>CAOKZL010002021.1:0-408458 GCA_948472985.1 Iguana delicatissima
CAATGCCAATTCCCTGCACTCTTCCCACCACCACTGCCATTGCTGTGGGAAAATCTGCGCAGGGGTAAAACTGTCTGAAGAGGGCAATCATCAATTCCCTGTGCTCCTCCTGCCGCCCCTGCTGGTGTGGGTGTGCCCTCCACCAGCGGCAGGAAAGTCCAGGGAAGGCAATTTTCAGTTCCCTGCATTTCTCCTGCCACCATAGCCAGTGCGGGCATGCCTCGCATGAGTGGCAGGAAGGTGCAGAGAAGGTGATTGCCTTCCCTGCCTCCCTGCCTCCTGCCTGGGTGGGTGCACCTGCTGGGCAAAAGACTGTAGGGAGCATACCCTATTCATGATTATGTGACATTCACGAGGGATTTGTGTCCCTATCCCTCGCAAATGTGGAGGGTCTACTGTATATAGTCTTACCTGGTGCTAATAACTAACTTTAATCTAAAATAAATAAAGCTTGTAAAAACTGAAGTCACAGCAGACCTCATCTTGTATTGAGCCATGTTAAACTCTACATATTCTACAGAAATTTTTCTTCCATTTAATCTGACTTTAGAAAAAAAACACACCAAAGGGTGGGAATATTCAGAAGAGTGAATCCATGC
Organism: Iguana delicatissima; assembly: GCA_948472985.1. Lineage (NCBI taxonomy): Eukaryota > Metazoa > Chordata > Lepidosauria > Squamata > Iguanidae > Iguana > Iguana delicatissima. Next base: position 600 of record CAOKZL010002021.1, read on the forward strand.
TTGAAATCCTTTAAAGATGAACAATTAAAGGATTAGGAAAAGGAAGCGCAAGTCACCATGATAATTAAACAAACAATTTGGTTTGTTTCAATATTGACCCGACAGTCAAACTTAACTTCCGTTCTAAAAGAGCTAATTAAAAAACAGTTATGTGTTGTTGTTTTTTATAAATCATTTTATTAGATAAAATAAAAATTGAATAAGACATACAACAAAAAACTACAAACTACCAAAAAAAGGCCCTAAATACAAAACGTAACACATTCCAACATACTAATCCCAACCAATACCTATATATATATATATATATATATAAAACAAAAACTACAACTAATAGAATAGAATGTGGTTCTTAAAATTTTTTTAACAGAAGTAGGAATTCCCTTTACAGACATCTGCTTCAGAATCAATGTGTGGGAATTTGCAGTTTATTGCTACTGTACTACTGGCAGCTCCTTTTTCTGCAATTTGTATTTATCACAACGTGCCTCATACATAAGCTAAAGATGTTTAATGTACACTCCTTCAACATCATGAAAACTTATCCTCATAAGTATGCAAACTGAACATTCACCAATGAAGTTGTAGAATGCCAAGCTATGAATATGTTTGGTTGACTACTAATCATTTACATTTCCACTATTCCGCCACTATTTTCAACTAGATTTAAATAAAACTGTCACACTGGTTATTCTCAGCAAGTACAGACAAAATTTAGCTAGTTAGTCCTCCCACACAAATATCTTTCTTAACATCACAAACCAGCATTAATGTAAAAATAAGAAACTATTCCTAAATATACAAGTGTTGATGTACTTAAGCTGCAGTTCCATGGTTCCTGAGATAATGGCCAAAATCCCACTGGTGTGTTAAGCATAGAAAACTTTCCTTATGGAAATCTTTGCCCACTACACAACATTCACATTCAGTTCAAAGTAATGGAAGAAGAGCTGCACATATGGTGCAACAGTGCATGCAGATACACATATGGGTATGTGCGCACATTCAGTTGCACAATGTTAATTCAACACAAGAGTCACATAGAACAATTAATGAGTAACTTTGCATACAGAGATTTACAGTCCAATATAAAGTATTGCATATCCTCCAACTGTCCTGATTTGGTAGGGACAGTCTGGGTTAATATCCTGTATTCCTGCTTTTTCAACTCCTTTCAAAATGTCCCAGTTTCACTCTCCTCCTCTCACTTTCTCCCTTTTTCCTTGGTTTACTTCAATGGGTCCAAAATAATTTCAAGGTACCAACACAGCTCGCACTCAATTAACTCAGAGAAGGGAGAGCAGAAGAAGGTGCAGAATCTTGCCCTTCCAAGTAGACTCAGGCAAAAACAAACTGTTGCAGGCTCTCCTAGCTTGTGTGATCTTCCTCATTTATATCTTTTACCATCTTAACCACACTTTAATGTCACTTGACCACACACATCCAAGTTTTTATCTGTGAAATGTTGGAGGGTATCATCTTGGCCAATTTCAATGGGTCAACTCTATTATAAGGCACCTCCCAAATACCTTCAACCCACAGTTTTTATGGGCCCAGCCCAATGCTACTCCACTTTTCTAAAACAATATAAAAGACTTAATTTATGTCTTACTTTCGACGGAACATTTCTGCAAATATACAGCCAACGCTCCAAAGATCTACTGGTGTAGCATAACTGGACTGAAGCAAAACCTCTGGAGCTCTGTACCAAAGAGTGACAACCTGCAAGAGAAAATGGAGGTCAAATTAGCAAAATGGCTTCCCTCTAGAAATACCTGAGATTACCTCCAAGAAAGCAATCTTTTGCTCTTTTGTTATATGAGTTCTGTGCTTTTCAGCTGTAAACTGTCAGACTGTACTCTTGCAGTTCCTTTTTGTAGGTACCTAGCTCTAGACTAAAGAAATGTTCACCCCCAATGACCCCCTAAAGGCCCAGACACACACACCTGTTCAAATTTTAGCTGGAAAATTATTTCTCAGCAAAAACAAAAACTGAAACAAAATCAAAACCAGAAGGCAATAACAAACTATTTAGGAGGCTGTTTACGAGCATGAAAATGACATCAATAACCACACCAAGTTATAAATGAGAACAAATATTTGTCACAGTTGTTTCAAGAGTCATAAATATTTAATACTGAAAATATTTTTTTAAAAACATATGACAGCTTTAGAGAAGGATACTGATATAATCTAGAAATGTTTCTCTTTTTTTTTACTTGTAATGAAAGGAGGACACATTCACACTCAAAACATAGATAACATGGGCATAACAATGGGACAAATTATGGAAGTTCAAGAATATTTATACAAGTGATCAGGTTGGTTAAAATCTTTTTTAGCACTTTCATCTCATCACATCTGTTTCAGAAACAATTCAACAAATTGTGGGCAAAAGAAAGCTGAGACTGCTGTATTTCCAACATAATGGCCATGTAAAATGGTGTTGCAGAAGAAGAATAGTGTAAATGTAATCCTGTTCATTTTCTATGGTTGGTAGGTGTTCATTAATAATTATTTAAGCTGATTCAAATGACTGTTGGAAAGAGATGAGGAGGATTTGTTTGCTTAGTATTTTAAGATGAAATAACCTCATGCACACTTATTCAGATCCTAACACAATTATCAACAGGTTTTTTGCACTTCTATGAATTTCATGATGCAGTTCTTAGATTTAAAATTGTATGCACTACAGCAAATAGCACACAACCCCCCACAACGTTATGCAAAATAGCACACAAAAAAGAGATATACAGAATAAATTGCTTCCCCAAATGCATACATTAAACAGAAACAAGTACAACAATGTGTACAGAAGTTTGTGCCTATACAAATGTATACAAATTTTTAGGCAAATTTCAAACAAAACATTCCTGAACAGATGAGGAAAGTTGATGGAACAAACTTCTTGAAAATATGAAAATACTGTAGAAAGCAAAGCAGACAGGTCTATTTATCCTTCCTACTGGATGTGCTAGACTGCATGAAAAACCCAGGTGGTTAAACTCCCTGTGTCAGCATGAACAGGATTCTCTTGTTCTCATGTGCTTCAAATGAAGAAGCCTTCACACTGTAGTTGTGTCTCTGCTCATTACTGGCAAACAAAGGAAAGTAAGGGACATATCTGAGATTTCAAGCAGCTCAATACACTGCTTTGAAATATTAATTTTGGGGGAGTACTCCAGCTAGGGTGAGCAGGGGGCCAGGAGTTGTAGTCCAAAAAAGCAACTTTTCCAAACTCTGACTAAATGTGTAGAAAACAGTGAGATAAGATTTAGAATCACAGAATCATAGAAATGTAGAGTTGGAAGAGACCACAAGGGCCATCCAGTCCAACCCCCTGCCATGCAGGAAAACCCTCAAAGCACTCCCAACAAGTGGCCATCCAGCCTCCGCTTAAAAACCTCCAAAGGAGACTCCACCACACTCCGTGGCGGCACATTCCACTGCCGGACAGCCCTGACCGTCAGGAAATTCTTCCTGAGGTTCAGGTGGAATCTCCCCTCCTGCAGCTTGTATCCATTGCTCCTTGTCCTGGTCTCAAGAGCAGGAGAAAACAAGCCCACTCCCGCCTCGACATGACATCCCTTCAAATATTTAAACATGGCTATCATGTCCCCTCTCAACTTTCTCTTCTGCAGACTAAACATACCCAGCTCTCTAAGTCTGTCCTCATAGGGCATGGCTTCCAGGCCCCTCACCATTTTGGTTGCCCTCCTCTGGACCTGCTCCAGCTTATCCATATCCTTCTTGAATTGGGGTGCCCAGAATTGGACGCAGTACTCAAGATGAGGTCTAACCAAAGCAGAATAAAGTGGTACCAATACCTCCTTTGATCTAGACACCATAGTCCTATTGATGCAACCAAGAATTGCATTGGCTTTCTTGGCTGCCGCATCACACTACTGACTCATGTTCAGCTTGTAGTCTATTAAGACTCCTAGATCCCTTTCACACGTACTACTATCCAGCCACGTGTCCCCCATCCTATATTTCTGCATACCATCTTTTCTGCCTAAGTGTAGGACCTTACATTTCTCTCTGTTGAAATTCATTTTGTTAGCCTTGGCCCAGCTCTCCAATCTGTCCAGGTCCTTTTGAATTTTGATCCTGTCATTAGGCGTATTAGCAACCCCTCCCAATTTGGTGTCATCTGCAAATTTGATCAGCGTGCCCTCTACTCCTTTATCCAAGTCATTAATGAAGATATTGAACAGCACCGGGCCCAGGACAGAATCCTGTGGCACCCCGCTAGTCACTTCTCTCCAGGATGAGAATCTACCATTGGTGACCACCCTTCAGGTACAGTCAGTCAACCAGTTACAAATCCACGTGACAGTAGCCCTGTCCAGCCCACATCTTACTAGCTTCTTTGCAAGAATGTCATGGGGAACTTTGTCAAAGGCCTTACTTAAATCAAGATATACTATGTCCACGGTATTCCCTTCATCTATCAAGCAAGTAACTCTATCATAAAAAGAGATAAGATTAGTCTGGCATGACTTATTTTTGAGAAATCCATGTTGACTTTTCCTAATTACGGCATTGTTTTCCAAGTGATTAGAAACTGACTGTTTGATGATCTGCTCCAGGATCTTTCCAGGTACTGATGTCAGGCTGACTGGGTGATAATTATTTGGGTCCTTTTTTTTTCCCTTCTTGAAGATGGGGACAACATTTGCCCTCCTCCAGTCTGCCGGAACTTCTCTTGTCCGCCAAGAGTTTTCAAAGATTATAGCAAGAGGTTCCGCAAAGACCTCTGCTAGTTCTTTTAAAATCCTAGGATGCAATTCATCTGGCCCTGGAAACTTGAATTCATCCAGTGTGGCCAGGTATTCCTGTACTACCTCTCTACCTATTCTATGCTGCATTTCCCCCACTTCCTCACCTGTTCCCCAACCGCCAGGTTGAGTGTTTTTATCCTTTTGGGAAAAAACTGAGGCAAAGAAGGTGTTGAGGAGTTCTGCCTTTTCTCTTCCTCCTGTTATGAATTCACCATCTTCCCTGCGCAGCGACCCTATCGTCTCCTTCTTTTTCCTTTTGCTGCGGACATATTTAAAAAAGCCCTTTTTATTGTTTTTAATGTCTCTGGCCAGCCTAAGTTCGTTCTGTGCTTTAGCCTTTCTGACCTCCTCCCTACATCTCCTGGCTACTTGCTTATAATCTTCTTTGGTGATTTCCCCCTTCTTCCATTTCCTGTACATGTTTTTCTTAACACTTAGCTCAGCTGAGAGTTCTTTAGTCAACCATTCCGGTTTCTTCAGAAGCCTTCCATTTTTCCTCCTTAATGGCACAGTTTTAGCCTGTGCCTTCAGTATCTCCCTTTTAAAGAACTCCCATGCATCCTGAACGCCTTTCTCACTGACTATTCTTGACTACGGGATTTCAGCCAGCAGCTCCTTCAGTTTACAGAAGTCTGCTTTTTTAAAATCTAAGACGAGTGCCTGTCTACACTTGTCTTCTCTTCCCCACTGAATGCCAAATTCTAATAGGGCGTGGTCACTCTCTCCTAAAGATCCAACCAGTTCTACGTCATTAATAAGGTCTTCCCTGTTGGTCAGGATCAGATCCAGAATATTTGATCCCCTTGTCGCCTCCTCCACCTTCTGGACCATGAAATTGTCTTCAAGACAAGCAAGAAATTTGCTGGACCTTGCCGCCTTTGCAGAGTTTGACTGCCAACATATATCCGGGTAGTTGAAATCTCCCATTATTACTGTATCTCTCCTTTTTGCATGTGCAATCATTTGGTCTATGAAAGTGCCATTGAGTTCCTCAGTCTGGCTTGGAGGTCTGTAGTAAACCCCCACTATAATATCCCTATTGTTTCTCGCTCCCTTAATTCTTACCCAGATGCTCTCGACCTGGCTTCCGGTGTTCAAGTCCTGGATCTCTTCACAGGTGAAAACATCCTTGTCATATAAGGCTACTCCTCCTCCTTTCTTATTTGGTCTATTTCTACAAAATAGGCTATACCCCTCTATTCCTACATTTCAATTGTGAGACTCATCCCACCAGGTCTCAGTGATGCCTATTCTCTTTGCTTCTACCAATGCTGCTACTGATGTCCAAAATTAATGAATATTTAAGCTAATTGAAAGGCCAGAAAATTCTGACAATTGAGGTATACTCCCACTTCTTTTAGAGGAAGTCAAAAATGGACAGATATAACATGACAAGTGGATAATAGACATCTTTTCCTTTCATAAAGCTAGAAAATATACAGTTGAAGCTGCTAAGCCCTTTTCCAACTTGTTAAAAACGATTTTCTTTTGTTGCAACAATGTTTGTGCTAACTACAGGCATGCTCCAATGGTATAACATTACAATTCCTTTTATAGGGAATAATCTTGTGGCAGGGAATAGCCATACGAATGTTTGCTAGTTTTGTTTTTAACTGTGCTTGAACACTCACCATCTAAAGCAGGAACGAGTAACTGTGGCCATCCAACACATATGGTAGGCCACTACTGCCCACTCCTGACCTAAACAACTGTGGGAGAAGGGGAGGAAGGTGTTTAAACATTCACCAAAAGGTATGGTTATCAGATAGGAGAAGTTGCGCAATCTGCCATCAGTGATGTCACCAGCACTGGCCAATATGTGTTCATGGTATTTGCACAAACCTATTCCATGCAGCAGTCGCAACTGAAGGGGTAGTTGGAAGGGGACAACAAAATGCTTCAGTATAAATACTGAAGAAAATGAACTGTTGAGAGGGTGTTTTTCAAAACACTGCATGTTACCTTTGCCTTGAAAGGCTTTATTCCCTTAGCCTTCTCTTTTTAGGTGATATCTCCCCCAGTTGCGTAGGGACTGGAGGGGGGTGAGTCACCCCAGGTGGCAATGTTTTTGAGGCATCCCAGCCTGTAGTCCTGCCCCTGTGTGCCCTAACCACACTCCTGTGCACCCTGGCCATGCACCCGTGCACTGCAGCCCCGCCCCCGTGCACTGCAGCCCCAGCCCCATGCACAGTAGCCACACCCCTCATGCTGTAGCCCCATCCTCTCTCACCCCCCTCCACACACTCCAAGCTCCGCCACTGATCATCCCACACTCCACAAAAGGTGTTCTCATGAAAGTGCTGAATTAGGGAAGATAAGAGACTTTAAATACTAATTTGGAAACTCGTTTTTAATTGTTTAACTTTTTTTAAAAAAAAAGGAGCCAAAATGGTTTGCAGAGAAAAATTAGGAATTATTTGGGTGAAACAGACTTTCAATAAGCAAATTTGCAATATATCAGTAAGATGTTTTTGATGGAAACAATTATCACAGGATGTATTATCAGCAGGCTTGAGATTCAAGTTGAGAATGACAAACCTTGTATGCTTGCATTCAAGGAACCTGAATGAAAGGAATAACCACAGATAACTTCCCTTGTTGCTAAGACTCTTCTCTAGAAAGAAAGAAAGAAAAAAAGAAAGACCACAACAGTCTTCGAATGATACAGTGAATTCATATGATGATTGAACAACATTTCCCTCTATTTCACTTTACTTTTCACAAGGAAATCAAAGAAATATTTGCAGATATTGCATTCACTGTTATAGATAAGGAGAAGTGAAAATTATTCTGAAGACAGGATATGGTCAACTTAATAACTACCACAAAACATCCTCTCCATTGTTTTTATTTCTATTTTTTACTTAAATGAATGCGTTTAAAGTTAGTCAATTAGATGGTTCCATCCACAAAAGAAAATATTGGTTTTTTTCCCATAAAGAAGTACTTTTAGATGACAATGATATTTATATCCTGCCTTTTTTCCCCTCAGTTTGAGACTCAAGGCAGTTCACAATAGTTAAAACAAGCAAAAAAAATTCATAGTGTATGAAACTTAGACAAGTGGAAATGTCCCAAAGCACCAAGATTTGCTAGAGAAACTGTATGCCCCTGAAAGATAAATCTTCCTTTTAGATGTCAACTGAAATCAACTTTATGGGCAAGACAAAGCCAAAAGATATTAACACAAGGGTGGACAAACCACAATGTTTTTGGATTGTTACTCCTATTAGCCACAGCCACCATAGCAAATAGTGTGGAGTTGCCCTTTAGCAACTAAGATTCAGGGAGACCAGGATGTGAATTCTTGCTCAGCAATGGAAACACACTCTCAGCTTAAGAAAGCAATGGCAAACCTCTGCTTTATAAAACTTGCCAAGAACGCCCCAAGACAGGATAACTGTAAATCAGAGTTGACTTGAAGCCATGTAACAACAACAAAACCCCTGCAGAGCTCCATGGACCTCACTTCCTTGTAAGTAAACTCAGAATGCCAATCTACAATCTTGCTTTGTTGTAATCAGCTATAGCCTTCACATTGGCATCTTTGGCATCTGGATTGCATCTGAAGTGGCTGATCATTCTTGGATCTGTCTTCCTTATACTGCAAAGATTGTGCTGTAACATAAAACTCACAGCTTTTAGCTACACCATACGCTGTGAAAACTCGGATCAGTTTTGGAAGGACAGAGAATAAGAGCTATAAAAAGAACAGAGGAATGGACTGTTTCTTTGTTAACACTTCTGGTTTCATCAATGCTGTTTGCTAATGCTATACCTGTGTTCGTGTAGGTCAATATTGTAAGAATTTGTACCCTCAGAAAAGGAACATCCTGTATGTTGTCAATTTGATTTGATCTTTAGGGAGGATGGTATGTTGAAGTAATTAATAGTTTGAGTCTCTCTGAAGAATGATTCCTTCTACTGCTGTACTTGCAGTGTATTTCACATACTGAATTACCTGTATCATCTATTTTTATTTTTATACATAACTCCCTTGTTGAAATAACTCCACTGGTGACTGGTCCACTTCTGGGCAGAATTCAAAGTGCTGTTTATGACTATAAGTCCCTATACAGCTTGGGTTCCAATTATCTAAAAGACTCTGTTTATGAGCCTGAGTTTTAAGATTTTCAGTTGAAGGCTGCTTCTTCTTGGACCCAGCACCATCACAGGAAAAGGACATGGGAGAAAGCATTCTTGGCGGCTTCTCTCAGATTATGGAATTCCCACCATTACAAGGCTCAACTGCCCCCCCCATTTTATTTAGACAGGCCTTTGACTTTTAATTTGTTGTGGAGTAAGTGTTTTTAATGGGGTGTGCTGGACTTTTATCTTTATATTTTGAACATTTAAAAATATTTTAAAATTGATTTTAATAGGATTGTTTGTTTATAAGATTTTAAAACTTTTGTTCTACATGCTGTTCTAGTCGAATTTTGTTTTCACCTACTGCTGCCTTGGGTCACATATCAGGAGAAAGATAGGATATTAAGTAATTAATTAAGATTGTCATCTGACATTTTGGTTACTTTCCCAATGTTAACGTTGGTACTGTACTCACACACAATCACCAGCAAGGGAAGATCAGTTTGGCCAGATTGGTATCTCAGCGCAGAGCTTGGTAAAGTTGCATGCAACCTTATCCTCAATATTCCTTTTTATTTTTAAGGTTGAATCCCCCAAAATACTTTCCTGGGTGTAAGCTCTGTTTAACACACTTGTCCTTCTTTCCCAGTAAAGGAAACAAACCGTTTTCTACAGAGTTTAGAAGTAATGTGTTAAAACTCTCAATATTAATCACAATGCATTATTCTTTTGGGATAATGAGAGGCAGTTCTGTATGTTTCAAACAAAGGTTATAATTAGGGATGAGATGAATCCAGATTTTTCCAAATCCGAATCCCTGGAAGGTTCTGGGATTCCACGAATCTCACAGATGTCGAATCTTTCAAATCCTTTTTTAAAAAAGAGTTTAAAAAGCAAGGGAAAGAAGGATAATCTTGGGGAATACACACTCTCTCAGCCTTAGCAAAAGCCTAAGCAAAGGCAAACCTCCCTCTGAAGAAATCTGGCTGAGACAATTGTCATAGTTTTGCCTCAGGATCTCCCCGGATTGAAAATGACACGAAGGCCCTTTCTACACAGGCAGGAAAATGTGGATTAATCCCTCATTTTCCTGCTTGTGTAAAGAGGGCCACATACTACAGTAGAGAGATAATCCAGGTCAAAACGGGCTTTTCTTTGCATAGCTCCTTCTGGCATCCTGGGTTTTGTAGTTTGATGATGCATCAGTACACTTTGGCAGAAAAGGCTGTGACACCCCATAAAACTCCGAATCCCAGATTTGTGTCTGAAAGATGTTTGCAAGGGAGCTACGCAAAGGAATGTTTCAGCTGTCTTTGAAATCTCAAGCCTGTAGCTTCCAGTCAAGTACTGAAGTTAAATATGAAATGTTCAATTTAAATATCTTAGAATACAAGCCCAGATATAATTTGCAAAATTGTTAGCAAAGGCCATTATTACTCCAAGGGAAAACATCACCTACTTACTATCTTCCCTTGTATGTATGGTTTCCCGGGTTTTCAGGCGTCCCAGTCTCCCAGGTTTTCAGGCGTCCTGGTCTCCCTGGTTTTCAGGTGTCCCAGTCTTCCTGGTTTTCAGGCATCCCAGTCTCCCTGATTTTCAAGTGTCCCGGTCTCCCTGGTTTTCAGGCATCCCAGTCTCCACCAATCTATTTAGTTGGCGGAGTCAAAAGATTTGGTTTGCCTATTTTGGCACAGGGATTTGGATTCGGGAATCTCAAATCCTTATCCAAGATTCGAGGATTCAGTTGGCCCATCTCTAGTTATAATGATAATGGCAAAACGTTCCAAATGTCAGGACAAGTCATGCCTGGGGGAAGGCGGACTTGTGGCCTCCACTTCCCACATTCACCTCCCGTTTTAACAAAGCAAAGAGTAATTTAATGAATAGCATAACACTGCTATTATAATTTTGGGGAGTAACTTAAGTTACTGTGCTGACATCGTTAAGATATTAATTCAACAAATTAATTATGTATTATAAAACAAACATTTCAAATTGTGGCTTTGTGGTACAGCATATGCAAATAACCTTTTCAATCAAGGTTTCTGTTGTTACGTAACCTAATATCTAACCTTCCATCCAGACTACCAGTTTAAATGGGTAGTATTGTTCCCAGCTTCATGGTGAAAATATCAAAAACATTTCAAAAAACAAACAAAAAACTAATCAAGCAAAAATGAGAGGGTCTACAGCACTTATAGCACTTTCATTTCAACATATGTAAGATATATGTCTTGCATTAAAATGTTTGCATCTTGCAAAGAAAAAGAAAAGAAAAAGAAAAGAAAAGCTATAGAAGTACAGGAATTGTTCATTTTGTTTAGTAATCTAAACACAAGACTACTCAGAATCTTGTGTTTCTAGGAAGAACCACATTCTTAGAATGTTGATGCTGTTAAAGATTATTTCTAGGTATATCCGTTCTCTCAATATGTGCACAAGCATGCACATATATAAACAGCAGCGGAAGGCATCTCACTTCTGTACAGTGGTTTTTAAATTAAGCCTCATGCATCAGGGATATTACCAGACAGAATAGGATCTTAGAGAGTTCGTAACCAAACACTGGCTACAACGTATGTCAAGACTAGCAGTAGACTTCAAATCTTACACAAATTGTGCATCTACAAAGCCTAACATTCCAGTTAAAAGTCATGGTTTTAAAATACTTTATGACACAGAACCACCCAGTTTTAGGATTTCTGTCTTACGTTTTACACCTCCAGGTGAAGTGTCAGAGGCAAGGACCAGTCATAACCCTCTATCCAGCTGATGAGATTCTTTAGGAATGATAGCTAATAAGGGAACGTACTTAGGCAGCAAAGTCTCTCTTTTCTTACAGCAATTTATTGTGAAGCACAGTCCTATATGGCCTAAATATCCTAAAAGGACCAGAACTAGTCTTATCTTAGAAGTGAAGCAGCATCAATCCTGGTTAGTACTTGGATGAGACATACTGGGTGCTGTAGAGGAAGGAACTGGCAAAACCCTCTCTGAGTATTCCTTGCCCAAGAAAACTCTATGAAATTTATGGGGTCACCATAAGTCGGCAGACAACCTGAAGGCGTAAACACACATGTGCACACAACCACCCCTGCCATATTTCCTGATTTAAAAACAAGCCTCCCTGTGCGCAGCCAGCTATATTCTTTATTTATTTAATTTATTTACTTAATTTACACGCCATCTTTCTGCTGGAGTGGGACCCAAGGTGGTTTACCAAAAGCACCAGTTAAAACCTAACAATAAATATTTGAATTAAAAATAAGCCCATTAAGAAGTATAACATTATTTAAAAGCCATACTATAGTTACAATTAAAGCATACAAACATTTTAAAAGTACACATTAAAAGCCTGCTTAACAAGAAAGACTTTTCCCAGTGGCAAAAGGAGGGACCAATCTAGCCTCCTCCCCCAAAGGGAGGAAGCAAACACTGAGAAGGCTCTTTCCAGTGTCTTTGCTAAACAAGGATGTGACAGTGATGGGACTGAGAGAAAGCTATATACTTACTAATATGCAGAGGTGGGAAGTTACCTTTTAAACATTATTTGTTCATTGTTCCTTGTAGCCTTTGAAATGTAATCTGTTGTCAATAGTAACTGCAGTGTTTAAAAGCAACACTGGAGGATAACTACTTCTGATCAGTTGCAATAGCTGGGCATGCACTGTAGTTTTGTGCTTAAAACGCATACCCTTGTTGAGACTTTTAGAAAAGGAGAGTTCAGTTTGTACTTGTGTGTGTGTGTGTGTGTGTGAGAGAGAGAGAGAAGAGAGAGAGAGAGAGGGAGGGAGGGAGGGAGAAAGAGAGAGAGAGAGAAGAGACTTTCAATGGTAGAAACACAGAAAGTTGAAAAGCATCAAGGAATTTGCATCTGATGAAGTGGACTGTAGTCCACAAAAGTTTATACTAGAATTTTTTCCTTCTGTTAGTCTCGTAAGTGCTATTGGATACCTTTATATCTTTTAAAGAAAATAAATCTGATGCTTTCCGGAAAAAAAGAATCCCCTTTTGCTATGAGAAGGAACAATTTAGTTTTAGTGGTTTGATTGAATAAGCTTCTACGTTGTCTGAGCTAATGTGAAATGATAATTTGGGACTAGTGCATGTATAAGAAACGTACAGCCTTTTAGATAATTTAAACTGCAACCTCCATCATTCCTCACCATTGGCAATACTGTCCAGGACTGATGGCATCTGTAATTCAACATCATATGAAGGACTAGTCTTTTCCAACTCTTGCTATAAGGGGATGGTTAACAGCTTGAACAGATGGGTAATTACAGGTATATCTCAGTTAGCAAAGCCTCTGACAAAGAACCTCCTTTTTACAAAGCCTTTTTACAGAAGCCCAAAACAGCCCAGCCCCTCTTTTCTTGTCTTCTATCTAGCTGGAAGTTTGTTTTTGTTTTCTTGCAGCACTGGCATTGGGAGGATGCCTGTTGACTTGTGGTGGCCCCATAAATACTCAGAGGTGGCTTTGCCAATTCTTTCCTCTAAAATAATCACCTAGTATTTGTTGGCAGTCTCTCATCCAAGAACTAACCAAGGATGACCCTTTTTGCTTCCAAGATCAGACAAGATCTGATGCCTTCAGGGTATTTAGGCCATGTATGGTACATAGGCCATGTAGGGCTAATGAAAAATAGATCTTCAGTGTTGGGTGGCAGTAGCATGTCTGCAGTGAACGGTGCAATAAAGCTTGACTTGGGAAAGAATGGGATTCTACTCTAAGTGATCCTAGTGTAGCTATGTGTGCTTACATAAAATGGGCAGGGTAAATAGCCATTTCCAGATCACTTTCTAATCATGTGTGAAGGGTAAAATAGAAAGAAAAGGGGAAAGCAGATTAGCCTGCCTTACCAGCTACCCTGGCATGTTGAAAAAGCATAGATCTATGAGCTTCACCACCAAAATGGAAATCATACAAAAGAAAATAGAGACTGTTCAAAGAAAAAAAATTGTCTCAGGATTCATTTTGGGAGATGCTTCCAAGTGGTCTTTAGAAGATTCAAAATCTTCTTTCCTTACTTTAACAAGGCTTACCTTACTTGTTTTTGTTTTTATTTTCATTTCACATGTGTATTATGTTAGTTCTGAATGACAACTTTTCTGAAACACTTGGAAATGCCCTTCTTTTTTTGTGGTGTAGAAACTTATCTCTATTCTTCTTGCACTATTTCTGGCTCTGGTACCAAAGTTTCTGTTAAAGAACTAAAGTGCAAGAACATCTTTAGAGCCGCTGCTCCAGAGACTAGAACAAGGAGCAATGAATTCAAGCTGCAGGAAAGGAGATTCCACCTGAACCTCAGGAAGAACTTCCTGATGGTCAGAGCTGTCCTGCAGTGGAATATGTTGCCTCAGAGTGTGGTGGAGTCTCCTTCTTTGGAGGTTTTTAAGCAGAGGCTGGATGGCCATCTGTTGGGAATGCTTTGATGTGTGTTCCTGCATAGTAGGGGGTTGGATCTGATGGCCCCTGTGGTCTCTTCCAACTCTATGATTCTATGACTCTATTTACTTCATTAACTGAGGCATACCTGTACTTTAAAATTCATATTTCCTAGGACCATTAAGCAACGGAGCATATTTACAAAATAAAAGTGCTGGGTACAAGATTTGGCAGCTTTCGAAGCAGTATCCAGAGGACCTGGATTGATTTATTGATTTATAGATGGTTTACTGCGGCCATATATATCAACAAGACTTGGCTCAACTAAAAAGGGCAATACAGAGTCCTCCTGCCATGAAATTTATAAGTCTTATATTCTAGGCCACCTATTTCAGACAAATGATGACATTTCAGGCAAAATCCCTCCAAAAAGAGTTAGTAAGGACAGATTTTTGCAATATACTACAATTTTCATACTACAATTTCCACAGCTCCCCTCCAACATGGTTAGTAGCATGTTGGCTAAGTGCTTCTAGGAGCAGGAATCCAAAGGTAATCCAGCTAAGGTGCTGTTGCACGAAGATCAGATCTTGCCTGGCTTCCTGTAATTCAGGCTCTGAAGAAAGGCCTTTTCTCTTACAGATGCAACACACACACACACACACACACACATATACACACACGGATGGTTCTCTATTCTGTTATATCTAGAATGCAGGGTTCAATCTTTGTATCAGTAATTCAAAATTATGTGGCTGACTGTTGTGTTATAAGTGAGCTTGCTTATAATCTATTTCTGAAAAGCACTTTCTTTTCACAAGTTGAAGGGTCACAGACTAATACACAATGCCAAAGAATGTTCAAGGTAACAAGTGCTTTCATGTTTCTAGTTCTCATGTCTGAAGGCACTACATCCAGCTAAAGGACAACAAGATAAGAATGATACTGTTAGTTACTAACAAACACCAGATAAAAAGGGCTCTTACGGCTGCTGATTAAGTGACAGCATTCTACACATTCCTTGAAGTCAAGAAAGTTTTGCCTGAGAAAGACAGCTATGTTATATATGAAGCACGACAAAACAAGCCTATCTCTGTGTTTCCATATTCCATCATAGGAATGCTACATCCCACCTCTATGTTCCCCTCTGTCTTGCTTTCCTGGAAAAAAATGTTGTTCTAGACAGGCAGGAATAATGTGTGTGTGTGTGTGTGTGTGTGTGTGTGTGTGTGAGTGAGTGAGAGAGAGCGAGAGAGAGCGAGAGAGAGCGTCTTGCAATTTCCACTAAAACCTGTATCCATGTACACTGCCAGGACAGAGAGGTTCTGTAGAACAGTGTGGCTGCAAGCCAATGTTTACAATCCCTGGGTGGGAAATGCAGGGTGAACGGCTCTTAACGGCAGGCTCCCCAAGCCTTTGCTGTTGCCGCCATGACCTTCTGTCTCTGTTTCAAAGTAGCTCCCTTGTTAACCCATTGGAGACTGTGGGCACAACATTTTAGGGAGGAAATACCTTTCTTTACAAAGCATGTTTCCTCCAGCCCACCCCAGGCATAAACCCATCACTACTGTGGCAGCGACACAGAAAGCTGGGATAAAGAAAGCTGCTTCAAATCCACTACACAAGCCACAGGAAAGAGACCCCTTATCTCTGCCCAAAGGGTCACTCTCGTGCCAGATGCAGGCACATTCTCCCTCTCCCCCCTCTTTTCTCTCTGTTCCTCAAAGTGCCAAGGTTCCAGCTGCAAACAATGGACTACAGATTACAAGGTTGTGAAACAGCGTAGTGAGTCTGTAAGAGAGAAGGAACATCAATTTAGGAAGAAATGCTTTCTTCCTGCCTAGCCAATGAGCGCTGCTGGAGTTGGTAGTGGTGATTCCTCCTCCTGGCAAATTCTCACTTGACTTGAAATTAAAGACAGGCCAGTGCTAAAAGGGAGCATTCACTCTCCAGAGAATTTAGGTGGACCTCAAAGATTTTAGTTTCTCTTCTACTGAATAAAGCATAATAGAATAAACACTACCCCTCTATACCAAATTCAGCTTAGGCATCTATTGCTTGCGTTTATTGCAAATCTTCCTCAAATTTTATGAAAGTACACCCACCAGTAAGCCTGTTACCTATCCTAGAAGCCTTGCTGAATATATCCGTTCCTTCTGCGGTCTAACTTCTGCATCCCTCTACCATTGCTTCCCTCTTATTGTCCTGCTGTCACAGCCCCCCTGTACAACTATGCAAGGGTTGCCAACTTTTTGCTGGCTCCTCTGCCTTAAACAATTGACTGCCCAGTCAGAACCTGGCCTCACTTGTTAAATGCATGTCTGACAACTGCTGTTAAGGATACTGTGAGATAGCTTTTAAATTACTGGAATGAAAAGGTCACAGATACAGTTTATCCATATAGTTTTAATGATTGAATTATAATAGTACAAACTTTACATTTTCTCCCTATAGCTTTCCAGTTCTTATGCAGTTGTTTATTTTTCCTCTTTTTCTTCCTTCAAAAAATTTCCTTATTCAAATAGATTTATTATTTTATTTTTTTATTTCTCTGTCTGTTTTAGATTTTGAAACAACTTCTACCACTTAAAAATGGCAAGAGAATCATTAAGATATTATTTAATATTTCTGTTCTGCTAAAATGGTGATATAAAGTAGTATAAAAATCAAAATTAAAGTGACAATGAGATAAACAATTCTTATTATAATGAAATAGATGATAGTAAGGAAAAGTTCTCTAAGCCATTTAAAAAAAAGATGTTGGGAGATAAAAAGGGGGCAACTGTAACTTCTGCCCATTTCCTACACCTCCCCTGATTCCTACCGTATACTTTCCCTGTGTGGTTGTAGCCCTCTTTTTCCCGAAGTAATCCAATTTTTTGTTAGCCACCCTGGTTTTTTTCACTCAAGGGAGGCACAGACATATGATAATGAGAGACAGAGAGAGACAGATTGGAAATAATTTAGTTAAAACTAATCTGTTATTCCAAATTTGATATGACTTTCCACAACGGCTTTAAAGTTCATTATTGAAATGCCAGTGATATAGCTGTGAATGATTATCAACATCACACATTCCTTTAATTTGTTACTGGCTGTTTTAGTAGTGATAAAATGATATTTAAAATTAAATTTAAAGATTTAACAAATTAATTTATAAACTAATCAATGAATTAATTCCATTAATTAAAAACATTTTAATATCAGTGACTTAATTAACCTTTAGCAGTCTGACACTAACTTGTTAGCACAAACACTAACATTTCCCAGCTATGAAAGATAGTGTGACAGTCAGACAGAAAGGCCTTCTGGTCAGGAACTTATAAACTCATCTCCAACCTCCTTTTTGCATATGAAACCATACTTACTGTAGCATTTCCATTTGAGACATTCTTTGTGGGGGGTTTTTAAATGAAAAAGGTCCTTCACATCTGTTAGGGACCATGGGAAACAATTCTGCCCCTCTTCCTGGAGCCAAAAACAATGAATGGGGTAAACATAGTGTCACTGCTCCCAATGTCCCCCAAAGGATGTGAAGGATGCATTTTTAGTTAAAAAAAAATTAAAAGATTTTGGTCAGGTGGGTGCTGATGGGGGCATGTGTAGCCTACCCATGGCTGAACATCATCTGAAGTACATTATCGCTTTCACTCTATTTTCATGCAGCGTAAATGAACTAACTTCAGCTTTGCACACATTGTTGTGTTTCCTCCCTTCCTTTTCTCTGTTTTTCCTATGTATCTTTTAGATTGTAGGCCATTTTATGACAGACTGGAGATGAATCCACACTGCAAAGTTATAGCACATTGCTTCCATTTTAACTGCCATGGCTCTATCCTAAGGAATCCTGGGATGTGAAGTTTGGTGAAGTGCTTAGAAGTCTCTCATGAACTTCACTCAACTAGAGCTCTCTGGCAGGCAATTCCAAGTCTCTCCCCAAACGACAGATTCCAGAATTCCATAGGATGGAGTCACAGCAGTTAGACAGGTATTAGACTGCTGCAACTGGGTTATGGCCATACCCCTATTATCCTGTGTACGCTGGAATTGTAAGTGTTCAACCCCTTGCATTGTTTTAAGAAAATGAATATAATCATGTATGAAAACACAGTAATTTGGCCATTCTGATTTGATCTAAGGTATCTCAATTTGCTGCCACATATCTTTAAAAGTTTGTAGAACAATTAAACTAAACTCTCATGTGCATTTACCTAGGGGGAACCCCCACTAAACACAATGGTTTGGGACTTTCAGTCCCTCCTCCTTGCAGGCTTCCTGAGCATTGGAAACCTGCTCTAATTTGCTCCTCAGCATGCCACATGTTTTTAGGGTTTTAAGGGGTAGGTGCATGGGTGAGGATTGCTCTCCTCCCACTCATCCTTGCACAAGTTGCTTCCACACGTACAAAGTCAGTGCTAGATACTTATTAATGGAGCATCTGAACAAACATGCACAACAATTCGTTGTCAGTTTGATAACACCGTCCTGAAAGTATAATGGAAATAGCCTGGAGACCTTGAAAGAACTGTATTTCCAGTTCCATACATTCAATGATCTTTTTTCTCAATCAACAACCACAAATGCCATAAAGAAAATTGACTGGGGTACTTCCAAAAGGAATGAGGAGCATAACTGTACTGGAGTGCTGAAGCATCTGGAGACTGCCTTATTATAGAATAACAGAAAACTCTGGATATTACAGAAATTGGCAACCTCTACATATAATCCAAAGTGTGGACTGATGAAGTACTGCACATTTTATGCAGTACTTGTATCCTGATTAACTTCTCATTTCCATTTCTGCCTTGCTCGCATCTGCACTCAATGGCATCTATCAAATCAATTTTGTGACCTTTTAAAATCTTCCCTACAAACTTAGCAAATAATTTTAGCCCAAACTTCAGTGTATTTCCTGCAAGTGTGTGTGTGTGTATGTGTGTGTGAAAGGGAGAGAGAGGGGAGAGAGAGAGAGAGAGAAATCACTCATCGTACTATAAAACATTCATTTAACAATTAGTCAATTGCTTAATTATCAAGAAAGATGGACAGTACAGAAAGGTTATATTAAAGCTGCTCAGTTATGGCACTTCCTATTTTTACCCCAAGCAATCATGTTAAGTCACAGGCCTTTTCATTACATCAGCTAGCTCTAAATTCTTTTGCTTCATTGATAAGTTTTAGAAAGGCAGCATTCATTGCATCCGTGTGTCCCCTAAAGGCAGCTGTTGTTGTGAAGTCTTGCATTTTTTCCTTAGTATGATGCAGCTACAAAACAGAAAAAAGGCAGCTTCCACAGACATTTGGTTGTACTGAAGACAGTCTTTTCCCTGACTGCAACAAAATCAATATATACACGCAGCTAACAACTGATCTGCTCCACATACAGCATATAGTTAACACGGTACAACTGAAGCCAAAATATACACAGCTAAAAGGAATGTTACAGGGGGCCTCTCTCTCACTGAACAAAGCAGGCTCAGTTTGGCTCTTTTTCTCTAGCACTACCACATCCGCACATCGTTAGCTGGAAAATTCCAGATATATGCTGTAATTTTTGTGCACTCTCTCTCCCCCTCTTCTCTCTCCCTTCAGTGTCCAGATGCCATTCCCCTTCTCTCCCCCTTTCCTTATCTGTCCCTGCTAGTTTGGTTCTTTGCCAGCAGTGGTCAACAATTAATACAACCAAACTGGTGATGGTGGGGGGAGGGGACAGAGAACACTCCCTGGCAACTGGCACAGCCTCACAGGAAATACCAAATAAAAACTTTTATTATGTATTGTTTAACTATTTTGTTTGCCTGTAGGCCACCCTGCTATTGGTGTAATTTAGCAAAGCAAGCTTCGTCTGGATGAGCTGCGGGCAGACTCATTGTTTCCAGAATCTGTCACGCACAATCATTGCTTCAGCATGTGGCTCTCTAAAGAAACAAGGAGAATCAGCATGGCAGGCCTCCAGGCCCCTCGCCCCCCCACTTCCTTTTCATTAGCCAACTACTGACCAAATGTTAAAACGGATGAGTAACCTTTTAATATTCATGTAATTAATTTACTTTCCCCCCTTTAATTATGAAAGTCCCCGCATGGAAAAAGCCATAGTGAAAAAAAGGACCAGCAGCAAAGGACTAAAGACAGCAAATGAGCTTCCCTCGCCTCTCCTCTCCTCTCCTCTCCTCTCCTCTCCTCTCCCTCACCCCCTCACTCCACTCCCATCAGCTAGTTCTTTGGGATATGGAAGGTACCAAGATTACCATTATGCACGGTTGCAAGCAGAACTGAACAGTAGGGGAAATTCCAGGGCTTATAACTATGTCTGTGGCATTCTCTTCAATGTATTAATTAGTCTGGTATTTTAAATAGATGGTCTCTGTGCGTTTTCCCCCATGCTCCAAATATAATAGCAATGGGAGATTAAAAATCTTTTCATCAACATGCAATTACAACGTATACTTCCTCATCTTAATCAGCTGGCTAATCCACTGACGCATACAGTCATTCTTTCAGAATCTGAAAACAAAACAGACTTGCTCTTGATTCACTTCACTTGGAAGGGAGCACTGGTTCATATGTAGACCAGTTAGCATAACAACCCCACAGCTCGTCTGAAGGCTTGAGCAACAGCTATGATTTCCAAATTCCCCACTGATAATGCTGGGGAATAGGGGCAAGGTTCTGGTGGATACTGTCTGACTAAAGTGATTTTTAAAAAGTGCTCATATTATTTTGTGTATTTATTAGTTATATTTATATTCTGCTTTCCTTCTAATGAACTTAGATTTATATACATGCCTCTTCTCTTGACTTTATCTTCATTTCAACTCTGTTAGGGCATCTCCAGATGGGAAAACGCCTCTGAATTTATCAAGATTCTCCAGTTGTTTTTGCTTAGATCATACCTGTTATTCATGAGTTGCATTCAAGTATCTTTCCTGAAATGAACTTGGTTTCTCTCCCTCCCTCTCCACTCCCACTGATGATGTGTCACACAACATTTCACCAATTTTCACCAAGCTACTACTACTACTACTACTACTATTACTACTATTACATCATCATCATCATTATGGCATTCTGAAAGTCCTAAAGTGCTTTAGAAATAATACACTAGTTTACATTAGTTACTTTAGGATCAAAATAAGGTTTTAGTACTAACTTTCCTCTTTCCTGCCCCTGATCTTTGTTGAATTTGTGTCTTCAAAACAACAGGCGTGTTCACTGGCAACATTCACCTTAGTTAGTTCCAATAATGGAGAAACACACAAAGCAAGTGCAGATACATCTCATTTTGGAAAATTCTGGGTTACTTTAAATGACCTGGGGTAGTAGGAATAAGTCTCCAGTAATACCAGAAGTTCCCAGAAAATATTTCAGGAGGAAGATGTCATATGGCTCTCCATATTAAAATCTGTTTGTACAAAAACAAAACCTGAGACTTCCAGACACTTTTCTTCTCATCTGGAGGCATCTTAAGATAGGTCAGGCTGAGAGACAGTGGGTGGGGAACAGAAGTTGAATCTCCCAAGTCCCAGGCCAACACTTTAAGCACTCCATTCCACTGATTCTTATTCATCTTCTGTCTATCTATCTTTATGATCTTTTTCTCTAGTGCAAGGGAAACATCTAAAAGCCTGCCTATCTAAACATTGAAAAGATGAGCATGAGCACTGTTACATCAATTTTTCATTACTGTATTTTTGCAGTATATATTCTACCACATGTCTTTAAAAAACTTCTGGGGTACTTTGCAAACCAAACCGTTCATAAAATATGCAATCAATGCCAATGATATATTAATAAAAGACAGTTCTGCCTTTTAAACACATAAATTGATATTATTCTACTAAAAGCCATAACAGAAATAAAACCTTGTACTAAAGTTACCACAAAATCTGTTTTTTTTTTCATTTTTCTAAATTATCTTGTGCTCAATAAATTAGAAGATACCTTCACAAATACTTGGAATACTGCCAACAAAGAGGTCTGACAAAATTTCAATAGGGAAATAGTACCATAAATGGATACCTCTGCTGAAAAGGCTTCCAAAGTGTTTGGAAAAGTTACATTTTTGGATAACAACCATAACCATACTCCATGTTCTAACCAGTGTCATGTCAGGCAGTGAAAGCCTTGGAAAAATCACATTTTCAACCAGAACGCCCAGCAGAATCCGGGAGAATGTTGGGAGCTGCAGTTCAAAAAAGGTAACTTTTGTAAGCTCTATGTCAATGCTAATGCTTACTACAAGGCCACACCCAGTGACCTCAGTGTATAGTATGGCTTATATAGAATGACATTTCCGGAGGCATCCTGAGGCCAACCCTTTTATGGCATTAAAATGCCAAGATAGTGATTTGCAAAACTCAGAACTCAGGGCAGTTTCTGGAAAATGATAGGGTTTCACTCTAAATTAAGGATATGACCCACCCAGGGCAGCTAATGAAGAGATTATTTGAGCTATAATTCAAAACGCGGAGGGCTAAAAGCCTTCCCTCAACATTAACCGTACAAATAATTTCTACTAGCAATTTCATATTGATAGAAACTTCTAGGCTAGAAGATGGTAAAAAGCATGAATAGGAGTGACCAAGTCAGTCCAGGAGTGGTTGCACTTGACATATATGGCATGTATTGCCAACTAACTCTCCAAAAGAAAAATCTGTTACAGAGATACCCCTAAGCTGTGTAACTGAGGGCAAAGAGTGAAGTCAGTCCAAAGCAAGTAAACTACAGCCTCTCACAACTCCTTTTCTATTATCATTTCTGTCCTGAATTGCAGCTCATTCTCCCTTATCGAGCCCTTCGCTGATGTCTGGCAGTGGTCAGGATTACTGCCACCATATCTAGTAGTGATGAAAGGACAGAACAATGTACACATTTCAGCATTTTAAACTTTTGAACATCCTGTGTGGAGCTCATATAGACCAGGAAGCACCCCTAACTAGAAAAGCCAATGATAAGAAAATGTTGCAAGCCTAGCAACATTTGGAGGGTCATATGATTTCCATCCTGAGGTAGATCTTACAGAAGCACACAATACAAGCCTGACCATTAATGTTACAGGATGAATCCAGTGGGGTCAAACAGCAGGGTCAGACTATCAATGGTTCAATTGAGGCAACTGCTTTAGGCTCCTGCCTCACTGGGGACCCAGACCTGAACGAGAAAACAAGTGTGGCTTCATTCCTCTTTTTCTCTAGTCACTTCACAAATATCCTGAGTCCTCCAAGGTTGCCTAAATGGCTCAGCATGCTCAGAACATTCTTCTGTTTCTAACTCAGTGAATACTGAGCATGTCCAGTGACTGGGCATTCTTAGAACATTCCCCCAGGTCAGCAGCCAAAGGCAGAAGGGAAAGAGAAGGTAGGACATTGGAAAAGACTGCTCTCCTTGCCTTCCATTATAGGACATACTGGGTTGTCCCGAAGCTGTGCAACATCCAGAATTTTCTTGTATGAAATGTGCATTCACAGCATAGCCACAGCCAATCCTGACAAAGCTTTAAAAAAAAGAAACAAGCACACACACACATTCATTCTTGTAGCATCTGCCCTGTACTGTACTAGAGAAGTAGCAACAGCAGAGAGCTTGAGAGAGGAAAGGTCACCATGTGTGCATTTATTTATAGGGAATGGGTAATTTTCTATGTGTTTTGTTTATGTTTTCAGGGGAGCTATGTGTGTATACCTGGTGAATAGTGTGGCCGTGTGTACGTGAGAACATGAGTGAGTCAGTGTGCAGTGAGTGGATCTTTGTTTGGAATGAGTGGATACACTAAGTCACCGTTTTGCACTCATGAGATTAAGGTTAGTGCAATTTCCTTCACTGAATGATGCTAAATGTTTGTTGAAGAGAAATACATGGTCTCAAAAGACGACTTCAGTGGAGCTTTGTGGATTATTATAATGGTTATTGCATGTAATATTGTGCGTATTCTCTGTACTGTGTTACATCTGCTTTGTCTTGAATGATCTTTGACTGGAGATTTTCTTGTTTCTGAATAGGCAGGAATAAGGAGGATTTTTGTATTGTCCTGCTCCTCATTTTTACTTCTGAGTAGACATGTAAATCAATTCATTGGGGATACCTTGTGGTTAACATGTCAAGGAGTGGCTTTTAGATTATGTCAGAACTTGTTGCTGTGTTTCAAAGACTGCTATTCTCTGTGTCTCCAACAATACTATCATCAACATGCTCATCATTCTCACCACTATTGTCTTCACTGTCTGACCCTCCACATTCAGCTTTGCAGGTATGCTCTCTGTCAATTTTTGCAATGGGCCACAACAGAACACTGGTTCTGTTATCAACAACATTTTGTGTGTTACTTGAGTAATTAAGTGAAAATGCAAGAGGTCAAGGTGTTCGTCCCCCTGAAGTGGCAGTACTGAAAATGGGTTCCAGTATGAAGCTCTGGGTGTTGCTCTCTATTGTACTTTGTATTTTTCATTTTACTTCTTATTTATTTTTATGTGAAATTAATTTCTACAACATTACTCCTAGGACAGCTCATGTGTGTGCTCAAAAGGGGCCCTGTTTTTGGATCTTTTCCAGAGCCACAAAAACCTTAATCCAGTCTTCCTTGAACCTTAACCTTCCCAGCCATCATCTTCATGACCACTTAGAGAAGGAAGAATGGAAGCACTGTAAACTAGTGCTTTCAACCCCTAATTTAGTCAGATGGTCCAGAAGGATACCACGGTCACTGGTACTGAAAACTCCTGCAAGAACTGGGAGAATTAACAGGATTACTTTTCTTCTCATTAATCTCCCACCAAAGATGAGACAACTGGAGGGAGTGAAACTTTGCTAAGCAGAGGCATATTACTCCCAGGATTGAATTGGAACGGCTGCCAAAATGGACCAAGTCACTCATATGTGGTGACAGGCATGTGTGACTGGGGAACCTTATAGTTATGCTGCCAAATCAGAGCCTGGAAGTACTGATGTTATCTATGACATGTTACTTTATGGGTAACAATGTCACCAGCGTTGTTGCTTTAAAAAAAGGTAACTGCTGGCTTTTATTAACATAAAACCATCAGGAAAAAGAAATATGTTACTAACTAGCAAAGTAGCAAGACACTCATCTAATACTAAGCAAAGTTAATAACCTATTTTCCTTTAAAATGAATAAAAATAAGAAGTACCAAATGCCTTTTAAAAAGTTCCAAGTTCTGGGCAGAACTGTGGTTTTTGAGGAAATGAACACTCTGAACTTTTTAAAAAAGGCGAATTTATGGGAGAAATAATCTACCTGCAAAGACCGTCAGGAATGTTAGTGAAGTCAGCATTCAGCTTAAAATCAATAAATGCTGATCGAGATGGGCAGGTAAACTGAATGGAGAGACATAAAAATAACAGGTGGTCTTTAAAAGAATAATAACTGAACTTGCAATCCTATACTCACCTACTTGGGAGTAAGACCCCACTGAATATAATGGAACTAACACTTAAATAAACAAGTACATAATTGTGCTCTAACTATGTCAGACATGAGCCTTGTAAGAAAAGAGAGATGATCTAGTTTCTTAAATTGAAGAAACAAAAATTCTTCACAGAATCTGGTGATGAGAAATACTTCCACCAGAGACCCTGGAGAGCCACTGTAGATCATATTGAGCTATGTGAACCAATGATCTAACTCAATAAACCCATCCAGACATAATGAAACCAGTTAGGGGCAAACAACCTTTTTAATGTCAAGGGATGCATTCCCTTGGGGATATTCAGCCTGGTGCTTGTGCTGGCAATAAGTGGAGCCAAAGTCACTGGCAGATAGAATCAAAAGTAGATGAGCCCACATCTCCTTTCTCTGTTTCTGTCAATCCCTCTCTTGCTATTCCATTCCCTTTTTGGCACTTTCTTTCTCCCCAGGTAACGGACTGCCAAGAAATGGGAAAATTCCTCTTGCAAGTGGGTTGAAATGATTTGCTTTTACTATGCTTCTGAAATAGGCCAAGGGCCACATGAGAACAGGCCATGAGGCAAATACAGTTCTAGGGCTGCTGCATGCCTGCCTGTGCCCTAAACAAAATTCATCAATATAAAATCATGTTGACATCCATGAGATTCAAGTTAGTTGTGATTAACAAGTTCCATAGGTCTTTTCTAGACTTCAGAAGGTCTGCTCTAGATTGTTGTTCTGTGCCTCCAAGTAGTTTCCAACTTATGAAGGCCTTACCGCAAACTTATCATGGGGTTTTTTGGCAAAATTTGTTCAGAAGGGGTTTGCCATTGCCATCATTTGGGGTTGAGAATGTCTTGTCCAACATCACCCAGTGAGTTTTTATGGAGATTTGAGCCCTTATCTCCAGAGTCCTGGTCCAACATTGAAACCACTACATCATGCTGGCTCTCTCAACTCTAGATAGGGTTTTATTTTTAATACGCGAGATCTCATTTGCAAATATCACCTGGTCATGGAGCATACTGCTTCTGAATGCAGGGAGCCATGTAAGATCATATAACAGCTTTTAATTAACAGGATGTGCCAGCCTATGTAGTTCACATACTTCAGATCAGGGAGGGAAACCTCTCACGCTTCAGATGTTTGGTCCTAAAACTCCACACAGCATGGCCAATAAAGGATTGCAAAAGGTTTACTTCCAGAAGGCTAGGAAGGCCAAAAGTTACCCATTCAATTTTAGATACACCAGAAGTACCTGAGGTATCTGAATTCTGAAGGCCACCATGAGAAAAAATTGAATCTAAATGACAGAGCTAAAAGAAGATCCTATAATGTCCTCACTTTCTCTTTACCCCAGATCTTTTTCTCTCTTACACATACTATTAAAAGGTTGCTGGATACACAATGCACACAAGAAAAAAGATAAATGCAAAATACATGAACACAAGTCATGATCCTTCCTTGCCCCCCACACGTTCCCACTTGTCTTTTAACTATTAGGAATGTCTTGTGGTTGGCTTGGAAACATGTTTAATTGAAATGGAAAGGTTCTTTGTTGGACACCCACCTTAAGTAAAGCCTAGAACAAAGGTATGTCATTTGTGACATTAATTGCTAATCCAGGCTATAATATTTCACATATTCACTGGGAAAGAATTTCAGCTATGCAGTAAGCCAACCATCAGGGATATAAAAAGTAAATTGAGTACCTTATGACCAATTAAGAGAGTGATAATTAAAAAAACAACAACCAACAACCCCCCCTCCACTAAAGTTAATGGGACGATATGCAAGATATATCCAAGGAGCTCAAAGACTTATACTTAATATCTCTGCAACAAAATGAATATTTCGTTCCTTCTCCTCTCATTCCAGAAATTATTAAGGCCTTCCTTTTAGGAATATTACACTTCCTTCTCTCTTCTTAGGTGC
Organism: Iguana delicatissima; assembly: GCA_948472985.1. Lineage (NCBI taxonomy): Eukaryota > Metazoa > Chordata > Lepidosauria > Squamata > Iguanidae > Iguana > Iguana delicatissima. The sequence goes on from CAOKZL010002021.1 coordinate 28,198, forward strand.
TGGCTTCACAATACCCTTTGGGTTCACAAACCATGCAGAAGTATTGGAGTATCTGCAGCACTTTCTAGATGTGCTTGGCCATCACTCTCATGGGTATGGATATCTGTACATGTACATATGAATGTATACCACTCCCTTATTTTCATGAGATCAGAGAGCACTCACTGCTCTCCTCCTCCTCACTTTAAGCACACAACAATCCTGTGAAGTAGGCCAGGCTGAGAGAATGATGGGTCCCAAAGTCTCTTAGAGGGTTTCCTGTCTCAGTCAATCACCCAAGTCTGATCTGCATCTTCCAAGCTTATCATTCTAATCATTATGCCAAGTGGCTCTAATCCTGAGAGTCAGCATGGTATAACAGTTTGAGCCTTGGACCATGACTCTGGAGACTAAGGTTTAATTCTCCACCTGGCCATGGAAACCCAGTGGGTGACCTTGGGCGCATCACATACTTTCAGCCCCAGAAAACCCCATGATAGGTTCACTTGAGAGTCTCCATAAGTTGGAAACAACTTGAAGGCACACAACAACAGCAAATAAAAATCCTATTGATTTCAACTGAAATTACTTCAATCCATCTACAGATATTCTTAGGTGGAAAGAGGATTCTATATTCTGATTAGTTCAATCAGGAATATAAAAGACCATTGTTGCTGAGAGGGAAAGAAGCTCTAGCACAGTGGTTCTCAACCTGTGGGTCCCCAGATGTTTGTGGACTTCAGCTCCCAGAAGCCCTGAGCATTGACCATAGTGGCTGGGGCTTCTGGAAGCTGAAGTCCACGAACATCTGGGGACCCACAGGTTGAGAACCACTGCTCTAGCATCTAGCAGTTGGGATTTTAACACAAAGCTTCCATGTACTAAAGTGGGATAAGAAGGGAGATGCACAATACCAGTCTAGGCCAACTACACCCTTCAGAAAGAGTGATTCTGGTTGTCCTCTGATATCCCTTATCATGTTTGGGAAGGTAGGGAACTGCATGCACAGTAACAGCTGTGCAATCTTCTGTACCATGTTTGCAGGTTCCAGATTAAACTTATTACATTAAGACTGGTTGTAAATATGAAAGACATTCAGTATAAGGTTGTTCTGTTTTTGGCAACTTATTCAACTTTTGCATGATAAATGTATTGGTAGTGTTATTTCAAAAGGAGGAGAGGTGATTCAGGAAGCACAAGGAAAGTTCATGCAATGTTTATATGGCTCACAAAAACCTAGAGACAATCTATAGATTCAAAAGAAGTATTATTTGCTTCTGCTTCTGGCTGTTTTTAAAAGGACTTATTTAAACTTAGCCAAGGACAAAATAAACTCTATGTTAACTGTTCATTTGTATCTAACACAACACTTTTAACGTGCCACAGTTTGCTTTCCTGATTACTGTGAATTACTTTCTTTCAGTATGAGAAATATAGCATCCAATCATTTTATTTTTAACCAGTTGATACATTCAGATTATTTACTAAGAGAGAGCCCTTCAGAATAATTGTTGGAAACAACCAATTTAATTTCTCCCATTTCTTGCATCAGAAGACCTTTCATCTATGTATGTTTTACTGAAGGGCCTTGGGATGTCTCTGAATTATGTTGATATTGGATGACAAACTGGAACTGTATTTTGTCAGATGCGTGTGGGTATTTTTATGGCTAAACATGAATGTGTCCTTCCTATTCTTTTGTTGAAGGAAGCAGCTAAATTCAGCCTGGCCACCTTCTTTAGAGAAACAGAAGTACTGTTGAAACTAAAGACACAAATATTGGACCTTTGAAGCTAATGTAAGACTTACCATTTGGGATGGCTTTCAGAGTATTACTGTTTGTGTGTTTCTTGTCGATAATGACAAAAAGTAAAGGATACATAAGAATAAAAATTTATAAAAATATACAGATAGAGCACAATCCCATATCCTTTAACTGTTACACTTTGGGAGGGACATCCCCAGGTAATCCTCTGCTGCCCCACTTTCTCAGATTCCTTTGAAGTGTCCCAGTTTTAGCTCTTCTCCTTTAAACTCTCCTCCTTCATCCTCTACTTACTTCAATTACTGCAAACTGAGTTCCAAGTGCAGAAGTGGTTGGTACTCAATTAATGCAGCACAGGGAAGTAAAGACTAGCGGGAGTCTTGCCCTTCTGATACTCAATACATAAATTCTAGAGTTTTTCTGCTTAAAATACTAGCTTTGTGTGTTTTTCCTCATTAATAACTTTTGTCTCTTGTTGCCCGGACACATGCTTTTGATCACATTCTGATGTGGCTCTGCCACACAGGTCTCACTTTTCACCTGTGAAATGTTGGAGGAGTATGCAGTCCTAACGCACAAAAGTCATCAAGGAGCTTTCTTAATACAAATCCTGACATTTGAGATCCCCTCCAAAACTGTGCCAAAGTTTTGCAAGCATTTTGTGGCATTTTGCAGGAAAATCTCCATGTCTTGCAGTACTCTCAAACTGAGTAACTTCAAAACACTCAAAAATCCAACATTGTCCAATTTGCTGCAAACCTATGACAACACTTTGCAGCAAAATCCCCACACTCTGAAACAGTCCCCCAAAATGGGTAACAGATACTTCAAACCAGGGTTCCTGGTAACCTTCATAAAATCTAACACTCTCAGATTCACTCCAGAATTTTCAGTGAAACCCCAATGTTTTGCAAGACTGCTAAAAATTAGTAACAAATGTGTCAAACCAGAGGTCCTAGTAAATCCTGATCGGAAGGAGCCATTATTTAATTTTGGCAAAGTGGCAAAATGGTGTTAGGTGCTGCTGCAAAATGACTGCAAAACATTGGCACAGTTTTGGAACTAACTGGGTAATGTTGAGTTTTGAGGTGTTTATTATAAACTCTGAGTTGAAGTATCCAAATCTGAAAGTTCATGTTAAGAAAGCTTCACTAAGAGACAACTGGGATTTGCCACTACCTTCCTCTATGGCTGAGAGAATGTAACTTGCTCAAGGTCATCCACTGGGTTTCCACAGCTGAGAGAAGATCTGAACCCTGGTTTTCAGGAGTCCTGGTTCAACACTCAAACTACAATACCAAGCTGGCTCCCCACAACACTCCATTCTATTCCTCCCACAGTTTTTTCCATCCCCCTCCCCACCCCCAAATCCAGTCATTCTGTGCCTACTGAATATGCTCAGTCTTCACTGAAGGGTTTTTTTTTTTAATTCTTCAGCACTTTTGCAAAGCTTGGGATTTCCCCTAAGCCTACTGATATTTTTCCCTCTATGTGTAAATGGTGCCATTTTGGCTATTTAAGGACTGGCAGCTGAAGAACTGAGGTTGCTGTTAGCGTAAAGAATAAATCAACAAAGCCCACAAGATGAATTCATTTTTGCTTAACATTCCCAATGACTAGCCAGCATTATGAATGTGTTTTAATTTTTTGGTGTTAAATTATTTTATCCCAAATGTAATTTGATTACCTCATGGCAACTGTACAAGACATAATCTACAGCTTTAAAAGAGGAATATTTAGCTTTATACTACATACAGGATTCTGCACAGTGCCCCCCTAGTCCTAATGGCATTAATTGCAAACTGAGCTTTCTTTCACAGTCTAGTAGAAACTAGCTTTCTGGAACTAGGATCTGTACAGACTTTGGTCCATTTAACAAGGTCAGACTGTTTATTCTCGACCAAATTCTTTCCCACTGTAAAAAGGTACTTTTAAATGCCACATTCCACAACCAGTGCCAGTAAGTCACTGAAGCATATTTTCCCATAAGAACTGATATGATGGATGCGCTTCTATTTATTTCAAATTTCTGCTGTTTAAGTGACCTAAAAGATAGCCTGCATTCTAACAAATGGTTTAAAGCAATCTGTGTCTTTGTATCACTGAAGTTTTAAAAAATGTGTATTTGTTAACCACAGCAATGCCATACAAACACAATAAAGATAAATCTTCAAGTAAAGGAAAAGAAAGACACACATGAAATAAAAATTCAGTTGTTTGTTTAAAAAATATATAAAGTTAGGTTCATTTGCACATTTATACATTGTTGTGAGAGGCTTGACTGCAATAAAGCTTGTATTTAATAAAACAAATTGCATTGCACAGCTGCGGTATATTTTGTCTCCTCAACGTTTGATTTATTCCACTTATTTTTATTTAACTTGCACCTTGCCTGTCTTGGGGAGCAAGGCAGCCCATAGCAAAGGCTCCATATAAATACGTAAAAATGAAAGAAACAATTTATTAGAAAATTTCATCTGCCCAAGAACCATCCAGTAATTAAGGTATCACAAAATTTGGATAAAAACATTTCCAAAATGAATTCGTTATTTTGCGTTTCTACATTAAAATGTGAGAAGACAATGACGGTATCCTCTGCTGTCCCACTTTCTCAGCTGCCTTTGAAGAGTCCCCTTTTCTCTCTCTTCTTTCAACCCTTCCCCCTTCTTCTCTGCTTACTTCAAGTATTGCAATTATTGAGATCAAATCGCAAAAGCAGGAAGGAGCAGAGAGGAGTAAGAGGAAATCTCAACCTTCTTAAACTCAATACATAAATTCTAGGGTTTCTCTGCTTGAAATACTAGTTTTGTGTGTTCTTCCTTATTAAGAAATTTTGCCTCCTGTTGCCGGCCCTGTTCTTTTGATCACACTCTGATGTGGTTCAGCCACACAGGTCCCACTTTAGAAGTAATTTGTGTAGTCACTGGTTGTTCAGGATTCCTGGTCAGAATTGTACATATACATACAAAGACATCCACACAGATACCAAACCAATATACTTGTACCTATTGTATTAACCTGTGTGCCAAACACTGCATCAGCTTCTGCACAGTGTAGTAGGTAATTAAATTATCACATTAAGTGCAACATGCAACAAAAGGATTGCTGACCATGGTACTATACAAACAACTTGTAATACTGATTTTAAAAGAACTGTCAATTCACTTCTTGTCTGAATTCAAGATGGTGGTTATGATATTCAATGGCTTGGGACCTGGATACTTGAAGGAACATCTCTTCATATACATGCTTGCCCAGACCCTGTTATTTGCCAGAGGGGCCCTCCTCTGTGTTCCACCAATGGGGGCAATATAATGTGGGGAGGACATGGAGAGGGCCCTTCTCAATTGTGGCAACCCACTTGTGGAATGTCCTCTCCATGAGGCCTGACTGGTGCCAATGGTTTTCTTTTTGGTGCCACTTCAAGACATGACTTTTTATTAAAGTCTATGGGGCCAAACTTTTTAACATCCACATGGTTTTAACCCCTTTTAGCCTTTTAAAGCTCCTTTAATTTGTTTCAATTGTTTACTATGTCTCTATCTTGTTTATTTATTCATTTTAGTCTAGAACAGTTTGAAGTGTTTATGTTGTTTAACTTGTTTGCTGTCCTCAAATGATACAAGGGTAGGATAATATACTTCATGAATAATATACTTTATACTGGGCCAGACCATTGGTAAATACTGATACGGGCTATTTTCTTCTATGAGCACAGGCTCTGCAAACGTTCAGATGGTTCAGTGGTTAGCTGTCCTCCAGAATCTAAATGTTCCTTAAACATAAAATAAAATAAATGCTTTCTAAATGTAACTTGTATCAAACTGAAAAAAATCAATCCTCTTACAATTCAAATTATTTTTGACAGCCCATTCTTCCTCATGGATGCTCAGAATTACATCCCACGGAGATAAATGAGATTTTATTTTGTGGCACTTGGGCACAGGAATGCAATCCAAACCACATACTGAAGGTTTACGATTTAATATATAACAACTGTATGTTAAATTACACTTTAATTGTATATACTGTATGCCTAAATCATAAGCTACTCTGGAGGAGCACCTGTAAACAAAAACAAGATATAAATCTAGACTTCCAGATTTTCTAAATTCAAAATAATGATTTTGCAGATTGTTAGCCTTGTCAGTTATACAGTTGCAGCTGTTTTTGGTTTTCTGAAAAGACATGCTATTAGACAGCTTTGTTGAATTATCAGATTTTTTTTCCTGTTTAGTACAGGTCACGTTCAAAAAGCATTTAAACTTTTGAGGTTTTTAATACATTCTTTATAATGAATTATTTTGTCACTTTTATTATTCTATTATTTTCGGCAAAAGAAATAGAAAAAGACAAAAATTTGTTAAAGTCCTAAGTTACACACATACTTCTCTTTCCTATCGTTCAGTACTTTTTTGACTATAAAGGGTTTTTTTTACACTTTCTCAAGAGGGAGCATAAATCCTTAATGACAGTCTGAACCCATATCATACTCAAAACCTGCTCCATTTCCTTAGTATTTCAGAACGATCCCAGAGGTTCAGCAACGGACTGTCAATTCTCAGATTTCCTTAGCTTGAGGACTGGTATTCTCTCCATAAACATGTGTCTGTTTATTTGAAGGCTTTCATTCATTTATCAGATGAAGCATCAAGGGACTTCAATGACAACAATATGCCCAGAAGGTTTACCTGCCAAAAGAATTCCTTATAATTTGAGAAGTAACTATCAGAGATAGAATGCTTTGAAGTTCCTACTCAAATGGGCTAGATCAGTTCTCTACACCTCCTTACTGACATGGCTCCTTCTGTTTCATTAGAAGAGCTCCTTTGTGCTGAGAGAATAAGGATGTATCTTGGGAATGAACTGATACTTCAAGAAATGATTCTTTGAGTTTATCTGGCTGTGAGCTATTAGCCTGCTGTAAGAAGTGACACAGAGTTCATATGTCAACTGATCATAATGATAGCTCTGACAAGGGATTTCTTATAACTTAATTGTGTGCGTGTGCACAAGTACATGAGGTACTCAACCCAGGAAATTTTTCCAAGGCAAAGATTAGTAGATGCAATCGTTTTAATCTCCAGGAAGATGAGGTTTAGGTTAAACATTAGAGGAACTTCCTAGTCTTTAAGAGAATTTCAATAATGGACTCTGAAATCTCCTATCTGGAAGTTTTCAAGAAAAGTCTGGATAGGTGTCTAGCAGAGGACTCTTAGCTTTACAATGTTCTTATTTAAGAAAAGATGTTGAGCAGGTCAACCTATTAAATCTCTTCTAGTCCTACAGTTATGATTGTTTGAATGATTCACTGAGTTACAAAGCTTCAGATATTATTAGACATCTGATAAAGTTTCAGATATTATTTAGATATTATTATAAGACTACACATTCAATTACTGGAAGAAACTATGAGATCCACATGACAGACAGCATGAAGTTTGGGCTAGCATGTTAACATATGGATATTCCATACCATTCTTTCACCTATACCTATACTCCTAGACCTGGACTTGCTTTTTGAGAAGCAAAGTGTGACTACAGCTAGGAATACCCTGTACCAATTACAAATGACATATATGGCTCTTTCTCCAATGAAAATAATTTTCCATACTGATTCATTCCAGTCTTGACTAGTGCATTAAGCTTTAAGTGGGACTATCCTGAAGACAACTAGTTCAGTTTCAGCTGTGTCCCAGGACCCTTCTTTGCCAATGCCTGCTACTCCTAGCTAGTTTCTTGCAAGAAACTAATGGAAACTAAATGGAGCACATCGAGTTCCGCCCTCCCCAGGATATAAGCAGTCACATAAGCAAACCTGTGGTGCTACATTTTCTCTTCTTCCTTTAGGTGCATATTTTTAGCCCTGATATGCTGAGCTTATAAATGTGAGAATTAATTCGATACGGTTAAATGTTCCAAATTGGGAAATAATTCATTACCATTTACACCAATAATCAACATTATTTAATTAGTTAAGTTAATTAGCTAATGAACTTATTATTTAAAATGTCAGTTTCCAGAACAGACCATCAAATCTGCAGGGAATGACACTGAGGCTGTCACTGTCAAGCCTAGGGGCACCTTTTGTTATCAGCACCTTCAAAACTGTTCTTTTTGTTGCTTTTAAGTTCCCTTCTCCAAGCTTGGATTTTTTTGGGGGGGTCACTCATCTGGAGCAATTCTTTTTTTTCTACCTTCTCCCAACCTTGTTAGTATGTACACTGTTCACTTGCTCTTCAAACGCCTTCTTTACTAAAGGTTATTAAGGTCAAATTTCAGCAAGGAACAATGTGTTTATTAGAGGTCATTGATGTATTCCAAGTGCAGTAATAAGTAGTTGGCTGCAAAGATCAGTCAATTAATTAAGGAGGAATAATTCTTAATCAGTAAAATTTGGGACTTTGACTTCTAGCAGGCTAGTGGGCAGACAGTCTCAGCTGCAGTGAGGAAAGCTTTCATGGCAAAAGTGCCAGCCAGAGGGATGTTTGGCTGGAGAAACTCCCCTGGATTAATGGGGGAGTGGAGAATCACTCATTAGGGCCCAGAATTTCCATTTCTTCCATTTACTCATGAGTATTATGAGTTGGAAAGACTGAGGGAGTAGCATCTTTTGTGCTTGCCATGAAATGCAGCTGTTTAAATCTCAGTATCTGACAGTCCCATGTCAGGAACCTGCTTTTTAAAAGAAAAGTCTTAAACAAACCTTTGGAATTATGAAAATGGAGAATTCTTCTGATTAAAATAGAACAACGGAACCTCTTCTTTCTGCAATCAAGAATTAAGTGTATTTGTGCCACAAGATCACGACAAATAAATGAGAAAACCTGGGGTTGATGTCTTTAAAAGAGAATAATTAAGGATCTAAGTGCATATATCTTGTGAATAGATTGCATTTCATCTTATTTGTAAGACTTATTGGATTTTAACAAGAAGAAATTACAGTGTGAGAAAATATGGATCTTATCTATTTGATGTTGATAAGACTGTCTCGCTGATGGCTTTCAGCTAGATGGGAGAGAAGTGAGTTGCTAACTCCAAAACTGATGGACTGAATGAAAGATGGAACCTTTCCAGGACCTCTCTAAGTACTTTTTACAGTGCTAATGTGGAACTCCTAAACTTGAAGAGGAATATGACAGAGGCCTTCAGGAAAGAGATCAGCGAGAACAGGGAAGAACTGTGGGGAGATGTAAGACAAAAGGAAGAAACAGAAATGAACAATATGGAAGTGAAGGAGGTTGAGTATCATATGGAGAGACAAATTCAAGTCAAGTCAATGAAGGGGTTAGCTGCTGAACTGGAGGAAATATATGGCCAAGAAGCTCTTATTGGTACAAGAGGGATTACAGCTTAAGGTTAGGGGGAAGGGAGAGGCTAATCTGAACCTGACAAGTAATCAAACTACTTTATTGGTTGAAGGACACCGAACTGATTTAGTGTGCTTGCTTGAAGGGAGTGACAAGAAGATGATAAAAAAGGATGCTGTTTCAGGACCATTATCCTAAAATGCAAGGGGGAAGAGACAAGTTGCGGAGTGGTGTGAAGTCCAAGGGTAAGATGGTTACAAGGGAAATGGGGAATTAATTTCAAAATGAAATAGATTTGGATGAAACTAAGTTATGAAATGGTTACAGACATAAGGCAATGAAAACTAGATTTGGTTAACAAATGCTGTTAATGATTTTTCAATATAAAATGTTATAGAAATAAATGGATTCAATGATGGCATGTAACATGTAATGGATTACCTAATGAAAATATTATGTAATCAAGCAACAAGCAGAATTAATGCCATTTTTCATGTTATGTCATTTACCATTTAAGTGCAATATGTAATGGAATGTAACAGAAAGTAATAATGAGATATTATGCAAATATGTTAACTTTTGGTAGAAGGAAGTTCATTTTTCTTTTTTGGAAAGCATGAACTAAGGGGAGGGGAAAAAGACACAAGTTGGATATGTTGGATATTATCTTTGAGAGGCTTGAATCAATTTCATTGTTGCAATCCATTTAAAGGAAGAATGGAAGTCAACCCTTTTCCTTTTTTCCCGTTCTTTTTCTCTACTTTTTAATTTGTACTTCATATGCTTCATGTTTGATTTGTGTGTTTTTTCCCTTTTCTCTTACACATGTGTAGAATTTTAATGGTTTTAGAAATTATTAACAAAAATAACTTTTTAAAAAAGAAAAATTTAGAGCACTTCTCAACATTTACAGAAAATTTTTCTGCACAACTGAATTCTGTATACTTTCTTCCTCCCCATTTCCTATCCAAAATTGTGATCTGTAAAGACCAGTAGCAGGGCATATGTTTGCTCATTTAACTCAGTGGAACTCACTTCTGAGTAGATTTTTCCCCCAAAAAAGAAAGACTTTAGGAGGGATAGGAAGGTATGCATTTATATATCTGAATCTTCTGACTCCAAACTCCAACCTTACCCAATTCCTCAGAGTGTATGATCCACTGAAGATGATGTGTGTGAAAAGAGAAGGGGGAAGGAGGAGAGAAAAGTCAAGAGAAAAGGAAAGACATGGGAGAAGCAAAACTTGCCATTTAATTATTCAAGTGCCAGTACTGTGTGAACAATAATAAACAAATGGGATTTATTTCTGAGTAGACAAGGGGCAGGGTTGGCTGTGAATTTCTCAGGTCCATGCTAACAGTTCCAATTCCACCAAACCCTTCGAATCTGTGACCCACTGAATCAAGGGGATGGGTGGAAAACATAATGAGAGCAGACAGAAGGGGTGAAAACAAGAGAGCGGGAAATGGGATGGAGTGGGTTTGAGGAAAACCTTTCATTTAATTATCAAATGTTTAGAACTAAGTGAACAACAATAAATGCACTGAAGGATTACAAAGGATTCATTGCCATTCATTCCAAATAATAATACACAATATTTTATATTACAAAATAATATACAATATATAGAAGAACAAAAATCAATAAAAGAGTATGGTTAAGAGTCATAATACATTCTGTATCCTCCTGAAGGGCACACGAGCTAATACATGGGGAAACATCACTCTTTCAAGCCTAAACATCCTGACATTCCACACAGGCCATGTTTCCTTAGGCAAGTAAATCAATGCCACACCCAATTCCAATTCACACTAGGACTCCTTTTTAGTTCCTTTCCTCTCTTCTTCAGTTACCCCCAACCCTAACTCTTTGTTTCCCAACTCTTCTGCTTCTGATCTCTGCTGCCTAGGAACAGAGCATTTTGATGTACTTCCTCCTAATTTTTGTTCTCCTTAGGCCTTCCTTAGGCCTTTCTATTTTACAGAATCTGTTAGAGGAAAAGTTGCCCACTCTAACAAATTTCAGAATTCAAAAAATTAACTATCTCGTTAGAGCACAGGATTAGCTTCAGCATTTAATTAGGAAATCTAATAAGTCAGACCATATTTCAAGAAAAATCTGATGAGTTAACTTGATGAATTAATTAACCAGTTATTTCCAAGCTCTGGATACAACTGCTACATTTGTTTCAAACATCATTTCAAGCTTTCTTCTAAGCAGTGTCTAGAATCTACACTATAGATGTAATTCACCACGAGAACGAAGGTGTCAGTGGATAATTATTATCATACCTCTAGTGTAATGTATACACTGCACATATCTTGGGTTCTAAGTAGTTTCATGAAGTAGTAAAAAATTCAAAAGCACAACATGCACAAACATATTTTTCCACACCTGTCATTTATGCCATGATTCCATGCAACCTTCTCTATTACAACCTTCCCTGGGAGAAAGTCTCATTGGATACAAAAGGACTTACTTGTACAGAAACACATACAGGACTGTGTTATTAGACTAGTAAATTACGGAAGTAAACACTCCTCTCAATAATTACAACTGCTTTAGATGAAACTCAACACTAATATTTCTTGTGTTAGAACAGATTCTTTTCTTTGTTTAGAAGTTCAAAGGGAATGACAAACCAACATCTATGCAAAGCCAGCTACTTGAATTAGACCAGAAAAGAATTATAAAACACTATAACTTACCACTGAGGTAAGAGCCATTTGAAAACTGTAGATCCGTGCAAGGCCAAAGTCAGCTAATTTTATCTGCCCATTGCTGGTTACTAAAATATTTTGTGGTTTCAGATCACGGTGGACGACTCTATGTGAATGCAGAAAATCAAGCCCTCGCAGCAGCTGAAACATCATGTCCTAGAGGTAAGTAATCGAGAACCTTGATGAGAAGGTGAAAAACAACAGTATTCTATTTTTTTGCATACCTTCTATATATCTATTTCTATATGTATACGTATATCTATATCTAATCTGTATCTAATTGTCTACAATTGTGAGGATCTAAGTTCCAATGAACACAGTGGGACTTCCAAATATTCACAGTTTATGCCATTTGTACATTCATATCCACTCTCCCACAGCTGTAGTCTATAATATCAAGGCAACAGAGACACTACATAACACAGAAAACATACACATCTTGAGTACCACTTAAATTAGTTATGTCCAATTATCACTGAAATCAATGAGATTGAATTTACTAATAATTAGCTATTCCTATTGACTGCAATGAGATTTAAGAATTAGTTATTGACGTTGGGTCCAAGCTGACAGGTTTGTTTCTATCTTAAGTACTAGAATTTATGTCTACACAAAAATGTTGCATGTTAACTTATGACATCTGAAAGAAAGTAAGCAATCTGAAAGAATATGAGCAATTCGGGATAGAGAAATCTTGATGTGTTACCAGCCACAGAAGACAGGTATTCTAATGTCATGGCCAACTATGGGATACTGCCAAAAGCTTTTGTATGTCTCAAAACTAATTAAAAGGCATACTTCGGTTACTTTTTTTCAAAAAATGTGAACAGTACAAGACACTGGTTAGTGACACAAAACATACTCTTTTCCTGTCTACTTCAACAACACCTGAAACAGAACATAAGCCAGCAGGCATAATCCAGTTTTCCAGCTTTTCTCTATCATTTCTCTATCACTTCATCAGGTCACACATCGTAACCAGAAGACTAATTTAAAAAAAATTATAGTTACACTGAAAAATGAGTGGTGTTATCTCTTGTTAATTTACAAGCATTACATAATTTAGCTGTGTCTCTCTTAACTGAAAAAGGAATCAATTACAGGTAACTACTTCCTTTCCAAGTTCTGGAGTCTGTCAAAACTCTTTTCTCTGAAGACTCATGTAATTTTTGTTGCTCCATTCCTTCAAGAGGATACCCTCTCTGTTTTTTCCCCCTTTCTGTCCTTATTTTTTCTCCTCTACAGTCCCTTCACTTGCCCTCTGCAGCACATATGGTATCAGCTACTTGGCACTAGTATTTTCAGGAAAACAATAACAATAAATCCCAAAGGACTTCTATGAAAAAACACTCTTAAGACAACAAGCATATTTCCCTTGAGTGTGCAGGAGAAAATCATCCACGTCTCTCTTCCCAGCCCATTTATGAGAACAATCTTGGGATGTAAGTTAAGAAGAGAAAGAGCAAGCAGATCAAAGTAATCTAGTGAGTTTTATCATGGATCAGTGAAACCTGCATCTCCATAATCTACTCAAACCAGTACATAGCTTCAACTATGTTTCATCTCACTGTGTTAAACTGAGATATCATTTGCAATGGCTAGAACTGATGAATTACCAAGGGAGGGCCTTCAAGGAACTTGATCTCAAACCATTTGAGGTTTCAAAAAAGAAATGGGTGGAATTCCTCATCACTGAAGTTGATGGTAGTTGCAGTCCAACAATGTCTGAAGTGCCAGACTTCACCCATAACTTCTTTAAAGGTTAAAACAGAACTCTGAACTGGGCTCCAGAATGCCCTGGCAACCTGTGCAGCTGGCACATTGTGGCCAGAATCCTACATCAGTCAGTATAACACAGAAGTTCCACAAGTTGGTCTATAGTAATTCCACAAATTAGTCACAATTGGCCCTTCACCATCCCTAGACTTACTGTAGAGATTCTGCAGTTCTCTACCCCAGCTATTCCATGGAATGAAATACCTTTCCAGTCGCATGCCAAACAAGACATCTGATGAAAATTTAAACATAGAAACAACTTAAAATACAGTTGGCCCTCCACATTGACAGGTTTCACTTTCACAGATTTGATTATTTGTAAGTTTCTCCAACCCCCGTCCCCTCACATCACATGCTTCTTTTCCAGGGGAACCTCCTCTCTCAGAGGCTCTGATCAGGTCACACTGTTCTTTAAAACCTACCCTCTGGCCCTCTTCTTCCTCCACCAGTCCCTCACTCACCAACTAAGGATGGCTCACAGTGTCATTTCTCAACACCACAAACCTTCTGCCAATGCCCCCCCACTCCCAAGGAAGGAGATGGATGAGAGATAGGAGGTACAGGGCCACCGTACCGACCACACCCTTTCCCCCTCCTTTCCCCAATCTGGTTTACCCACTCTCTCCACCATGTCTCAGCCCCCTTCCTACAGAGACACACATACATTTTGATAGTTGTGGTTTTCCTAATTTTGTGGGGGTTCTGTGCCCCTAACCCTAGTGAATGTGGAAAGCCAACTGTGTAAACAAGATAAATGAAGTTCTGCAGAAGCAGCAGAGGAGGCCCAAACGAGGAAAAAAATGTTTCCTAGAGTAATACTATTTTTAAGCCTCCATTAAAAATGGACAAACAGCAAGGCAGGTGTACTTCTTTGGGAACATTTGGGTATGGGGAACCTATGCCTTTGCAGATGTTTGACTTTACTCCCATCAATGCCAGTCAAAAGTGGTCAGAGACTGTGGGAGCTAAAGTATAGGAACACCTGAAGGTCACAGATTTTGTATCCCTATTCTGTAGTCTGAGAGCCCACACAGAAAAGACCCTTTCTCTCACCCTCACCAATCAATTTTTTTTCAGAGAACAGCCATAGATAAGTGATGGTCTCAAATGGCCTCACATGGAAGGAGACAATTTCTTAGAGGATATATTATAACTATGCCGCTCCTTAATAGAGCCAGGTTGGTGTAGTGGTTTGAACGTTGGATTACAACCCTAGACACCAGAGTTTAATTCCCTGCTTAGCCATTGAAACCCAATAGGTGACCTTGGGCGCATCACACGCTCTCAGCCCCAGAAAAGCCCGTAATAGATTTGCTTTAGGGTCACCATAAATTGGAAACAAGTTGAAGGCACACAACAAAAACACCCCCTAATCCTTTTATATAACTGTATTTGCATAAATAACTGCTCAACTTCAATTTCCCTATTGTTACAATTTCAGAATTATGATTTTATGATCTCCTTCATTTGGTGAAAAGTTCTTATGATAATATTTGTGACAGCTGGCATGTTAAGATGCCTCAAGTTTGACTTTATTTCTATGAAACAGGAAGGCCTGATGTGGGAACAGCTGAAGGAAGGCACAATTCTGGAGAAATAAATGTGGAACTATGTGTTTTACAGGTATGAGACACACCACATGACATTCTAAGTCCTCCATCAACAAATCCAGTGATTTTGTACATAGCATAGAGGATACAGTCCTATCCTGACACATGAAGTAATTATTCTCACTAAGCTCAGTGGAACATGCTTCTGAGTCCTAGTTTTGGAGGGGAAGGCAGGATATAAATAAAGATATAAGAATAATAAGATAATATACATCACTGGCCAGGCTGACTGGGGGATCTTGGATGCTGTACTCCAAAAAAGCAACTTTTCCAAGACAGAGGACTGCTCCTTTGGTTATTGATTTGTCTGTGTAGAGCAGAACTTAGCACCTTCATTAAGGGTTAAAATGTGGCAGATGTTGTGAGCAAGCTTTTCTTAACAGGAAAGACACATGGCTATTGGGGTCCAGATCTAGGTTCCTCCTTCCTAACAGCTGTTTGTGGACAGCAGCTAATTGTATCCACTTGTTTAACCTCAGGGATAAAGTTCGGAGGGGACCAAGTGCCACAAACACACTTTTTTTCAACAGTCATTTCCTTTCTGGTATAACTTGCATGACAGCATGTGACAAGCAGAAATTAATGGGGGCACTGCTGTGCCAATACCTCTTGAATTGCTTTGACAGGGACTGCAGGCTGCCTGCTTAGCCACCCAGCCAAGACCTCACATGAAACATGGCAAGAGGCCCACAGTTCTATTCACTAACAAGACAGCTGGTCAGTGATTAGGAAGCTGAAACAATGCACCAAGGAGGTGGGGGAAAGCTTTTGCAAGCAGCTTCAGATTCAGGGGATCAAATTTTCTCAAATAAGAGAATCTACCTTTTTTGTGGGGGAGGGTGTCTCTACTTTGCAGATTAAGGATGTCTAGAATGGAACAAGCTCTTAGCAAACAAGACATTGCTGATGAACTTGCACCTGCCAAGGAAGAGCATTTCACCCTAAGGAAAAACAGCTCTACAAATCTCTTAAGGGAACCCAGGTAGATGTTCAGTGAAACAATGAATTTTAGAATTGCACAAAAACCTTGGGGTCCTCTTAAATGAGCACTTTCTTGTCCTGTGAACTTAATTTTGGTTGATCAGAGGTCCTCAAAATCTTTACCAGCTAGCTGGCTAAAGCTGAAGAAGAATCTATTTAAGCTTCCCCAACTGCTACCAAGTCACTAGTCAGGCATATAACTATAAGGAAGTACACATTCTTAGTGAAAAGGAAGGGGAAGTATGGCCACATCCTTCCCCTGAGCTCAAGTGAAACTCCCAAGTTTTGGCTAAATGAAGCCCCAGCTACAAAAGGAGGTTAAGTTTTGTCTACAAATACTTAGATATGTTACAGAAAATTCCTTACTAACTTCACTCTACCTATAGTATCTAATCAGTGGGCCGGGAAGAGTTTCTCCTTCTCTTCCTTTGCTCTCCCAATTGTGAGCAGACAACAGATGGGACAAAGGAAGTCAATTCTTCTCTTGGAAAGTCTGGGGGAGAGGGAGACTGTAGTGACATCCAGCAGGATCTGCCTTCTCTTTACAGCAATCAGTACAACCTGGGTCCCTGTTTTTTCCTACATGTCTGAATCTGAGTGTAGTAGTGGGTGGGCATCTTGAGTCTTCCTTTCACCAGCTAGTAATTGCCATAGTTGATCACCATGATACTAAACAACAGGAAATCACCTCCAGTGTAATTAAGTTTCTCAGATCATATTTATTCAAATTTTAATAAGCCAATTTTATGCCAGTTGGGAATATGACGATCTTATTTTTACTGCAATGCCTCATCAGAAGTCTCAAAGGTCTTTCCTAGTTAAAGATCTTTTCAGCAACAATGTAGGTAATGAACACTGGACCTTTCACATGCTCAACCAATGAATTACAGGCTCTCCCCAAAGAAACGCAAGTGCTTTGGAAATAATGTTTTTGGACTCTAATTCCCAGTATTCTCAAGCCAGCATGACCACTTAGAGGGTTTTGTGATGGATTCTGGAAGCAATAGTCATAAAGCAATATTTTCCAGGTGTAAAGAACACACAGAGTAAACTTGATGAATGGTAAGGGAAAGATAGATCCTAGCCAGCAAAAACCTAATCAAGCTTCCCCAACTTAATTAATTAATTAATTAATTAATTTCTCTCTCTTTTTTTTCCCAGTGAAGAGGATATTGTGGCAAATACATTTCCAGGCTTAGCAAAAGTGTTTAACTTAATATATTGTGCCAACAAAACATTCACAAATACATACAGAAAAAAAAGTGCAGAAGAGCTTGAGTTTGCCAAAGGAACTGATGGATTGAATGAAAGGTTAAGATGAACAAATACCTCCTCCAATTATTTAGTATTTTCCAAATAAAACACTAATGTGATAATGAATTTCTGCAACTGGTAAAAATCAGGGCTTTCTTCCACTTCAAATCACTCCACAGAGAATGAATTCAGAGAGTTAAAGTAGATATTGCTCCATTCAGCAAACTAAAGTCCCTCCACAACATCAGAGCCTAAGTAACCTTTCATTTACTCATGCCAATTAAGAAAAGAAAAAAAACAACAACCCACCAATCAGAAAGCCCACCACATGAAAGTATGCACTGTTGCAAAATGCCACTCAGTGAATTGGAAGCAAACTGTATATTTAGGAAAGTAAATGAAAGAGGCTAGGATTCACTATCAAAAGAGTACTGCTCTCTTTTGTGTCTTAGACACTGAGCAGTACTATTTACTGTGTGCCCTGAAAACTAGTGAGCAGCTGGGTGTAATACATTTCCATGCCATGTAACCTCTCCTTATGTGGGACCAGATTTAAAAAGATCTCTCTGGTATGCCTTTCCTGTGGTAAAAGCAAAGACAAGATGATGACTTTCCAGCTCACTGCACTTTTATAACATTCTCATCAATCACCATGGGGTGGGTCTTTGTTATCTTTCCTAGAGAACTGTTCTTGGTTTGCTGTTCACAATGCAGTATGCATTCACTAACTAGCACATCAGAGTTAGTACGATAACCCCCCTCCCCTTCAACATAAAACCGTAAGACCTAAGGATTCTTCTCCAAAGTTTTCTGAGGGTTTCCATTCTTCAGCTTTAACACAGACTTGGAACTTCAAGTTTTTCTCAGGCTGTGGCCATGACTGTGCCAGTGATCATGCTGGCTGGTGGATCCTGGGAGCTGCAGTCCTAAAATAAGTGTACCAATCTCTGCTGAAGTAGCATTGCACAAGCAGTGGTAGCACTGTAAACGTCTGATATTTTAAAGAAACTTCTTCTTTTTTAAAGGGCAATTTAAATGGAGGAAAGCTCTGAGTCATCTCTATACTTGACCACTATGAAGACAGACAGGTGTAAGCTATGTCGTAAAAACCTACCGAAAATAAATTTATATATATGTCTGTGTTTTCTTACATTTTTGCCATTTCTGAGTATGTGATCCTGCAAACAAGTACGTTTCAGAAATGCAATAATAAATCTTGAAAAAGATGGAAGAGAAAATGAGACAAGGACTATTTGTGGAGAGGTTCCAAAATTATCATATAAAGAGCTTTTGAAAGTTTAATGGAATCTTATGCCACAATTTTCAGTTTTGCTAATGAACACAAACAGTGGGAATATAGGAAATTATCTTAAATCTAGCTAGGCCATTACTTCATCTAATTATCAACACTGATTGGTGGTGGTTGGCATTTTCAGCCCACAGTCCTCCTCTCAGTGCTACATTTAAGAGACTTTATATTAAAAAGTTCAAACAATTCCAGCACAGAGCATGGCCTATGCCGTAAGAACAGACAAGACAAACTGTATAATAATACCATGGAAGAAATACCCAGGTCAGATAAACTTTCATCTCAAACAACATGAAATACTCAACTGCACTTGTCCTCAGGAATCACATGTTTGCTTCTCATTCTCTGGTTACTCCCTGCTCTAATAAAAGAGTGTATTGGTTTGTTTTTGCTTGTCTTTCTTAGGGCATGATGTTAGGATAGATGCCAGGAGGCACAAGTGGCTACTAATCAATATAGCTATCTATCAGCTCCAGCATCAGAGGTATTATGCCCTTTAATAGTCTTTTAATACTGACCCCCCCACACCACAAATTCTGATCTTCCACTTAAACTGGACAAAAGCCATGAAATTTCTGTTTATCACACAATATTTTTTTGCACGTTTTTTGGTATTTAATAAATCTTAACACTGTTGCTAAAGTATGTGTTCAAGACTAGATGCAGGCTGGCTCCACAAGCAGCAGCATTGCTAGCTGAAGAACTGCATTTCTAGTGTCTGCTTCTCTTCCTCTTACACCATACCATTATGCAGTTAAACTGCTGTGTGTTTTGGTATTTGGAATGAGGGAAGGATGAGGACCTTTGAGGGGAGTCTTTCCTCCTGCTGCTGAGGCATTGGTTTAATCTTGGTGGTAACTAAGCAAAGAACATCCGAAGATAATAAAACACATATTTAGAGACGGTTTGACTTTCCACAAGCTGCACCCCCTTCAATATCTCCTCTGTTTTGGTCTGTGTTGTTTCTCACTGAATGACAGGCCTGTGCAAGACATACTTTGATAATTTGAAGCATATGGCTCATAGCTCACTGTTGTTTTTCTTTTAGTTTCAGAATTGGCCTTTCCAATTTAAAATACATGAAAGACATCTGTATACTCTTTCATTAAACTCTTTTTATATTTATAAGATCTCATGCATTCTTTTCAAACTCTTCCTGTTAAACAGCAGAGCATAAGCATAGGCGGCAGCTATTTCCTTTGTATCATAGACAGAGGAGTGCTGTCAGAATTGATTCCACCCACCCATCTCTTACATACACATGCACAAGAATAATACTTTGCTTTTCCAAGTAGGAATATCTTGAGGTTAATTTCAAATGAAATAACATTATAAACACCCTCCCACTCCCCCCACCTCCTTTCTGCAATAAAAAATGGATGGAAAACTCCTTGGAATCTCCATCAGTGTGTCACAACATAATATTTTGAAGCCTTCTGAGATTTCTAAACTGCAGCTGCACAATAGGATTGTCCTACTGCAAAACAAATTAAGTTGCTGAATTTATTACACCAAATACATAGAGGCAGCAGCCATGCTGGCTGGGAGGATTTGGGGAGCTGTTGTCTAAAAAAGTAACTCTTCCCCAGCTCCGGTATATAGAGATGATATAGCATCAGCTATGTTGGTCAAAATGTCAGTCAGTCAGTAGTGGTCAGAATATAAATCAAGGCTAAGCAATTCTGTAAAATAACAACAAAACCCTGTAAGTGAATCAAAATGCCTAAAATACTGACAAACGGGTCCTTTGCAGCTATCCAAACTTATCTCTCTGCATGCCATCAAAGTGTATGTAACTGAAATCAGCAGTGCCATATTTTGTGATATCATAAATGCTTATGTGTCTATGCACATCTGCAGCAGGGTCATGGTCATGGTTTATCTAAAGTATCATTTTGGAAGTAACCTCTCAAAGCAGAATGGGAAGATGAATTTTGGGCACACTGTCAACCGATTTTTCTTTTAAGTTCTTTCCCATTCTGCTGTCTAATCCTTATTTTTTCTTTAACCTCTTGTTACCTTCTGCAGCTAAAGAACTCTTCTCAGTTCTCAACCATCCTCACAATACTATTCTTCTCCTTACAACTGTAAACTGAACAGCCCTCCTTTCCTTCTTCTTTGTAGCTGGGCTGTGAACTTTTTGACTATGTTGTTCTCCAAGCATCTGGAACTTGCATGAGTGTAATATGCCACTCTGTTGGTTCAGCCTGTATGCATCGGGGCATTGCCACCACAGATTTTCTCCATATGATCCTAGACATTTCCACCTTATAGCAGCACAGGATAGTCTATACAGACAACTCTGTACGAAATCAAATGGATAACTTTTTGCTGTTTTTTCTTAGTAGTAACAGCACTGAACAAAAACACTGAAAATAAAATGCACTTTCAGACAGCATGCTAAAAAAACATAGTTTAATGCAGGATTTGGGGAAATATGCCCCCAACTCCATTTCTTGTGACTCTGCAAGCCTCCCAAGAGATGCTTCCCGTGCAGTTTCCCACCCTGCATTTACTGAAACGTAAATGAGCCCGGGCAAGATTTTAACTTCTTGTGTCTCCTTGATAACCTCTCTTCTCTAATGAGGATATAAGGAGTTTTTGAAAAAAAATACTCCTAGGTTTATTTGACCACAGTTCATTAGGTCTAGACTGACAAACCATGTTTTAGTTTTAACTATGGTTTATATGAAGCAAGTCAACTTAACACCATGGTTTATTAAGTCAGTCTCTAGAGAATCCCTGTTAACATTAATCACAGTTTAAGGTCTAGAAAAAATATCAAGTATCTGTATCCTACTCTGTATCAAAAGATTCTTAAGACAGGGAGGCCTGTGGTTCAAGTGGGATGGACCACAATCTACCAATGACTTTAGAACTGATTGTGCTTTTAAAAAATAATTGATACTACTCTGTTAGAATTATATCACTTCAGGATGTGCACAACTCCCTGACATTAAACCCGCTACTCCCCAGTTGTAAAAAAACAAATCCAATAGGAGAGATGCAAGACTAGATTTACCATTCCTTTGTTTATTCTCTGTACACCTGGAGTTTAAAAAAACTTGGAGGAAAATTAAAACATTTAACTTCTAATCTGCAGGTCAAGGAAGACTGTACAACACGTAGATAATCTCTTAGATTCTATAATACCAGATCCACTTTACTGAAGTGAAAATAATCTCATCAGCAAAACTTCCAAAGGATTAAGCAACCAAACAGTGCATCTCTGTTATTTCACTCATGTCTTCATGAGTAATTTTCTGTTTGCTGGCAGCTACCCTCTGACTTTCCAATAATGTGTGCCTTTGTTTGGGCTTCCTTTAAAAAATGTGGAAATTCTCAAAATAAAGGAAGTTCTATTTGCACAGATCAGAAACCTGAGGAACCAGAAACTGGAATAGTATGCTGATTATAGAGCTTGGTGACAAAAAGACGTTGTAAAAATGAATACAAATGAAGAAGAAAACAAAGTGGAAGACACCACTTTCAAGTATGGAGTCATATTCAAAGAGTAAGCATCACCATCAGGCAGTTTTAAGTCTACTTAATTTCAGCACAAGGCTTTTCTTAGATATTTATATGCTTAGAAAGAACGATGAAGTTCATTTTGGCTTGCTTTTGTTTAGCATCTTTCCAGTGATGTCTGGAACAGCTTGTATAGATTTGAATAGCAGTAATATCTGCACTGGAATAGTGTTATTTTTATACATGTAAAATTTCACATTTTCACATATGGGTTCTGTATGCTTCCTGGGAATCATTAAAGATTTCTGGGAAGTTGGAGAGGGAGTTAAATAAAATATAAGTAACTGCTCTACATCTCCACTGGTATCTGTACTGTAGTACTGAAACATGCATCTTTTCTGTAGAACATTCCCTAAACATAGAATATCACAAGTGTGTTCTACAAATCACAAACAGAATATTCTTGACTTCAGAATGCTGCAACTTCCAAATAATGTGCAAATAAATATCATGGCTTCTTAAGATTCTTTAATCAAGTCTTTGCTTGGTTCTGCAATCAAATTTCAGAGAGACCTAAAGAACAGACATGATGGACTTCTCTCCTCAAAAACAAACAGGTTAAGGCATTTTCAAATTAACTTGTGATGACTGTAACTATGTTGCATTTTTTGAAGAGTCATACCCTAACATGGTTGAATCAGATAACTGAATGTTATAATCCTATCTATCATTCATTTATGTTAAATTCACTTCCAGTTATGCCTGTGCTTCTGTTACACTGACTGCAGATTCCTCTCTTCTGCATTTCAGAGGGCCAATGTCCTGACATGACATCACAGGGTTAGAATAGCAGCCTGACTATAAATATATATAAAAAAGAAGTGGTCAGGAGGCAGACAGATCGATTGGTAGTGCAGCTGGAGACAATGAGTTATAAATAAAGCGTTACAAGCAAATTAGTTACCTGTTACTCTTTACTTTTAGGGGGTAACAAGGATATGACTAAGTTAAATCTCAAAAGCAATGTACCTAGTAAGGATAACTTTACCCTTCACTGTTACAACCAGTGTTGGTTCCCTAGTTATTTCTGGAAGTTCCTCTTACGTGACATTTGGACACTAAATGCATTTTGACCAGAATTTTGCAAGTTTTATGTATTTTTTTAAAATCAAGCCATTCAGTTTTAAGTAACAGAAAGTAACTTCAGAGCAATGGGCAGTGAAATATGTAAGACATGTGGGTTTGTTTGGTTTTTTTTGCCATTTCAATGAGCAACGGTCAATGTTTACTTCTCAAACACAATTACTTAAAAAAAATGACTTTGTGACAGGTAGACTTCTGTGTGACAGGAAGCAGATCAACAGAGATTTCTAACTCTCAGCTTAACAACAGAAACAGCAAACTGATTTCCCCTCTGCCTAAATCAGACTTGGGAGAGACCAAGAATGGAGTTTGCTGAGAAAGGACTGAGTTCAGTTCAGTTCTCATAGTGAAAATAAACCTCTTGGCTCAGAATGTGAACAGAGACACCACACTCTTTAATTCTAAATATATTTCTTTTGTATTGGGCTATGGTTGGTAGATCTTGAGAACTTTGAAAAAACTACCTAGATTCCACAGGTCAGAAATTTGCTTAATCCTATGGAGATAGTTGAAGCTATCAGGAATCTGAAGAACGACAAGTCTCCTGGACCAGACAGCTTTACTGCAAAGTATTACAAAATCATGGAACATTAAATTTCAATACCTCTGCAGAATACAATGAATGAGATAAAAAAGGAGGGAATACCAGACACCTTGAAAGAAGCTAATGTAGTTCTAATACCAAAAGAAGGAAGAGATTTAACAGACATTAAGAATTACAGACCAATTTCATTATTAAATATAGACTACAAAATTTTTGCGACAATTCTGGCAGAGAGGCTTAAAAGGGTTCTTCAAGAAAATATACATGAGGATCAGAATGGCTTTTTACCAGAGAGAATGTTGCAAGACAATATCAAGACAGTGTTAAATATAATTGAGTACTATAAGAAACATAACGAAAGAAAATTGGCAGTGATATTTGTAGATGCAGAAAAGGCCTTTGATATGATTAACTGGTCATTCTTGAAGACGGTCATTAAACAGATGTCGGTACACTATTTCATATGTGGTGGTCATGTCCTAAGGCTAAAAAGTATTGGAATGAAATTCATAATATGATATGTACAACATTGAGGGTTCAACTTGATAAGATACCTGAATTGTACTTATTAAATATGACGCATAAGTTAGATGGAACTGTTACAAAGAAATATTGGAGAATAAGATTGTATATGATTACGACAGCTCATATTGAATATGCAAGGTTATGGAAAACTGAGCAAATACCTACAATAGAGCAATGGTGGCAACATTTATTGAAAATCGAAATGCAGATATAGTCTCTCAGAGGCTAAAAGGGTAACCAGATGACGACATTAACAAAGAATGGCAAATTGTTCTGGAATTGGGTTGGGTTTTGACAGTAAACAATTCTTTATTCATGGTAGCATGTGTAGCTAGAAGGAGAAAATCAGGGAAATATCATGGAACGTGTAAAGTTGGGTTGAAAAGCAGGAACTACCTTTATACAAGAACAATCTATTGCGATGCATAAATGTTAATATGTCAATGAAAGAACAGCTAATGCAATCCAGAGAGGTGTGGAAGAAAGCTGTAACAATTTGTTCAAAATGTACAATGAGAAAAGTTTGTTTTATATGTTGGAATTACAATAAAATTATTTTTAAAAAAAAGAAATTTGCTTGACCCTGTCACAGACGGATCTGGTTCCTTCTGTACAGGCTATGTTCAAACACGCAAAAGTAAAATAGGATCATCACATAAACAATCATTTATTTCAAAAACAGATTTAATTCTTATTAAATTGAAATAAGAAATTAATCAGATCCTTGTGGTTCAGTTGTTTACATTGTGAGTCATATATTGAAAACAGCTGGAGGGTAGGACAAGCAATTACTATTTGCTTTGTAACCATACTAACATTTTTCAAAACCTCCGACCAAAAATGGGCTACAACAGGGCAGGATATCCACATATGAAGGTAAGTACCCTTAGAACCACAGCCCCTCCAACAATTAAATGATGCTGTTTTCATGATATAACTCAGTTGAACAGGTGTAAGGTACCACTTATGGACCAATTTAAGGATACACTTGGTTGTGGAAGATTTATATGGGGGCTATGTCCAAATTTTCAACCAGTTTGCATCCAATATCTGAATGTCAAGTTCAGCTTCCCATCCTGATTTACTCAGGAGACCTCGACCATAGGTCTCATCGATTAGCCATTTATTAATTTTTGATGCCAACCCTTTCAGAGAGAGATCTTTTGAGACACATATATTTTCAAACAGAGACAAGCTGCGTGGAAGTTCCCCCACGTGGGTCAGTCTGGTAATGAAACTAAATATTTGATACAAAGGGAACCATGTAGGGGGATCAGGGGATAACATCTGTATCAGTTCATCTCTTGATTTTGGTTTGGAATTGTGAAATAAATCATGAATTGTAAACAGTGCCTTGTCTTTCCAGTCTCTGAATTGGGAAAATTTGTGATTATAATAGAAATTTGGATGGAGAAGAAAGGGCCTGACTGGTGATGGGTAAGATGCGAGAACACGTTGCCATTTTTTCCATGTCAGCAATGTGGCTTGCAAACATGGGTTTGGGACCTTTTTAACATCTCTATTGGTTAACTTAGAGGATATAATTCTCACTCCTTCAGAAAGGTCATGTTCTAATTCTAATGCTACCCACTTAGTAGACTGGTCATTTCTAATTAGCTGAACAAGTTGGCAAATCTGGAAAGTTTCAAAGTATAGTTGTACATTAGGAATGGCAAGACCACCGTTCTGAGATTGTATTTAACCGTCTGTGGAAAACGAGGCCTCTTACCATCAAAAATAAAATTATTAATCAAATTTTGCCATTTTATGAAGTATGAGGACAAATGAGTTAACGGAATGGTTTGAAAAAGAAAAAAAAGTTTTGGAACAAGGAACATTTTAATTATAGCAATTCTGCCCAACAAGGAGAGGGTAAATGTTTTCCAATAGTTAATTTTGGTCTTAATCCATTTGGTTAATGGTTTATAATTTCTATACAGCATTTGAGGTATTTGTTTTGTTAGTAATACTCCTAGATACTGAAAACCAGATGGCCATAACTGTAGATTCATTATTTTCTGCCATCTCCATTGAGTAGTTAAGGACGCATTGAAACAAAGCATCTTAGATTTGTGAAAATTTATTTTGAAGCCTGAAAATTTGCCAAAAAGGCTGAGAAGGTTAGAAGAGAAAGATCTGGTTCTACAAGGAAGAGGAGAATGTCATCAGCATATAGATTTATTTTGTGCTCCTGATGATGGACGATGGGGCCTCTAATCTTAGTATAGTGTCTAATTGCTTCAGCCAGTGGTTCTATTGCAATAGCAAAGAGGCTAGGTGATAAGGGACAACCTTGTTTTGTGCCACGCCGCAATGGTATAGGGTTGGAATCTTTCTTGTTGATGTTAATTACCGCTTCTGACTATGCATATGTGTTTTTAAGGAAATCAATGAAGGTGTCTCCAAAATTCATTTCCTCTAACACCTTGTGATAATGAGGCTTCTCATTATCTAGGTTTATCAAAGGGAGATATTTCCCTCTTCAGGTAAACCAAGGGTTAATGAGGTTAGGATTACATCAAGGGTCACAGGGTGAGAGTTGACCAATCAAAAGGAAAGGGTCAGCATCACAGGTCACAAGGTGAGAATTGACCAACCAAAAGGAAAAGAGGTGGGCATCTTGGAGAGGCTTCCAGATCCTTCCAAGGAAGAAAAAAAAAAAAATTCTGAGAGGCCATGTGGCCAGAGACAGAGAAAGAGAGAGAGACAGAGAGGAAGAGAGGAGAGCTGGCAGGCATGCCTGCCGTGTCTCCTGGACCCCCTCTCTTCTCTCCTTTAGACCATCTACGCCTGTAACCTAATTGTGAGTAACTAGAAATAAGTAGTTAGCCACGATAGGAATGTTGTTATTTTGGGAATTGGCTGATCTTAAGAATGTATCTGTGCTGTTATATCTGTTTTGTAAATTCTTGTAACTAAGTGTACCTGGGAGAGGGGGAGTCTCCCAAGTGTGATATTGTTTATTTGCACGCCTTGATTAAAACACTTTTATAAACCTCTGTTTCTCTCCATTTCCACGCCAGGGTTGGCACACGCTACATAGGACCTCTCACTCAGGGGATGGGAGAGGTGGAAGTTCCTTATGCTTGGAGATTACGCAGAGTCCCTCCTGTTCTGTCTAAGTAATTCTTAATTCAGGGGGGTGGTGGCAGCATACTTGAGAGAGTTGGGGAGATTGCCAGTCGTTCCATGCGTGGAAGTCAGCTTTGGAAGGCTGGTAAGAACCTTAGTAAAACACTGGGAGGAAATTTCCAGTTTTGCAAAGGTGGAAGTCCACTAAGAGACTGGAAATAAACCTACAGTGTCACACACCTTAAAAAGATATTGCCATTCCACTCTGTCGAAAGTCTTTAGAGCACCCAATGAGAGCATTGCCAAGGGGGTATGAGATTCAGTAGAATAGTGTATGATGTTAACTGCTCTTCGAATAGCATCTGCAAGCTTACAGCCAGGCATAAATCCTGTCTGATCAACATTTATGTATTCAGTGATAAACAAGCTCAGTCGATTAACCATAATAGAAGACAACAACTTAACATCTTGATTAATAAGGGCAATTGGTCTAAATGCTTGAACTGATGGACTCTCTTCAGCTGTCTTGGGAATGGGTATGATACGAGAGGTTCTCCAACTTCCAGGTGGGGGGGTTACCTAATAATTCATTAAATAAGTGTGTTATATGAGGGGTCAACTCTGCTATCAAGAGCTTGTAAAATTCCCCTGAGAAGCCATCCGGACCCAGTGATTTCCCGGAATTCAACTTCTGGATGGCTATTTCAACCTCAGATTCCTCAACTGGTCTATTTAAAGCTGCTTTATGTTGTTCACTCAATTTCTTAAATTTAAATGTTTGAGCAAGGTCATCTATCTTAAGATCTGATGGTAATTCAAATGAATATAGTTTAGTGTAGAACTTTTCAAATTCTGAGGAAATAAATTTTGGCTGTGATGTAAT
The DNA here is from genome assembly GCA_948472985.1 of Iguana delicatissima. Lineage (NCBI taxonomy): Eukaryota > Metazoa > Chordata > Lepidosauria > Squamata > Iguanidae > Iguana > Iguana delicatissima. The sequence continues at coordinate 56,537 of CAOKZL010002021.1, forward strand.
AGTATTATTCCCTGTAGTGACACTTGCAGTCCATCTTTTTTCTGCTTTTTCTGCTTTCCTTTTCACTAATCTGGATAATAACTTGGAGTTTTTATTGCTATGTTCATAATAATATGCCTTAGGGTACATAAGTGATGTTTGGATTTTCCTCATGTTTAATTCTTCCAATTCAGCTTTTTTCTTCAATAAGGTCTTAAAGGTGGACATATCGGATGTGGATTTATGAGCATGGGTTAAATGAGCTATCTCCGACATAAGGACCGTTCTTTTATGTTCTCTAATTTTTTTTCTGTTTTGCTCCTTCTTGCATGAGATGTCCTCTAAGGACTGCTTTCAAAGTATCCCACAGAAGGGCTTCAGACATATTTTTGGTCCTATTCTCTTGCTAAAAAGATTGAATTGTGCTATGAAGTTGAGATTTAAACTAGTCATTTAAAAGAAGTGCTGAGTTTCTTTCTTATAAATGCTAGATTGGAAATTGCCTCCAATTGGAAAGTAGGCAATTTCTCTATCAACAGATGGTGGGGAAGAATCTGGGATACATGGCTGCTGGAAAAGCTGGCGCATAATGGAAGGTTAACAAAAGGTTGCACCACAGAGGACAACTTTGAAAAAATATGGTAACCTTTTGTTGATTTTATGAATGACACACCATACTTACACTGGAGCTCTCACCATGTGGATCAGAACTCTGGTTGAGTACTCCACGGTAGTGATTCTTGTTGTACCCTTTTTCTACTTTGTATTGTCTCTGTACCATGTTTTACTTTGTATTGTCCTTTGGAGTTTTTAATAAAAAAAATTGAAATAATACTCATTAGAACGATATGTGATCCTTTCCTTCACTTATTTCAATATTAGTATACTTTTGTTTCTAGAGTTTTTACACCTTGATTTTCTGTGCATTGTGAAGTGAAAACACTCAAGAATGAGCAAGTGCTTATGGGCATCAGTGGCAGATGGCAAACTGTTCTCTCCTCAACACTGGAAACTGACATTCTCAGAAAAGCCAGATCTTCACAGTAATTGATTCTTTGTCATGCAATGATGACATGCACTGCCTGTTTTATACACAGAACAGAAACGAAAAAGCATAAAGAATGGGCAGGAGATGTACAGCCCATTCCAGAACTTGGAAAGTTAGTCCTAAGATGTAATTTATTGCGTAACTACAACATACAGATGAATTTTTAATTTGCTATTTGTTAACGCTGCAATTTTTTTAATTACTTGTCTGTTGCTCATTATTTTGGGGGTAGAGAGGGGACCTTAGACTTTATAGACTTCTCTGAAATGACAGGATTGATAGACTTCTCTAAAATGACCTTTAAAAGTAACTTTTTAAAGTAACTATAAACTTTTTCTTGTTAAACAAACAGATTAACATTGTTACCATTTGGCCCATTGTTTTTTTTAGTATAAGTGAATTATAACCCCAGTACCTGGTGTGGGTGACTCATTAAGGCAACAGTATCACCCATTACTTCCAGACACTAGTCCATTCCACTCCATGTGAGAGGCTTCTAACAAAAAGCCTAAATAGGCAAATAAAGATGCACATTTTTTCATAGCTGACAACAGCTAGCAGCCCATATCATGCCCTGTTGCTATCACAATAAAGCACAGTACTCAGCTCTAAATGGGAATATCAGTAAACAGAATACAGTTCTATGATTCTATGACCTTTGGTATCTGCTAGGATTTGGTTCCAGGACCTCACGTGGATAACAAAATTCATGGATGCTGAAGCCCCAATATATACAACTGTGTAGTAAAATGGTGTCTCTTATAGAAAATGGCAAAATCAAAGTTTGCTTTTTGGACTTTTAAAAAAATATTTTCCAGTTCTGGTTGGTTGATTTTATGGATACAGAATCTGTGGATATGGAGGGCTGACTGTATTTTACTGCAAGTTGGCTCTACCCTTTAAAACAATGTCGTACAACAATGAAAATATCTAGCTAATATTAACAGATTCAGATTGGCTTCTGTTTGTTTCCTGGTATAAATCCAAGTCCTGGCTTTATATTGACCTATATAGTTTGAATGTAAGCCCAGTCCAACCATCTTTGCCTTCACAGATTAGCTGACTGGTTCTTAGGATAGCGCATTTTTAAAGAGGCACCCATTCTGTAGAGCGACCACAATAGGAGTATTCGCATGGTGTCTACTTTTATCATTTCAGCATCATGGGAAGACTGTTTTGTTTTTCTGAGTTTCTGATTAATCACACAAACATACATATATGTTGCTAATGGTGATCCCACCTTATCCACTATTGTATGATTTATTTAATGGACGCTTCATTGCTTTTTTATATTGAGAATAAGCCATAAGACAAGATCAAATCATTTTAAATACATCAATCAATCAATAAACAAACAAAAGCTGTTCCTTCCTAATGACAGCAATAAGCTGAAAGTCTACTCCTCAAATGACATCTGCCTCTTGTATTGGACAAGATTGCAACAAACTCTCAATTTCATGATGAGATAGTATTTATTTTGAGAAATACTTGCTACAATAGCCTGGTCTGTGCTTGTTTATATTTCAAGACTCTGTCCCATGCTTTGTCACCTTTGGCTCTTGTTGCCTTCAGCTACCTATCGCTTGCCCTACAGAAACATCTAAAACATACAAACACATAAGCTACAGTGAAATCTTAGTAGCGTACATCACTATGTAACAGAATATTCCTGATACACAAATGTCCTGAGCATTTAAATCTATTAACCCAATCTTATGCTGCATCAGATCACTACTCCATCTTTCTGGATATATATATATATATATATATAGATAGATAGATAGATAGACATATTTATTTATATTTGTTGTAAAATAATAAATTTATTATATATACATATATACATATACATATATATGTGTGTGTGTGTGTATAAATAAAAGCACAGTATAACTCAGCACTGTGTATTGTCTAGCCCTGGGTGTCCAGTGTTTCAGGCAGAGGTCTTTCCCAGCCTTCCTTAGAGATACTCTGGAGCCTAGGACATTCTCCATGCAGAACATTTGCTTCACCACTAGGTTAAGGTTTCTACCATTTTAGAAGCTAATAATAACTAATATGGACTGGTTCAGAAGTAAGAGTAAACTATAAATCATGCCAAGACCCATAAATTCTCTCTTATCTTTTGCATGTGAGCACTGGAGACTAACACTTCTGATTGCAGTTTGCAACAAACTGCAATCTTTCAGTTTAGCCAAACACCACAAACTGTGGTTTCTCCAAATGAAAATTTGCCCTCAAACCAGGCTATGGTACTACGGCTGGCTATTACATCTAAATCCACCTTATGTACGTAGGTCTTCCTGTTTTCTTTGAAAAGCAATTTGCAGATTTAGTAGAATTAAGAAATAATTTGGAGAAAACTTTTAGATGCATATGTAGAATAATATTTTTCAACATTTTTATAATTAAACTATAACTTGCTCTTTAAAAGAATCATTGCATCTGAAATTCCTTCTAATGTTCAGTTGAAATCTCCCTTCCTGTAACTTCAAATCATCAGGCCTTATCCCACCCTCTAGGGCTGCAGAGAACAGGCCTGTTACAGAGCAGAGAGGGCCGGTCTGTTCTCTGATGCTCCAGCAGGTAGAACCAGGCCCAATGGCTTGAAATAACAGGAGGATGGATTTCGACTGAACATCAGGAGGAACTTCTTGACAGTAAAAGCCATTTAGCAAGGGAATCAATTGCCTAGAGAGGTGGTGGGGTCGCCATCTCCGAACACCTTCAGAAGGAGGCTAGATGGCTACTTATTAGGGATGAAGAAGATCCTGCATTAACAGGAGGCTGGACCTCATGGCCCAGGAGGCCCCTTCCAACTCTGTGACTCCATAACTAGGGACAGAGATAACTGCCTAAATCTTCTTCAAATCAGGCAACCAATTTCATGAAGAAGTGTTTTGTACATCCATCTTTATCATATTATTCCATAAAATTATGTACAAACCTCCCCTACCCTTCTCTGATACCTTTATAGTTTCGCTAGGAACTCCAGGCTCTGGAACTTTATTCAAGTAAGTGGTCAAGTCTTGATCAACATGTTCAAACACCAATGTTAACTTCGTCTCTCTTTCTGTTCGGGACACTGTGCATACATCAAACAACCTAGGAAGGGGGAAAAATGGAAATGCTAAGTAAGAAAAGTGGGTGAAAGCCATCACAGAAGTAATTAAAGTGACTTCTAAATGTTCATTTTGCTCATTATGGAATTTGAAATGCATGAGCAGGCTGAATTAAAACGCAGATTAAACTGTTCGTCAGGTGAGTATTGATCAGGAAGGCCAAAGTTCCTAAATCTATAGTTTGCTTTCCAAACAATGAAACACCATGGAGGAGGGGCAGGGATTTTGTCTCTGAGTATGTTCAGGGATATAGCTACAGGGGAGGCAAAATTGGGGTACTTCTCATTATTAAGAATTCTGCCCCCTCAATTGAATTTTTCTTTCACTACCCAAATCTTCCGTCATTGCACTAACTTAAAACTTCATGTGAGCATTTAGAAATGCAATCTAGGCAACCAAAGAAAAAGAGCAGGCAAAATTATGAAGGTAATGGAAACAGAGGAAATGGAAGAGTTCCAGGTACAAATGATTTTCAATTTTTCACTATCTGAAATACTAGCAACTTGAAGATACAATGAAACTTTCATTTGAGGGAGCAGAATACTTATTTGGGGGCAGTGATCTTTATCCTCTCCTCACATAGTTATACCCCTGGATATGTTCAAGAGAATAACACCACTGAGTTATGTACTCAGTGGAGCTTTTATTATTATTTTATTTACAAAACAGTAGATCTTCACACCAGACTAACAGTTTGACTATCCATACCAGATGGATAGCTTACAAACAGTAGCTCTTCTGAAAGACAGGCTATTCAGAAAAGCTTTGTGTTTGATACTTGTCAAAGGCTGCCTCCCCTGCTCAAAGAAGCACAAGCCCTGAGATGTGACTATAGTTCTCTGGACTGTGACTCTATAGAAAGAAAGAAAGAAAGAAAGAAAGAAAGAAAGAAAGAAAGAAAGAAAGAAAGAAAGAAAGAAAGAAACATACATACATACATACATACATATGAACAGAACAAAATTAGACATATTAGCTTGGATCCTACATTAGCTGTTCCATTTGTGTTAGGGAGTAGACAATTCTGAAAACTCCCATCATCATCAGCTCCTCACACTATATTCAACCCCATTTCCCCTACTCCTATGAAACATTTAGAGGGCAGAGGAGACTCTGGGAAGGCAGGAAAGTCCTGTTCCAAGAAGATAGATTCTGTTCAGTGAAGGAAGGAAAATCAGGATCCAAACCAATGAAGGAATCAATGAGGGTAGATATTAACAAGAGACAGCCTTTTTAATTGAACAATGTTGCTGCTCCAGGTAAGTTAGCAACTCAACTGCAGTGAGTATGTACTATTACAATGTGTGCGTTACTTGTTTCATAATCCACAAGAATAATGTTGTACCATCTGTATGTGGTAATAGTAATGTGGTGATGTGGTAACAGTAACCCAAGAAACCTTTTTCACTGGGAAAAACCATTTGTACAGTATATTCAAAGGGGAAGGAAAGATCGTCAAAAGGCCTATATCACAAATCCACCGTAGGAATTCAGCATCAACTATGGGGGAGAAAAAAAAGAGAGAAGTAATGAACTCCTTTTCAGCCTCAGCACTCAGATGCATCCACTCAAGACAGGTACCTTCTCTAGGCTCCACTGTTTACTATCTGTTATCAGTTGTGATCTCTCTGTCTTGGAGATACCGTCTGCCTATACTAAGTGACTTGAACATAATTTTAATACTGGACAGGTCACAATGCAGTTACCAAACATGCCTTTGTCTAGAACCTTTTCATCTTCAAATATCAAAGAACTTTACAAATTGGGTAAGAATTAATACTCTGAAGAACAAAGTGCTGAACCAACCTATAAGTGGAAGCAAAGCAATCTTGCAGTTAAGATACTTATCCGCAATTTCTCAGATTTCCATGACCTCGGTAGAGAAGTCACAATTAACTCTGAGTTGAATGGGACCTTACAAACTTTAGCAAAAATAATTTTTCAAGTTACGGAAAATTTAAGGAAAATATAAGTACAGAGAAATAGCCTAGGCAACTGAAAAATACTTGGCCTTTTTTTAAATGTAGTATTATTTTGTACAGAAGCTAATGACACATAGTATCTCCCAGAAAATCAAGTAAGAGATACTAGCCATGAGAGATGCTAGCCAGGTAGTTTAACAAACAGGAGTATACTCCTACCACCCTTTTTTTGATAAAGTACATGTATAGGAAAATAACTTCTTAAGCAGAGTTGGAGAACATGCGATTCTTCAGATGTTTAAAAACAACTCCTCTCAGACCTATTCCACACAGAAAGCAGTCCGATGAAGTCCAACAACTTCCAAAGGGCCATACGTTCTCGTGGAGAAGCATAACTGATTAAGCTTAAACTTGATTTGTTTGTCTTGGATGTTAAAAGAGCTGGAATGACTGTGCGCAGAACTGCTTACACTAACTGTCTACCTGCCAATACAGTGTAATGTTGGAAGAAGAGACTCATTTAACCATGGAGGAGAGAAGCAAATATCCATTAACCCTTCCTTCCATTATTAAACTGTTTGTGTGATTGGGCCACTAGTGTGTGAACATTTCTTAGAAATAGAAAAATTCTTCTGCTTTCATAGAACTGTTCACATACTGGCAAACAGATCTCCAATAACATCTTTAACTGAGAACTGGTTTAAGACAAGCCAAGGCCCTAAATTATGTCAACTTTAAAAGTCCACATAAGACTACCAAAACATACATGTGTGCCTGTGACATTTTGAGGCTCCTTATGGTGTGATGCCCTGCAGCTTGTACATGAGTCCATCACTGCCTCCCCTGGCTTGTAATTGTTAAGCTTAGAAAACTGGTGCTTTGTCTTTAAAATAGCCACGTAATTCACGAGTAGACAGTGTTTGCGTAATATTGTTACTAGGATCATTACAATGTCAAAAACATGGCAAGCTTTTAGATACACTAGAACCTTTCTATCAGACTGAACAGTATACAATGTAGGAAAAGGGGGAAGAAAGTAGAGGGCCTGCCACAGTGCTCACAAAAAGACATTATGTAGCAGAGATGGGCACACCAGAGCCCAGGACTCTGTGCTGCCCCATTTTATGCTTTTCCTGAAGCCAGAGGGCCAAAAAATATCACTGTGGCCACTATTTGGGGTGACACATCACTTACAGATGCTTTTTGAAATGTTAAGGATTGACTAGTTTGGGGTAGGGAACAACCCAAACATAGCATTATACAGCCCCATGGGGTTGTTGTTGTAGAGATCTAGGCCTTCTCTCTCTCTGGAGAAGCAGCACCCCCTTTAATAATCATCACACCCTGGCTCCCTCTCCACACTTAAAACACTACACCCACAACCTTTGTGGATAGAGGGCAAAGAGTCTTAAACGTTATCCCAAAAGCAATGTATTAACCTGTGGTAGCATGTTGTAAATGGATTCAATCAAATAGAAAATACTGCACTGAGTCTGGAGGTTATAAAAACAACATGTGATTTTTATTAAACAGCAAACAAGGAAAAGGTATTGGGTAAATAAATAATTTCAAACAGCCCAGAACTTCACTCCATATACATCGGCACACAGGCTTATTTTTCCAAGTATAGGTCAAACCTTATGACCTCACTCAGTATTAGTTTGGTCTCTCCCGTCTTTCTCTCTAGATACTTGAGTAGACCAACCCTAATACTCAGACAACCTCTCTCTATGGTTGACTGAAGCTTTCTCTCAACACTCTGGAATCCCACTTGAGGAAGTCTCTCCTAGACTATGCTTCTGGTATATATCACATTTGCTGGCGTATAAGATGCATTTTTTTTCTTAAAAAATATCCTTTGAAAATGGGGTGCGTCTTATACACCAGCAAATACAGTAACACTAAAAACACAGGGAATGAACTGGAAGCCAAAGTTCTCCTTGCCCAAGCAAACAGGAAGGGAAGGGGTAGTGGAATCCAGGTGAAACACTCCTTACCTTCTCCTCCCCTCCTGTGCATTTTGACTCTCCTAAGGCCCAAGAAAAACTGGTGCAGCACTCTTTTCATTCCCCTCCTCTCCTGGTACAGCGCTCCTTTCATTCCCCTCACCACAGAACTAAAAATTTTTTTTCCTGAAAAATACCTCTTGAAAGTGGGGTGAGTCTTATATGTCGGTACATCTAATATGTTGGCAAATACAGTATGTTTTCTCCTGACTTACCCACATAGCCCCTCCCCTCTGGTTAAGGCTGGGTTCTTCAGTCAGACAATCAGATTAGATCACCCTCTACTAGGTCCTCTACTGGCTACATCCCCCTCCAGGGTTTGTCACAGATGTCAAGGCCAGTAGCGTACCTAGGCCCAGCAGCGCCTAGGGCAAATGCCAAAGTTGCGCCCCTAGGTGTTGCTGTGCTGACACTGCACTGGGCCAGGAAGGACCTTGGTGGCAGCAGGTGCAAGGGGGTAGCAGTAGCAAGTGCAGAGGGGCAGCAAATGGGTGCAACTGGCAGCGGTGGGTGGGTGCAGGTTGGCAGTAATGGGCATGGGGGGCAACAGGCAGAAAGGTGCCTCCTGGGCATTGGCACCCAGGGCACACATCCCCGTTGCCCCACCCTAGATCCGCCTCTGGTCAAGGCCATTGAGGGGGGCTGCTCGGGAGGTCTCAAGGGCTATACCCGGATCCCTGAAAGAGCTCCTTGTAGTCCAATGGACACATGATTTCAACCCTTGCTATACTATATATTTTAAATTTATCCAGTACCATAGGCATCCCTTGGAAACTGGCTGGTTGTGCTCTTACAGTGTAAAGCTCTAATTCACAAGAGGTAAACCACAGGGCTACTCTGTCTCATGCATCTTTATTTCTACACATACAAAGATTTACATCCCAAGGAACCTAAAAACAACTGAAATATTGGATTTTGTAGATCAAATACAGCTATTTTTAACCATCTTCCATACTTTGTGTCTGTTTAATCTGACAGGAAACTGTGTCAAATTCAACAATAAGGATTCAGCAGTGATTCTACAGCAGAAAACTTCTAATATTCAATGTTCTTAATTTTCTTTAGCTAAAAAACTTAAACATGGCTGTACTATCTTGGCAATAACAGGAACATTTTATGCTACAATTGTTGGTTAAAATTAAATACTCTGATATTTGACAGTGGTTTAATAATATGCAATGTCTTTATATAAATCACTTATTCCAGTCCATGCAAACATGGAGGAGCCAGGCAGCTCCAAAATCTGAACATAAACACTGGAAAATATTTCCAACTGTATGTTTCTGTTGAGCAACATTTACTTAATTTTTAAACACCTTTTTTGCCAACTATTTAATACATTGGCAAAGTTACTAAATGGAGTATTTTTAAAAAGATTCCACTGTGCAGAATGTGAACTCCATCAATATTCTACACACTTTTTTTAGAGTGCAATAAAATGTTTAAAATGGTTAGGTCTCTCTTAGCTGAAAAGAGTTTTATATCTCTGACTACTGAAAAATATTACCATTACTCTTATTTTTGTGGAATTGGTATTGTTTCATTTAGTTGTTTTTACTACATATTCTACTTAACTACATAATATTGTACATTTCCTTGAGCAGTATAAAATTGAGAGGACAGTAAAATGTTTTAAAACAAATGAAATGCAAAGGCATATGGTAGATTAAAATGAAGAAGCTTTAAATATAATTATACTTGAACTTGACTTTAAATTTAATTATATTTTAATTTTAATATAATAGATTTTAAATATATTTAGTATCAACCATATTTGCTTGGTTTGCTACTACTAACCTGCATGTGTACACAGCTACATTATGGAGCCTAATTTATTCTGAAGAATGTGAACATTGTTTGTTGTTGTCTTGATTCCTTGAGTTTAATTATTAATGAGCAACTACACACAAATTAGCAGAAACTGACACAGTCTACTTCTCCCTGAGCCTACTGGGAAAGTAAGGCTCCACCCATTCCTCTCCTTTCCCCCCCTAACTGAGTCAAGTGAGGGAAAACTAGTTTCACACTTTGAACTCAGTTCGCACTAAAACAAATAAACTGTGGACAAAGAGGGACCAGTGGGAGGGAGAGGAGAGCGAAATAGAGACATTTTGAAAGTAGCTAAATAAGTGAAATGACAAAGGATTAGTCAGGACTGTCCCTGCCAATCGTGAAAATAGGAGGGTATGTGCTTTTTTTCTCCATGCATTCAGAATAATTTCTGAAAAACTTTACATATACAGTCATCCCTCCATATTCACTAGGGTTAGGGGCACAGGACCTCTGTGAAAGTGGAAAAACTGTGAATAACTCTAGGTCCTCCCAAACCACATTTAGCACACAAAAAGTATGATCATCATATTCAATTCACCATGGATTCCTTTGAGGCATCAGGGTTCCTTCACAAGGCAGAACTGGTAGCTGATGGGGCATACTGCCACCTCCACTGCTGCCCCACACCATTTTTAATAGGGACTTACAAGCCTCATTTGCAGCTTCTCAGTGTCCACAGGGAGGCAGCAGACATGACAGCAAATAATCTGTGAATAATCAAATCCACAAAAGTGAAACCTGCAAATGTGGAGGGCTGACTGTATATAAAAAACATGGTCCCTGATGACTAAGTTTAATTCAGTCTACCAAACGTAACTAATTGGAATTTTGAATAGTCAATGATTCAAAATCTATCCAAGAACTGAGATATCTACGAAGTATTATTGGAGAATGTGGCACATTCCAAGCAGAGTCAATTTTGTAATTGTGCTACTGTGATCTTGTCTACAGCTACATCATTCAAATGTCTTGTCAGTCCATTTGGAATTACTCCCATCCTCATCCTCCTGCCTCTTCCCCACTCCTAGGACCAAAGGCAGCTTACAAAACTTAAAACTAGTATCATCAAAAGTACACATCATGCAAAAGCTAAAATATAATTAAACCATCTCTAGTATTAAAAGCATACCTATGAAAAAAGAAAAACAAATCTTAACACCACAACTCTTCCCCATGAGCATCAGTCTTCAAAGGCCTGCAGGAATAGAAAACCCTTCACCTGATTATGGAAGGACAGTGAAGAAGATTTCAGTTTAGCCTCCCTATGGAATTCCATAGCCTGGAAGCATCCTCTGAGAAATCCTTATTCCATGTTCCTATGAGATGAATCTGTGAGTGGGGCAAGGCAAAGAGAAAAGCCCTCCCAGAAGATCTTAAAACACATGTAGGCTCATATGCGGAGATATGGTCCATCTACAGCCTGGACCTAAGCTGTACAGGGCTTTATATTATTCAATATATTTTTAGCTTTTTAAAATTATCTTACTCTTTTTAACCAGTTTTACCTGTTTTAATGCTATCTGTAAGCCGCCCTGAGATCTCTTGATATAGGGTGGGGTACAGCTATTTTAATAAATAAGTAAATAAATAAATGAAGTAACCAGCACTTTGAATTGTGTCTGGATGGAGCCTTTGCAGCAAGGAAATTGTATGCTCCCTACAGCCAGCCTCAGTTAACAGTTTGGCTATACTTCTTTGGACCACCTGAAGCTTCCAAGCATTCTTCCAAGGCAGTCCCACGTAGAGTGCATTACAATGATCAAAATATGCATATAAAAACTCTACAGCTAAATCTAATTGTGAGTTCCAACCAGAGTAACCCCAATCAAATGCTGAATATTCAATGCTTATGTGAATGTTACTGATTTAGTGGGTATGCTCTAGCTGAGACTTGCAAATTAATTAATTAATTGATTTCTATCCTACTCTGTATCCAAGGATCTCAGGAAAGCATACAATAAATTCAGTTTGACAGTTTTTAACAATTTTAAAAAATAAAACTAATTTAAACAGATGAAAAGTATCCGAAATGAATTTATGGGAGTCAAAACAGTTAGTTGTTATGTGCCTTAAAGTCATTTCTGGCTTATGGCAATCCTATCACATAGTTTTCTTGGCAAGATGTGTTCAGAGGGGTTTTGCCATTGGCTCCTACTGAGGCTGAGAGAATGTGACTTGCCTAAGGACATCCACTGGGATTCCATGCCTTTCCAGCAGACCTCAATCCTCAGGCAACTATACCTATGGCAGGAGGCATTACTTCAGGTACTGAGATCCAAACCTACACACGACTTTAAATGTTATCACCAGAACTTTGAATCTGGATTAGAAGAATACTAGCAACTGGACTTAAACCTATTTATGTAAGTTCTGTAAACATATAGGCTCTGATAATAATGATGTTAAATATGGGGAGGACGGGAAGGACTGGTACCTGTGATCATTCTATTTCGTCCTCTTAACCACTCACTTTTCCAAATACAGGAATGCATAGCTATAGAGCTTCTGCATATTTTTTTATATTTAAGTTACTTACTGAAGTTCATAGAACCCTGATAAAGTTACCTGGTTACCCACAACCAAGATAAAACAGCGCAATTTGTTTCAAGTTTAGATTGCAATAGTCCAAACACTTTCTCAGAATTATGTCCCACTGAACAGTATCGATTAGGCTATTAATCTGAACAAATTAAACCCAGGCATTTAAGTCAAACTAAGATGTAGGTCAGATGGGAAAACAATGAAATGGTGGTGATTTAAAAGACAACATGTATATATATGAGAGAGAGCCAGCCTTGAGCATGGGACTATAATGTTGAACACCAGGGTTCAATCCCTACTCAGCCACGGCAACCCATGGGGTGAGCCTGGGCATGTCACACACCCTCAGCCTCAGAAAATTGCATTATAGGGTCCCATAAGTTGGAAACAACATGAAGGCACACAACAACAACAACAATACATATTAGGCTTCTGTCGGCATTTCCCTCAGATAATTTGTCAACAGCATCTGTTTTGGTATTTCTTTGTTTAGATTTATACTGTCTCATAAATGGGAATTGAGGCTATTTTATATTCCACCTTTTCCAGACAAATGGGACTCAAGATAGGTAGCAGCTATGTCTTGTTGGCTATTTGGTTAGCCAAGTTAATTACTTTCAGGCTCTCCTTAGAGATAAATGTGCAGCTGCCAAACAAGTTAATGAAGTTTTCTGATCCAGATATAACAACAAAGGGCCAAATGGCAATGTGTGCAGAAACTTATGGTGCTGAATCCAGACTTAGTCATACTTAGAGCAGACCCAGTGCAATTTAGGGGCATAGATTAGTTGTGACTAACTGAACTCTAGTTGTTTCAATGGGTCTGACTAGGCTCAGCCTAGGCCCAACCCTATATGTTTTGTGTGTTCTAGAGGGATGCACTCAGAAAACGAAATGTACTGTATGAATTAGTTGACTGCAGATGTAGGCAGCAGCCATTTTTCATATTCACAGTAACATTTTTTCCACTTGTGAAATGTATGGGAGTTGCTACATGCTAACTCTCTGGCTAAAGAATTCACACAGTACAAATCTCCCCATGTGAGTGCTAACATGATTGTTTGGACAATATTTGTGAATAGAAAGTACTGTATGAACATACCTAAGATTAGGCATGGATCATTGTTGTTTTTGTTGTGTGCATTCAAGTTGTTTTCAACTTATGGTGACCCTTAGGTGAACCTATCACAGGGTTTTCCTGGCAAGATTTGTTCAGAGGGAACTTTGCCTTTGCCTTTCTCTGAAGCTGAGAGAGCGTGACTTGCCCAGGGTCACCCAATGGTTTGCCATGGCTGAGTAGAGATTCACAAATTTAAAATGATTAAACTTTATTCCCATCTCCAAATGAACACTGTGGACATTATTTTTTTATGACAGATAACTACAGGTATTTTAACACCTTCGGCAAGCTACAGTTGCTAGGTCCAGGTGAATGGGATGTCACAACAAATGGTCTAAAACATCCATAGGTATACACTGGGTCTATTCCTACAGTAATAAAGTACATTCTGAAGAAGGGAAAGCCAGTGTAGTGTAGTGTTTTGAACATTGGACTATGACTCTGGAGACCAGGGTTTGAATCTCCACTCAGTCATGGAAACCCACTGGGTGACCTTCGGTAAGTCACACACTCTCACCCTCAGCTGAAGAAAATGGCAACTCACTCTAAACAAATCTTGCCAAGAAAGTCCTATTAAAAATATTTTTAAAAACCACATGAAAATAATATTCTGCTAACCAACTCAAAAATCTAGGATCGGTCACATTATACAAAATGTGCATCAATTTGCCCATATGAATGTCCTTCCTCATTAAAAACAAAAACAAACCTTCCTTGTGTATTGAAAGCAAACAAAACTTACCTGAATACTGAAAACAAACAGCTCAGAAATACACATAGGACAGAACCTTTCCTTTGATATGTTATTTTTCCAAGGTGAGGGTGATTTTGATACAGTGAAATATTTAAATATACTGTCCCTCAGTTGCAGAATGACCAAACAAACAAGCAAACGAAAAAACCCATAAACCTTTTATTATGTAATTGATATTAATATCTAGGTCATTCTTTGAACCAATTCACGTATCCATGTTCATCACCCTTTGACTCATGTAGCCCACAAGACTATGTAGCACAGCAAGGGCATTTTTGCTGGCCTCAGGCATCTCCCCACTGCCAGAAAAACAAATGATCTTAAACTATTCCTGGAAGCCTCCGGGAACATTGATTCAAATCAAAATGAAGGACTTTAATATATTTGGTGGGACATTTCAAGTGCTTTTTCAAAGCTAGAGTTAAAACCTTTGATTCTGAAAATATCACACTATCAGAAGAGGCACAGCGTGCAATACCATCCTAGGGCAAAACTGACTCCTGAACCTCCAAACTTCACCCAGGCTCTGCTTTAACTGTAGCACCAAGTGATGAGGTACATGAGCAAACAAGCCAGCACAGACTGGAATTACCCATCATAGCACTTCACAGAAACGGAGACGGGTTCACACATTCAGCTGCTGGTCTCATCTACAGTTTACTAATCAGATGACAGGAAATAAAAAGAGCACATGAAGGTATGAATCAGCCCCATGGATCAGCTAATAAAGAGGTCATGACACTGCACCTGCAAAGCATGAATTGTATTTGAACCTAAACATCAATTTGGCAGTATAAAATGTGATCTTACAGATCATACTATTGCTTTATTCCTATAGCACTGGGTAAAACAAACAGAGTTTGTCTGAAAATGAAGCAAACTGTTCAGGAGCAAAGCCAATGCAGTGAAGTTAGACTGGGAAGGCTTTCAGAACATCTCTGACCCACATCACCAAGTTGTCCTTCCTTGGACCTCTTTGGAACTGTGACTGTCCTGCCTGCCAAAATTAAAACTGTGGTTTTGGGAGGTGGACAAATGTCTGGTAGGGACTGGGCTGAAAACACCAAACTAATTTTCATGTCCACAGCTTGTGTCCAAGAGTTATACAGGCCAGTGCTTCATTAACTCACCGTGTCACCGAGTCCTGTAAAAGGTCTCATTGTTAGGAATATTACTTCAAGGAAACAGTGCCCGATAAGATGTTCTTTCCATCTTCCCTTCTTGCTTTTTCAGTACATCACCCTCATTTCCAGACATGCCAGCCCTTCTTAATCATTTTTGTCTGGCACTGTATTGCTTTTATTTTTTAAAACAACACCCTAAGTGTGCCTGATGACACATCAATAGCGTCAACTCTTTTCCAAAGGAGCAAATTAAGATATCCAGAGAAAATAATAATGAGAGACTCTAACCATTCCTCAAAGTACTTTTGCTCTTCTGTTCAACAGTATTCTTCATTTATCTTGGCATGAATTATAAATCTAAAAATGTTGGAGAATTCTAAAAAAAGTGACCCACACTTCTCTGACTAATTTGTGGATCATTCCTTAGCCTTTGATCTGATATTGCACTTCCCCAAATGTTGTATGACAGTCCCTGGAATTTTGAATTACCCAAAACGCACATTTAAATTCTCATTTTGAGATAAAATTATTTTGAGATTAAATATTTAAACCTTATTTGTGAGAGACAATATACTGAACATTTAAATGCCTACATTAAAATTTACATTTAGATATGTATTTTAAGAAGATTTAAAGCAATGAGTAAGAAATTGGCTTTGGCCCCAGATTCACCTGCAAAAGCTGATTTGTTGGGTTGTCGAATGTGTTAGGAAGCCACCATCCACCCCAGGCTTCACTCAAATCCAGCTTGAACGTATACAAGGAATCTCCAGGCTCTCCTCTGGCAGTTGGTTATTGGGTACTTTCCTCTTCTGGTGACAGTGTGGCATGAGATTGGATCCAATTTTAGAGGCATTAGGGCCTGCAGATCCTTCATTGCCCTGGTGGGGGCGCCCTTCAGGAGCTTTGAGGTTTTAGCAACTAGGATAAGGCAAAACTCAAGGGTGGTTATAAAACCCTTATATCCAAGTAGAAAGGAACCAAAGAGCAAATCTGTGACAGCATGGATTCCAATATCTGCCATTCCACGTTCCTGTCACATGACAGCTAACTTATCCAATATTTGGATCCATGCCTGATGCCAAATTAACACAATACTGCTGTTAATAAAACAAGTTGTGGCCTTTTCATCTCCAACTGGTTTTTTTGTGTGTGTTTGTCTTGATGGCTTCACCATCTACTTGCCACTAGATTCCCTGATGTGGAAGTTATTGTTTTTGTTTCTGTGTGCCTTTAAGTTGTTTCTGACATGGAAATCCTAAGGTGAACCTATCATGCGGTTTTCTGGGGCTGAGTGTATGTGGTGAGCCCAAAGTTATCCAGTGGGTTTCTATGACCAAGCAGGGAATCAAACCCTGATCTCTAGTATTGTAGTCTAATGTTCAAATCACTACGCCACACCAGAAATACTGTGGGTAAAAACATGGAAGGTTTCACACAGTGGAGAAAATATGCAAACAATCTTTTCAGAGAAGGAAGGCATCTACCCATCCTTGGCTCCTTTATTACTGCCAGCACCTTCTTTTTTCTTTCTTTCTTATTTAGTGTTCTTTTGAAATGCCCACTAACTGAAGATCTTTGAATATGTGTAAAATATAAAACACTTTGAAGTGCAACAACAATAGTATAAAACAATAACTAAAGATACACAACATAAAACCAGAAGTAGAGAATAAAACATTTTGGTATGTAATGTCAAATTAATATCAGCAGCAGAATAGAAGTGCAAAGTTGTGCTGAGTTCAATGGGACTTACTCCCAGGTAAGTGGGCATCAGACCCAGTTGTTTATTGGTATTTAAAATGCCACCAGACTCTATTGCATGTGCTACAAGAAACTAAGATGGCCATCCTTCTAGAAAAAATGGCCACCCTTGACAGCAACAAGATCCACAACTTGCATATGCCTGTGCTAAACATCCAACTCCATGGCTGTACAAAAGGTGGAGGGAAAGAACAGACATCTCACCATCAGTTGTTTTAATAAGACTTGACATTATAAGCCACTTGCACGGATCTCTGTGCAAAATGGCTGCAAGATCCAGGACACAGCCAACTCTTCATAACTTCTTCTCTCCCTCTCCTTGCTCTTTTATAGCTGACTACCAGTATTAATAAAGTTGAAAATATCACATAAATGTCTTATTTATACGGTGCCTGTCAGCAACTGAATTCACACACACAAATAGAACAGTGCATAAACACTATTTATTAGGAGCATGATACATCGTACAGGGCTTCAGTGAGTGAACTGGAGGCTATTAGCGAGATTCAAAACATAAAAGGCAAAGAAAACATAATCCCGCCCACAAGAGACCTTGAAGTGTCTGGTGTAGCCTGGCTGCGCTTATCACTACATTCCTAGCTTTGTTTACCTAACAGTCTCTGGTTCTCATACCTTGTTACAAGCAAGCTGCTACTTAACTCCTACTACATATCCCATAACTAAAATATGGAGGGCTACCCAACAGTGCCACCAACATGTATGGCACCTTATAGGCAGATAACAGTCTATATCTGAGCTACTCAAAGGGATGGCCCCAGTGCTATTGGTTGCCAGTTCCTGACGAGTTTTCAGAAAAGAGAGAAAGAAATTCTAGCCAACAAAAACAAATATGGTGCTGGTCCCCGGCAGAATGGAAAAAAATAATTTCCCTCACATCAGATAGCCTAGGAAGCACTGATCTATAATCACAGAGGAAAACTGAAATAACTCAGCAAACAAAAAGGAGGACGAGACAAGGGTAATAAGCTAGATGGAAGTATGGAAGGAGCAAAAATAACATGAAATAAACACATGAAATAAATACATACATTTAGACACTGCTTGGAAGTAACTGAAATAACAAGTTATCTACAGCTGGCTCCTTTCTCCAATAACTAAGATCCATCTACATTGCATTACAATTGTAACTTAACAAAGTTAAGCTTAATCATAATTTTTTAATTACTTATATTTATGGGGATGTGGTCTTATTCACATCATTCAAGTGCTGGCTAGCACTATGCCTCACGCTTTGTTGTGGCTCCTATGGTAATAACAAGGTGGTGGAAGGAGAATGTATTTTATACCACAGGTCAAGGCATCTGTTGTTGTTGTTTTTTAATCACAATTAGTTACATTTGAGAAACAAGGAAGTAAACAGGTATTTTTAAGCCTGTAATTATAATAATTTAAGCCTGGGGGGTGCAGGGGCTTGGAACAACAATTATAACTAATTTTTAGTAGTAGTTTTCAAAGCTTTGCATTTAACTATTTGCTTTTTGGGAGGCTAGTAGTTTATACTGCATTCAGAAAAACTGATTTTGTGATGAATATTCTAGTCATATACTGGTATCATTCTACCCATTCCCAGCAATACTACTTGCACAACTCTTTCTGACTTTCCATACTGAATTTCAAACTAGTTTGATCTCAAGCTATTTGTTATACATTTCTGTATTTTTTTTTAAAAAAAACTTTTAAGCTACCATAAACAGCTACAACCTGTTATTATCTGATCTGCCCAGGGAATTTTTCTCTGATCACTTTTGACAACAGAGAGGGAATGAACAGAGTTTTGATCTTCCTTTAAAAAAGAAAATATTAAGCATCTGATGCAGTAGTTTAAAACAGGGGTGTCTAAAGAAAAAGGGAGACAATGCAAAGTGTCTTTCCCATTCCTTTACTTTAAAGTCTGAAGTGAAGTATCACCAGCAAGAAATACCCTAGCCCACAGCCTCTTGTTCAAATTTTGTAACTAATTTGTTCGATTGGGATTTTTGTTTTAAAAATAGCTATGTCACATGTGAACTTACAACTGAAATCAAACATTTCGCATGTTGCCAAAAGAACAAAAAAAACAACCTTCCCAGAGTTTACTGTATATTTGACTTTTTAAAAAAAATCCCACTAAGATTATTTCATCATTAAGGACATTTGTGTTCTTTTCTGCTGTTTTTCCCTGTAACTTATTACTAGTCAGTACTTTCCCAGCTCCTACTGCCAAGCAAAACTGAAAGCACCCTTAGTTAAGAAATGATTGAGGTGGCTTGCTCTAATCAAATTAAGCCAGCCAAATGTTCCTTTCAAAGGTAACTGTCTACTCAGCAGCTGTATGCAAACTACCAAATCAAATGTGGAAAAACGATGCAGAATCCTTAATATGCTTCTCTCCACACACACAAACACACAATCCCATTTACACTACAGGTCTGCCTTGAAAGATGGAGAGAAACAAAAGCCATCAACAGAGCTGAGAACTGCATTCACACAATGCTAAAAGAACAATGTGTTTATTTGGGGAACATTAATCTGCCACTGCCACTATATAAGTTGATAATTGTGAGAGGGGAAATTCCTCAGATATACTAAACAGCAAAAGACACTGAGTCATTCGTCCAACAAGTTTCATCTGTAAGGTTTCATCTACATATAACAATACTTTGTGGCAAGATTAAGGAGGAAAATAAAATCCCCTTGCATGTTTTCTTTTTCATTTTTGTATGCAACACTTTTCTCTTCCAAAAGCTATACCAAGAAGTACTGAAGCTGGATTTTCATAGCAACAGTCAAAAAAACAGTAGCGATTCATTTTATATCTTACATAACAAACATAAGGCGTTCTGACAATACGGCCACACATAGCATACCTGTTTTCTTTTCCCATTATTCCCACTCTAGCAGCCACACCTTGTCCAGGTTTGCCAAATTTCATTATAAAAACAGAATCAACTCTTTAAAGCTGTGTGACTTTGTGGGGAGGCGGTAACAAAATCTACACAAATTAACATCTAAGGTACCAGATCCTTCCTGATTCCAGAGGTTAAGGAGGGTCAGCCCTGGTTGGTAATTAGACTGTCAAGGAGTAACAGGTGTTCTTTCTGGAACTGAAGTAATTTGTGGCCATTAATTCATTTATAAGGTGGAATCAGTTGCTTCTTCTGTTTTAATAGCCTTAATAGGTATTTAAGCCATAAGGTTATCTTTAATGGATTGACTAACATGGGGTATACCCAAGGAGGCAAAAGATGTATTTCTTCTGATCCATAGGATGCAGATATCACTAATTAACCAGCTCAGAAGAGCTGTAGGACATTCTTGACTTTGAAGTGTAGCATCTCCTAAGCAAAAGAGATTCTTCAGGCTACTTTTATTGCCTTTGAGCATGAACTTGTCATCAAATAACCTCATATCCTTAGCTTCAACCTACATAGTCTCCCAGTCAGCATAGCCACCAGCTGACTAACTGATGCTTTATGCCAAAAACATAATCTTTACAAGTATTGCATGAAATATTTTTTTATTTTATTTATATCCCACCTTCCTCCTGACATGGGACCAGAGGTGGATTACAACAAGGCTAAAATAAGATGAAGCTAAAAGCTTAATGATAAAACACAAATTTAAATGAGGTATTATATTAAAATACCATAAATTATATAAAGCCAACAAACCTGTTTCAACCAAAGATTTATATGCTCCATGTAACTTGCCACAGTCAGAACTTACTTTAGAGCAGTTTTCACACAATTTACTAAGTCAGCCCACCCCCACCCCCAGCAGAGTATGTTACTGTAATCCAAGCAGGCTGTAATCAACGTACGTGCCACTGTAGCCAGATCTAGCCACTGCAACATAGGCTGTTCCTATTAAAACAGATTATACTGTGTATGTTCTGTGCATACGTTCTGTGTGTGTATGTACATATACATATATGGTCAATGGCTCTCCAGTGTCCCTGGCAGAGGTCTTTTCCTTCACTTGCTACCTGATTTGTGTAACTAGGGATAGGTCAGATTGAAACTGAGAACGCTTGCACCCCAGGCAGGAATTCTGTCACTAAGGCCCTTTCCACAGGACGCCATCATCTTGCATTGGGGATAAGAGAAGGATGGGACCTGGACAACAGTTCTGCATGACCAGGTCTCATTCCTCCCCCGTCCTCAGGCAGTGCGACTGTGCTGTAAATCATTGACAGGTTCTCTCCATCAATGACTGGAAATCGAACCACCCTCCCGCCGCCCACCCACACTTACCTGAGCTGTGAGGGTCAGGAAGAGCAAAGGCTGCACTTCCCGCCCCAGTGCATCCTGGGACAGTAACCAGCTTCACTGTGGAAGCAAGAGGCATGGCCATCACGCTTCCTGCACACCCACAGACAGCTGGTGTGGAGTGGAGTGCTCCTGTTGTGCTCCCCTCCCTGAAGAACCTCCACCGAGATCCCCACAGGATACCACCGGGATCAGATAGGATATGAAAAGGAGTCAAGTTACAGGCTTCCCCTAAGCCAGTGCAAAGTCTGGCTCTCAACCCATAACAAATTAATCATCATGTGCACTCTCGAGGAGGTGGTCCAGCTGGTAGCATGCTTCTGTTATTTTTTCAAGTAGAGCTTAGGAAGATTACTTTTTGGACTATAACTCTGAGAATCCATCAGCCAGCATGACTGTTGAACATACTGGTTGCAGTATTTTGTTGTAGTCCAAAAAAATAAAAATAAAGGAATATCCTAAATGATGCCATTCAGGAAGAAATATCTGTGTGGCATGATGAAAACAGGAACCTGTGAACTGGCGGTGACTACTGACCAAGCCAAAAAAAAAGAGCGAGCGAACAAGCGAGAGAGAAGACAATTTGGAATGCGTGCATGCACGCACACACACACACACACACAGAGCCTTGCGCCAACTCACATATGCTTTTAGTGCTTAACAGCTGTTTTCTTGGAGCAGCACTGATAAATATAGTTATTCACACGTAATGTAATCAGTTGGATCCAGACATGACCATACTAGAGGAGACTCACTGAAATCACTGGGCCATGTGAAGTCATGCCTAATATAAGTCCAGTTGATTTCACTGGTACTACTCTAAGCATATCTAAGTCTGGATTCAACCTGATATATTTACATATATCTTTTTATTGAACCCTGTCGATATGTCATTCTACCATTTTTTGACAAACACACTGCAAGCTGAGAACTGTTCCCATTAATTGACAAGCAGTCGAGTTTTGACCACATGAGGATTGCTTCTCTAAAAGTTTTTCTCATAGGAAAATTGAAAACCACACTACATTGTTCTCCATGGAAACGAACAAAACATTCTTCTATAAATAACAAGGGCTTTTCAGCTTAAATGTATAGCACTTTTTTAGAACAACACCAATGCTTACTTTATTGGAACATTATAACAAATATAATAAGAAACATATTTATGTGAATAAATAGGCATAAAAATGTTTTCTTTGGGATTAGGAAAAACGCTATGTATTAATTATATATGATTACTAGGCCTTTCTACGCCCACATCTACACTGCTTTAAAATCACTTATTCATCACTGCCCCAAGATGCAAAGATCTCATGTACACAGCATAAACTATATCACATATAACTTTTGCTGACAAATGGGTTCTTTTTTTTTTAAGGACCAAGAGTAATTATGCTTCATTTAACTCTAATAAAGATCACTTCTAATTCAAGCAGTGCATTTTTTAAAAAATTCCTTAATCATATAGACAGACAGACTTTGTTATACTTGATGGTGTCAAATTTACTATAAAAAACATTATTGGGTACTTTTTAAAAAATTACTTGTGTTTCCAGATTTGGTCATACTTTGTATGCACTCACTGAAATAAATAGGATTAATATTAGTTACAACCTTTAAAAAATGGTTAAATCTGGAAGTAAAACTGCTGTAAGTATCGTTGCACCAAAGTACAATTTTCAGTCACTTCTAGTTCACATTTATTACTCATCCAATGATGCCTATTGTTAAGAATGCTATCCTGGGTCTAGTTCACACAGACTACAAATTACATACTACATCTGGATTCTGTCACTTCCAGCTGCAGGTGGGAACTCCCAGGGAGGAATGTTTTCCCACAATGAAAGCTTCCAATGTATAGAAAACTAGCATATCATGGAAATAATTAAACTAAAATCCTTTCCCTTTGTTTTCTGTGGGTAACAGCAGCAGACCATGGTCTGAGCAAAGGAAGCACCTTGCCCAGCCAGTGGCAGATGTGCTTCCTGTGGGCGAAAACAAATTCTCTTGACTATTTTGTGTCATCTATACCACTATGAACACTCTGAAGTAGCATATACAACTCTATCACAACTTGCAAAAGCTAGGCCTTGGTTTCATGTGTAAGACAGCTGTTATTCTTGTTTGTATCTTTCCCGACATGTAATACAAGCACTGATGACTCCATAAGCACCTGAAGTATCTCCAGAATACATATTATTTGACTCGCTAGGGGTAGATCGGTCTAGGACAGGGTAGGAATCTTGCAGTCCTCCAAATACTGCTGGATTACAACTCCCAGCATGTTTGATAACACTGACCAGGGCTGCTGAGATCAGATCAAAGGCCCATCTAGTCCAAAGTTCTGTCCGCACAGTCACCAGTTGAAAAACAGGATTTGAGTACAGCATCTTCAAGCTCACATTCTCAAGTAACTGATACACAGCAAACTGGAGTGGTAGGGTGCAAACTTTAGATGAGACTAACTGGCTAGACAATGCTTTTCCTACTCTGTTCTTAGTATCTTCTTTAAAGGCATTAATTGTTTTACTGACTAGAGATTATACTTGCTGAGAGCCAAAAGTAAAGTAAGGTAAAAGAAAAAATAAATAAATAAAATAGAGACTTGTAGTAGCTTTCTCTGGCTGTAATTCAGTAGTGCAGCACATGTTCTGTATGCAGAAAGTCCTAGTTTCAAATATATCTTGCTTGGACAGAAAAGATACCAAGTAAAACTCTTAAATAGCAACTGTCAGTCAGTGACATGGAGACAATACTGAACTTGGCGGGCTAAATCTCTAATTTAATATATGGAAGCTTCCCATGAATTTTTGTTACCCTTGTAGGGCCAATAAATATTAAAGTGATTAAATTGCCTAGATTAATATAGTTAAATGGTGCACATGAGGATAAGAAATTAATTCAACAATAAATCTTTTGCATGCTTTTGGCCAATAAATTAAGATAACTGAGTTGGAATATTTTGTATTCAATAAGAATACTGCCATAAACAGGCATTTCACTGGCTCAGTGGAATTCTCTTTATACTGTAAACTGCCTCAAAACAATTATGTAGATAATGTGAGTGCTGAAGTGCTATTATATCCCTATTTGGTAGGACTGAACTGGATGTATGGCAGGCCCAAAGCCCTTCAGCATTATGGTTATACTTTAACTGCCATGGGTCCATCCAATGGACCCATGGCATTTAGAGCTCTTAGAAGAGAGCATTTAGACTTCTTAGAAGAGAGCTCTAGTGCCTCACTTTAAACTACAAACCCCAAGATGCAGCTATGGCAGGTAAAGTGGAAATATAGTGCTACAATTGTATAGTGTGAAAGGGACTCATATGTTGGTCTGAATCTCCATGCTGTTGACTGTACTAAGATTTCAATCTAACAACATTTGGAAGGCCACACATTTTCTGCCTCTGCTCTGGACACATCCAATGCTGTATGGAAGAAGACTTGCGCACTTTCAAAAGACATAGGGTCATATAGAGAAGCGTTTGGGATTCAACTCAACAGTGAAACCTGGTCTGATAAGAAATTACGAGAGATATCAATTTCCATGTGCTTTAGGCAAAAACATCCGTAAGGAATTCAAAGTTGAACATCTGTACAGCAGGAATAACAAAATTCACCACAATAACAATTAACTTCAAAAAAAAACCACAGAAAGCCACAAGATGAAGACATTAGTTAGAAGATAATTAAAGGGAGACATAAAAGAACACTGCAACTTCACAAGCAATATACTTCTCCAAATGCTAGAAACAAAATGCTAACAAGAAATGTACTTAGCCAAACACTAAAAGGCAGAAAACAATCCAAAGGATACCAGCACAAGTAAATATGAAATGCTCAAGAGCATTACTTTTCTTATTTATTATTTATTTTAGAAGCTTTATCATCATCTCAATCTGAGGTGCTCCCTGAGTACCCCTGTATGGATCAATATACTCCAAGCAAGACGCTACTGTGGCAGAAGAAAGATTTTCCAGACTTCTCCCTTTAAAAAAGAGTGTGTACTATCCACTAGAGCAGTCTCCCCCAACTATAATTATGCTGGCTGGGGATGATGGAAGTGCAATCCAACAACTGATGGAAGTGCAATCCAACAGCAGAACAGAGTAGATGGCTTTAGACAGAGATGTAGGGTGTTGGTTCAGAACACAAACCAACATTTTGTATCTTAAATGTCAGTGTGACCACCATCTCTAAGCCTCAACACTCCTGTCTGTAGCAATGGAATAATAATCCTGAACATACTGACTTGCTACAAGGATTTTATTTATTTATTTAGAATATTTATGGCTCCCAGAGTGGCTTACAAACAATCAATTTGACAGTTCTCTGTCATCAGGCTTCCAGTCTGCTGTTGGGGCTGTGGCACGATTATATACAAAGTGTTTTACATGCTTAAGAAAACATCTCTATATATACCAAGAGTTTCTCTTTGAACTGCCATGTTGGCTTCTAGAGAATTCTGAAGAAGTGAAAGCTGAGATACCTTCAAATATCTGAGAGACTGTCATAACGAAGATGGAAGAAGCTTGTCTTAACACTGCTCCAGAGGACAGAACCTGAACAAATGGATTCAAATTAAAAAAAAAGAAATTCTGACTAAAGGAAAGAACTTTCTAATGGTAAGAGCTGTTTGCATAACCTCGAAAGATGCTGGATTTTCTTGAACTGAAGCCTTTTAAATAGAGGTTGTATGACCATTTGTCAGGGATATTTTGCTGCGGATTTCTCTGTAGCTGAATCAGATGACCTTGGTGTACATTTCAAATCTATAGTTCTACGATTTTATTAAAGTATGAACATATATTCTCTTTGTACCCTTCTGGTTATTTTTATTGTCCTTTGTTTTTTTTGCACGTTGTTCTTTGGTTTATCAGATGGCAACTTCTATGGATAGGGAAGGGTCTGGCAGAAGCTATGCCAATCAATGTTTCAAGATTGGAGTAAACCAAAGACTATTACTCAATCCTCCTACAAGTATTCATATTGAATCATCAGGAGGTTGGCACAGTTGCCTGTCAAAGGCAACAAAATCTAAACTCAACAACAATTGGTTAAGTAGCATAAATGTCAGTAAATAAATGCTCATGTATTTAGGTAGTATGACATGACTGTTGGAGGAAAAGCAATGTAACAACATCCAGACAAACTCTTACAATAAGATCACTACACTTCCTACATGGGAAGCAGTTGGTGAGGATAGTATCAGGCCAGCATACCATCAGGAGAGCCAGCATGGTGTAGTGGTTTGAACACTGTGCTATGACTTTTCAGACCAAGGTCTGGATCCCAGCTTGGCCATGGAAACCCACTGGGTGACCCTGGGCACGGCATTCTCTCTCAGTCTCAGAGGAAGGCAAAGTTGAACTGCCTTTCTGAACAAAACTTGCCAAGAAAATCCCAGTTCACCTTAGCATTGCCATAAGTTAGAAATGAGTTGAAGGCACACAACAAAGCATAACATCAACACAGAGGAGTTCCTGACAACATGCACAAGAAATGAAGAGATGACAAGAGTTCTAACAGAACTGTCCTAGATGTTTTTACTGCCTGAGGCAGAGCAGCCAATGGCACTACCCACTCACCCAAGTCAAAATATGTAGCGCTCAAAACTAGTCAAATCTATTTTGGCACATGAGATTGAAAACTCCACATGTACCTCTCCCCAACAGTATAAAATATAATACAAGTAAAGTAAACAACTAACAATGTCCTTCCCTTTCATGACACTCAAGACCTTTTGCTTGATGTTGTTGTCTCCCATTGTCTAGTGGTAGGATTGGTTCTTAGCACTAAATATCCATTCATCATGTACACCTTGAGAGATTCTGTTTTCCCTCCAAGGGAAAAATTCTTTTTTAAAGAAAAAAATTAATATAAAGTGATGGCATTTGAACATCTAGAAAGTTGCAGATACATAGGAACAAGGCTTGCAAAGTTAGTTTTAAAATGCTGTTTGTTTTGCTACACTTCACAGTGTTCAAAATGTAAGCCATACCTTTTATTCATCAGATGATGAAAAAGTTAACTTGTTACACCACTTCTAGCACTGCCTGTTTTTTATCTGTTACATTTTTCATGGGGAAAATCCTACAATTGATAAGAGAATGGCATAAAACTTGAAAACTACTTGTAAAAATGCTTCTTAAGACTGCCCTTAACTTTTGGAAATTGGAAGCCATTTTGCTATCAAAACTTTGCTTTTCACTGTTTTATTAACTTTCAAAAGTAACATGGATACCCCTGCATTACCTCCACAAAGTAACTAGTAACAAACTTATTACTTGAAACTTATTACTTGTGGGATGTGTGTAAGAACTACTACCAATGGTTTCACTATAGCTAAGTTCCATGTTTTGTTTGTTCTTGTGTGCCTTCAAGTCATTTCTGACTCACAGCAACCCTAAGGCAAACATATCACGGAGTCTTATTGGCAGAATTTGTTCAGAGGGGGGTCTGCCCTTGCTTTCTGAGGCTGAGTGTGTGCTACTCACCTAAAGCCATCCCTACGGTTTCTATGGCTCAGCAGGGATTCAAACTCTGGTCTTCCAGTATGCTAGTCCAACACTCAAACCACTGTACCAGTCTAGCTCTCCATATTTTAGAGAAGACTATTACATCTTGCAGTGGCTGACTCACGATTTGGAGCTAAAGCTGATTTTCCAAAATGAGTACCCTGGGAGCTAACAAACAGCAAAAAAAGAAAGAGAATGATGTGTTGTTTTTTTCCAAAAGAAACTCTGCATTAAGTGCCTTTGTGAGCTTGGAAATACTTCCATCACACATAGCCAACTTTACTAGAAACAGCAGCTACATATAGCAGAATTTTGGGAAGCTTCCTTAGCAACAGGAACAGAGTTCCAACTACTGCATTCTAGTGAGTTTTTTGTGTATTCAAAGTTTATGAGAGCTGACTCCTCAAAATACTGACAAAGCCATGTCTAAGAGAAAATGCAATTCCACCACTGAAGTACAGAGTGAGTTACAAAAGTCCATGTGTCTTATCTGCTTAAAGAGAACGCTGATGAAAGCTCTGCAATGCAAATTATGGGTTTACAAATGTAACGAAAATCACAGTTTTGTTATGACCTACAGTCCAATCCAACAAAGTTGCTATCTATCCAAAACACATTTTTTTTGTTTGTTTGAAATACTTTACTTAATCATATTCTATAAATGCAGATTCCAGTACACATAAACTGGTGGATGGAACTGAATGCAACAACCATAATCAAAAGAAGAATTTTTTACAGATGCATTAAACCAGGAAATACTCCTAATTTTACACACAGGAATTTCCTGAATCCGATATGTCATTTATTCCTGGCAAAGTCTCTCCTTTGTCTATGCATACTTCATGTTTTCCGCAAGCAGAGCAGCAGTAACTTACATAACTCAAGAATGTATTTGTGCCAGATTTATCTACTGTGCACAATAAAGGCTAATTGAGCATTTCATCTTCCCATTTCAACTCTGAGCTGGATACATTAAATTTATCTTGCCAAATGGATCTGAAATGCTGGAGCTCCCGAAAACAATACGTAGTTAAGATGTGCTTATACAGGAGGTATGCCTAATACTTTATGGAAGGGACTTAATCTTGACTGATTTTCTAGTAGGTGAAACACAGAATATTCATAAAGAGAGTTTCTAATGTTTTAAAGTCCAGTTTCTGTTGCAAATTAACCAGAGTCAACTCAGCAGTTTAAATCCATAAAACTTAAATTTTGCATATGTAGAGATCATTCCAACACGTTTCCAAGAAGAATACGAGAAACCATTTTGCAGAAGGTCAAGTCCTTGGTATTTCCAGTTTATAGTTTCATGTAGCCCATAATAAAGAAAATTTCTGCCTGAGAAACTGGGGAGCGACAGTTGGGTCAGACTAGACAATACTGTACTAGGAAGGTTAGCATGAAAGGGTTAATGTGCTTAGCCAATCATCAATAACCAACCTAATTCAATTGCATTTATATCAGCAAAGGAGAAAATGTAATTATTTCATTTGTGTCAAACTGCCATTTAATTTAAAAGCTTACACTAAAACCACTGAAGTTGAAAAATGACTTCCACTATTTTATTCCACTCCCCTTTTCCTATATGAAGCTTGGGGAGAAGGAGACAGCTGAAAATTTTTTAGGGAACCTCATTTCTCATCCAGCCCATCAAAACCCCTCTTCCTGCATCAAAATCCCAGCAGAAGACCCAAAGTTAAGAGCTTAAAAATTCAATTTCTAGGTACAAATGAGGTACTTTTGTGCAACGTCTGGTGTACAAAACAGAAGGGCTACCTGAATGCAGAGAAGTCCATCTCCTTTCTAAGCTGCCCCTTCCAGGGCTGCCCGAGTAAAAACTGAAAGAGGTTCCTATACCTTTAAGCCTTGTATAAACAAGGGAATTTCAGTGGGTGTTACCTGATTGTGTGACCATGCTAAAATTTCCTTTTGTATATACCCATCAAAAGTACAGGAGACTGCTCCAGTTTTCAGTCCTACTACCCTAGCCTCTACTACATGTTCATTTCAAATGTTTTAACATTAGCTTTAACCTAACTTAGTCTAAGCATGAATAAAAATAAACAAAGATTCCTATAGGGATTTACATTTGAATTGGTTTGAATCTTCTGACCTAAACACTGTAATTCTCTAACTTTGAGGGACTACCAAAAGGCAGGAAACTTTTTGAAAAATTCAAACATGTGTTTGAAAAATTTATGCCTTTTCAAACACCAATATGTACATGCAAGAGCCAGCATGGTATAGTAGTTTGAGTACTGGGCTATGACTCTAGGACAGTGGTTCTCAACCTGTGGGTCCCCAGATGTTTGTGGACTTCAGTTCCCAGAAGCCCCAGCCACTATGGTCAATGCTCAGGGCTTCTGGGAGCTGAAGTCTAGAAACATCTGGGGACCCACAGGTTGAGAACCACTGCTCTAGGAGAACAGGGTTCAAATCTCCACTCAGACAGGGAAACATACTGAATGATTTGAGCAAGTCACACCTCTCTCAGCCTGAGAGGAAGACAATGGCAAATCTCCCCAGAACAAATCTTGCCAAGAAAGTCCCATGATAAGGTCACTGTAGGGTCATCATGCACTGGAAGCAACTTGAAGGCACACAGTTGTAGTCTGTGTAGACCCAACCCGAATCTAGTAAGCATCATCATACATGTTAACTCCAGATGCTGGATGCATGCTTGTCATCCCCTGTAGCACCTTTTTTTCCCCATACATGGAATGCAATCTGGGAAGCAAGAAGTCTGCAGAAGCTCAATTCTACATACAACCAACTATTTCCAAGTTAGACCCTTACCTATAATACTGACAGTCTCTCCTATCAAAAAAGTAATGTTGTATTAAGTGATTATTAAATACTCAATTTCATTGTTTAGCTTGTATTTGCAAGAGCGTCTTTTCCTGTCTTCTAACACTGAAGCAGAGACATTTTCCAGCATAAAATCCATTTAGTTACCAACTGCTATGTCCCATACTCAACTTACACTTAGGAAGCTCAAGAGTTCTATACAGTCCTACCTGGAGATAACAAGAACTGAAATGGAAACTTTCTGCATTCAAAGCATGAACTCTACTACATATTTATGTCACAGTAGAGAACTGCCTAGTTTTGGGTGCATTTCTTTAATTAGAAACAACTCTTTATTTTCCCTTCTGTGTTTGGAAAAGGTCAGTCAAGATACTTACTCTTTCTTCTAGAATAACAGTGAAGAAGTTTAAAATTTCGCATAAATCAGTAGCATTACTTATAGGCTTATCTCCAAATCATTTATATTTCCCTTAAAAATATAAGAACAACAGTTATATCTGGGCACCAAAATACAGTGATCCAAGCCTTAGAAACTGTGGGCCACCTATTCTGTTTTTCCTTTTACTGTTTTTTAATGTTTCTGTTAAAATCTTGAACTACATCCTTGCAAATAGTCTAAGGAGAATTAATTCATTTTAAGAGGAAATGTTATTGTTTATGCAATGATGGACAGAATAATGGAAGATATAAAAGTTCAAAGTAACAAATTATGAGTGCATCCAAAAACAGTTTCTTCACAAAGCCTATCATATTTTCCAAATAGGCGAGGGGCAAAGATGGCGCTGGATGCAGCAATGCTGTTTGAGTCTTCCCTGTGTATATGATTTAATTTTCTTTTCTTAGTCTATTCGCTTTTAGCCAAACGTTCAATTGTTTTACTGTTTTATCACCCTTTTTATTGCCTATCAAAGGCTCAGTTTGCCGGCTTCAGCACTGCTCTGTTTTTGAATTTCTTTGTTTTATCTGGAGTATTTTCCAACTGTCTCAGTTTGGCAGGGACAGTCCAAAGTAAACCTCTACCTTCCCACTTTTCCGGTTGCTGTTAAGAGTTTTCTCTCCTTCAACTTTCCTCCTTTGTCCTCAGCTTACTTTACTGTTGCAAACTGATTTGAGTTTAAAGTATAAAAGCAGCCTACACTCAAGTAACTCAGAAGGGGTCAGAGGAAAGGAGGGAGCAGAATCCTGCCATTCCCAGTAGGCGCAGGCAAAAACAAACTGCTGTAGGTTTTCCTAGCCTGTGTGTTCTTCCTCGCTGATAACTTTTGCCATCATGACCACATTCTGATGTTGCTCAGCCACACATTTTCTGGTTTTCATCTGTGAAACGTTGGAAGATGTATAATATGTAAATTTTATAGTTTCTAGGTAATTCAAGGGGAAATTACAAAAGACCAGCATGTCACAAATTGCCAATAACTGGAAATACACAGAGTGCTGGACTTCTTTGTGGCTTCTCAAGAACAAGTTCTCATGAACTTCTCATGAACTTCTCATGAACAAGTTGGAGCCAAATTGCAGAGTTGTAGAGTGAAGTGACTCCAAATGCTACAGATCACCTTTTTTGCAAAAGCTCTGTACTGCAAGCAGGATTCACCTAGATCCATCACTATTACCTATCAAGCATACTAACCAAACAAAAGGACCAGTTTCTTGTCTTTCACAGCTGGTTGCTGGAAACAAATATGGTCACCCCCCCGAGCTCTAAAACGTACCAAGAAACAGATCTACAGATCATTATTCCAGACAACAGAAATAGAATTTTGGAATCTACACAATTTCAGCCTATCTTAGCATTCACAATAAACATGTCCTTAATGTAATGTAACTCTGCCATACTACAGACAACCAGCCAATCAACTAAGACACTCAAACGACTTGTTAGCATTGGCAGAAAACGAAGCCCTTCAAGAAGAAAAACTCAACTAATTGAGTAGGTAAATGGTTTAGTAGACAGGACAGATATATTCAGCAAACTGACTGACATATTTCATCACAACTTTCAGTGTGGTACAAAAGTTATGATGAAACCAGTATGATCTTCAGATTGGCATGACGTTTAAATCCTTATTGGCTGCTTTTCTTGTTGTTCTGATTAAATAAAAAACTTTTAAAACTATGTCACTTTGTAAACTAAATATGCAACTTTTAATATAATCCTCTACATGTCTAAACAGAAGTCCCACTGATGTCAATGGGACTTTAGTCCCAGGAAAGTAAGATTTCAGCTTTACTTGTTTATCTCGGTGGTTTCCAAAATAGAGAAAATTTACTACAGATTAATTATACACTTGCACATATTCCTCAGAAATTTTCATTACAACTCCTAGCTTGCTCTTCCACATTCTATGATGATTCTTGGTATGTACAGGCAAGATCTCCTATGATTAATCACCATGCAGACTTGAACCTCACATTATCACATATCTAATATGTTACTCATCTGAAGAAATGTATGATTAAACTACTGGGACTACACCCATGAAAGTGGTCAATGAATCTTCCTCTTCAACTATCACAATTAGTAAGAACACAACAAGAAAAAAAGAGCAGATCTGAACACACAGGATCATGCTGTTGCTGACAAACACGGTTTTAACCATCTGTGTGTAATAATACTGTCATATATGGAAATAATTAATAAAGAAAAATAGTCACTTCCATTTCTTGACTTCTGTCCTTAGTCATGATGCTCCAGCTTAAGGATGATGCAGAACAGAAAATAGGTCTGACTTTGTGGGCTATCAAAAACTACACCCCCAGGCCAAACACAATCAAGTCTACAATCCTACACAACCTCCCTTACTTGGGGTGGGGAGTCCAGTTATATTCAGTATGGCTTTTTTTTAACTGAGCTGACCTGTTTAGAATTATTTTGTAAATCTCAAATGGCAAAAGGTTTTTCTATTTTGTGTCATGACTGGGTCCTGTATACTTGACCAGGCTACCATCCACTGTGATCCTACACGTTAGCCTGAAATACTCTGTTGAATTCATGATAACATGTACCATTCTGATAGCTTAGGCTTGTTCACCAATATTTCTGTTTACCCACATCTGTACAACTCTGTTCCTTTAGAACTCAATGAAATCCAAGCCTACTCATCTTCTGGAAACATTTTTTTCAAACATGGTTTGGGCTTGCTGGAGTTAAGATTGGAGTTAGGAGAGATTTCAGCCATTGTGGTGTTGTTTTCTACCACATTCATTTTTAATTTAACATGAAATTTTAATTCCTTGAATCTTCTGGAAGGTGATGCTTTAGAAAAGCAACATGCCTTGGACCAAACTCTCTTATACAGTGCCTTTCAGATCTGTTGGACCCCAGACTCCATCATAGTTATCCTAGCATTGAGTGCTTCGTGATGGATGTTGTAGTCCAATACATCAGGAGGGATGCTGGGTTGAGGAATTCTGTCCCATACCAAATTCTAAGTTTCTAAAGTTGAATAGAATGCTTATTACTACGTTAACAAATATCTAGCAGAGCTAAAAGAATAGTCTCAGATGTACTGGGCACAGCTAATACCCAGGACAAAAGAACTTCATTCTTCCTTTTTGTACTCAAAAAAATCAGGGCATACATATGGCTCCATGCCCATCCACTCAAATACTTAAGTCACACACCTATGCCTCTGGAGATGGATGTTTGAATGCGTGGGAGGCAGAGCTCAAGAAAAGATGGGTTAGGCTGGCAGGCAAGGTATTCGCTTCAGCACACTTCAAGCTCATTGCATTCTAGTGCTCAGTCAGTCCACATACATAAACTTGATGTTCAGCACATCCAAAGTTTTTTAACTCAGTCAACATAACTAAGATGGAACCCATCTGACCATATGCCCTGCCCTCCTTCCTCACCTGACCACGTTGGGGTGCTCAAATGTCTCCAGATGCCTCAAGACAGCCACCTCACGTATGGTGGAAAGCGGCATTCCCTCCTCACTTGTCTGTACCCGCACCCTCTTCAAGGCTACGAAGCGTCCACCATTCTTCAAGTCCCGAGCCTTGAACACCTTTCCATAGGCTCCTTCACCAATCTCAGCTACACATTCATATTGTTGGTCAGCTAGAGCCATGCTGTCCTTATCCATGATGACACTATTTTCCTTCTTTATCAGTTCCTTCTACAGTGTGTCAGGTACTATGGATGTTGTCCTGGCTCCCAGTGTGTATAACAGCCCTTTGCTGCTCCTGAACACCGTGTCCGGAGCTTGGAGTAGATGGACCAGCCAGCAGAACTGTTTCTTCCACCCGTCTGGAATCTGAATAATGCCCCCAGTCAGCCTCTTGCTTATCCACTGGCAGTTATCTCATAGCCTTTGGGATCACTGTCTCTGTAAAGCTGACTAAACCTAAGGGTCCAAAAAGAAACAAACAAAACAGAGCATCATTAGCATTAGATGTATCACTCCACTGTGTTCCATCATAGAATATTTTGTCATTAAACACTTAATCCTAAATCCAAATTGCTAAATCCAACTACCAGGTAGACTCACTGAATCAACGGGAACTTGGTAAATCAGTACTTGGTAAATCAGTGGACCAACGTATGGTGGAAAATGAGACTACCAACTGGTTTAGGCCTTCATTTATATATTTAGTTAGCACCTTCACCACAAATATGTTGTACACTTTTCAGTGAAATAAGCATTACATACCCCAATGCCAGTGTTGCTGTTGTCACTTACATTTATATCCCCACCTTTCTCAAAAGACCTCAAGGCAATGTACATACTTGCCTTCCCCGTTCTATTTGACGTTGACAATGTCTCTGTAAGGTAAATTAAACAGGAAAACCAGTGACTGGCACAAAGACACCCCCTGAACTTTAAGGATGGGTCTGACAACATGCTGACACTAGTCTGACACTCTAACCACTACAGTATGTTGGCTGTACTCATTTGGGAACAACTCTCATTGAAGCCACTGAAGCTGTGTAGAGCTCAACAGAGTTCAGTGGAGATGACTGCAAAACACATGTAAAAGTCTCAGCTGTAAATTAGTGAAATGAAATGGATCAGGAGTCTATATGTAGCAGGATACTGATGCTCTGTATCCTGAGATGCAAGTTCTAAATTCTTGTACTCAAACTTTATTGTGAAAATAAAGTATCCAATGTGCATTCTGTTATTTATAGCAATTTATCCTGCTTCCAGGAATCAGGTGTTCCAAAAAAGACTAAAAACCAAACATTTTAAAAAACCAAATGCAGCAAATCAAAGGCACGCTGAAGTGAATATGCCTTCAACAGACATTTAAAAACTAAAACTATGGATCTCCACAAGAAGGTTATTTCCACATCTTCCATGCTACCACTGAAAAGTCTCTGTCACAGGTGATATTACTACTGTTACTACTACAACTTTATTTATTTATAACCCACTCTTTCTCCCGTCTGGGACTCAAGGAGGCTTACAAAAGTTAAAACAGATGCATCTAAAAAAATTAACATCACCCAAAAGTTAAAAATATAATTAAACGTATCAATAGAATTAAAAGCTGTTAAAAGCATTACGATTAAGAAGAAAAACAACAAATATAAACAATACAGCACATTATGAAAGGCCCCTTCCCCTGAGCAGTCAGCCATCAAAGTCCTGCTGGGGGAAGAAAAAGGTCTTTACCAGCCTATAGAAGGAGGGCATCAAGATTTCTCAGAAGAGCATTCCAGAGCTTGGAGCAACCACTGAAAGGTGCCTAGAATTCTAATATCAGTCTTGGGACTTTATTTACAATGACTGCGGGGAGAGGGCAAATACATAAGAGAGTGTCTTTTCTCGATGACAAAAAGCCCTAGCCACCATTGCCATGTTTCTGTGCTTCATGTTCTACTACCTTGTTTAAAAATTATTTGTTCGGAAGTATTGGGGGGTTAGTTACATAATAGGTAATACTTTAAAGATTGTAAATGTTCAGGTGAGAAGAAGTTACTGTACTTGTCTTAAATCTGGGGGTATGTGGAATGAGTACAGCATTACCTGAAGAAAACATTGTATGGTCAGAAGATATATGGCATGTGTTGTACGGTCAGAAGAAGGTACGGCATGCTATCTTTGGGTTTATACAACAAACCTGCAATTCTAAGAACACTTAATGAAGAATTAATCCCATTGTTTCAGAGCATCTTATATCTGACAAAACATGCACTAATTGCTCTCCATGAAGATACTGGAGACTATGAATCTGGCTTAACATAATATAGACATATATCACTTTATCTATATAACTCTTTTCAATTTCAGTCTTTTGTAGTGATTTACAAAACAAGCCACCATCAACAAATACCATTCTGTAAAAACACAGGTTGGATTGCAATGTAATACAAAACCATGGCTTATTCAACTGAACCTAGGTTTGTTTTAATGACTGCATTTGAATATAATGCTATACTAATGTTTGATACTATAGGAATGAGCCTGAGCAAGCCTCAAGTTTGTGCAGTAGCCCTTCCTCAATTATCTTTCAGTGCAGCTGCAAAGAAGAGATTGGCACGGTGTCTAACCAATGACAACCCATGATTACTTTTAACTATGATTTGTACAATCCAGGCTTGTTTGGGATGAAGCATGGTAGACTAACCGTAGATCTTGGTTCAGACATGACTAACCATAACCATCTGGATTAATCTGCTTCCATTTTCAAACTCCCTTTTTGTGGAAGAGGAAAGAGAACAGAAAATATACAATCTCAGGACTCATCCAAACACATAACGCTAAACTGTGGTTTATATCAAATGAAGCTGGTGTCTGAACTTAAGATTTCCCACTAAAAATAGTCAGTTTGAGATTTTAAAAACACATACATACAAAGACTGGAAACCATGGATTGAAGCTACGTTCCAAAGCAACAATTTATATTGGCTGTGACTTGATCTTGTATCTGAAATCACAAACTGCCTCCAGACATAGCTAGTGTTTTGCTTCAAGAGGGTCCTATGCCATGAAGATGTAAGCGACTTTAATAAACTGAATCCTGAGCAGAGAAGCACCTCTAAACTATGGTTTGTCTGTTACACACTTGCAAGCTCAAGCCATAATATGGATTCTTAACTACTGTAAGCACAAGTCATGACTTCATGTTACATCTGAGCCCAGCTGCAAAAACAAAATGGGAAGTAATAAACTGAGTAAGATAGGAAAACAGCACAAGCTGCACCCTTAAAATGCCAAAACTTTCAAGAAAATTGTCCCTGATAAATTTCAAAATACAAAGAGAAGGAGGGACCTATGGAGAAGAGAACTACATCCATTGTCAATATTGGAAAAGATGCAGATGCACACACCTACCATCAAGAATGGATGGAACAAGGGTGGGCATCATCTGCAGATCTCAATATTCAAGAGAACAGTAGTGCTGCCCGGTTTTCAAAACAACAATAAAGGAGAGTCAAAATTTATAGTACATAAGGTTAACTATCAGGAAGTAGCTATTTACTAATTTGTATTCTATCTAAATAACTT
The DNA here is from genome assembly GCA_948472985.1 of Iguana delicatissima. Classification (NCBI taxonomy): domain Eukaryota; kingdom Metazoa; phylum Chordata; class Lepidosauria; order Squamata; family Iguanidae; genus Iguana; species Iguana delicatissima. The sequence continues at coordinate 94,803 of CAOKZL010002021.1, forward strand.
AATGGAAGTATTGATTTCAGTTAACTTAGCCATGTGTTCTTCTGTACAATTAACATATCGTCCACATTCATAAATTATATGATAACACACGTTTCTGTCTTTTTGAAGGACTTGCACCCCAAAATATGAGATTTTTTAAGAATCTTGTTCACCTATATAAAAGGAAAAACTTTCAAACCCTCAAATAGGGGATATCCCTTATAATAAGGGGCAACAGGCAACCCAACAGAAGACACATGGGAAATGCTCACTTGAGATCACCAGAACCTACAGGTTTTATGAGTTTACAGTTCCAAGCCTACCGCTTTGAACAAGAAATGGCAGTCAATTCAGTTGTCTTAAAACTAAATAACATACTGCCTAGTCTTTGTCAATAATAAAGCAGACAGAATTCAGTGTCAACTGAAGTTTCTGTATATCTTCAAGGACAGTCCCATGTAGCCTATACCACAATAATCTAATCTGGAAATTATTATGGTAGGGATAACTATGGCTGAAGCAGCCAAAATGCAGCAAATGAAACAGAAATAAGTTGGGTTAGGACACAGCCTGAGAACTTATCACCCAACTCTTATAAAACAGGTAGCAAGTAACAGAATTTTTGGGTTGTGTAGCTCATGATAACCAAACCACCCTGAACACTTAACTTTGTAAGTTCCTGAGACTGTATTAATAAGAATGGTGAGACATCTTCTGAAGTACCTACTTTATGAATGATTGCATATGATGTATTTTTAATAGGATTATGATCAGTGGCACATTGATTTCTACTACAAGGGCAGTGGTAGTGCACTGAACGTGAGCACAGGTTGGAAAATACATACAAGTTATGTGTGATCCAACAACTAGATTAAGACTATCAAATAGCTATTCAGGAGACTCGGCTTGTCACTGGTACACAAAACAATATGGTTTTCGTTTCTCTCCCCAATCTTAATTTGGATATGGAACAGAAAGAGGAGAAATAAGAGCAAAAAAATTAAAATTTTATTTTCAAAATTAGCACCTTGCCTGAATTAGTTCATGTCATCCTGGGAAAAAAATCATCTGACACTAGTATACATCCAAAGATGCATTTAATAAGTTTAGAAATCATTATTAGACATCTATATCTATATCTACATATTCTTAAGAGGAACACAAAGGAGAACCAAATGAGATTCTTCAGTGTTTATCATATTAAAGTAACATGGAGCTAAGTTAAAACACTTTTATATCTCACTGATTGCATTGTGAAAATTAAGTACTTTCCCTTGCTTAAATTTTTTTACTGAAATCAGTGCACTTAAAAGTGCTTACCTTCACCTGAATCATACTCTATATTTGATCTTTAATCTTAGTATTAATAAAATACTATTCTTCATATGTTAACTCAATAAATCAAGCAATTACAAATTAGTATTATAACTTACTTAAAGCTCTATAATAGTAAACAAAATCCTCATCCTATACTAATAGAATTGTGAAGGATCCAACATGTGAATAGTGAGTATTATATCAACAATGAAAGATCAACTGCATGATTGAGGAAATGCACAGACATGTCATCCAAGAAGTGAGCAGCAAATTCATCCTTAAAGTAACAAACAGTGACGAGTATCACAAAGGTTGTTTACATCCAAATTACCGATCACAAACCTCCCTGCATGCTTACTAATGATCAACCAAAGTAGAACCAACTCTTAATCATAAACTGGTACTCTTACCTTTACCATGATTAGTTGCCAGAAGCAATTTTGACAGATCATTTATATTTGCTTTCATTGTAACAAATAATGTAAAAGAACATTGACATGAAACTGCAACAGCCAGTATTTTACTGATGAATTGAACATGAAGAATATAGCTTTAATGACTAGCACAGTTCAACACACTCAGGACTAGAAGACAAACCAGAGATGAAAACAAACCTACAAACTGAAAGCAAAGTTACTGTGTTTCCTACAATCTTGGGTTGTACAGTCCAGTTTTTCCACTCACTGCATATTTGCTTGGTATCTTTTGCTCCATGGTTCTTAACCCTTTCTAGCACAGCAGTCTCTGTGAAACTAACTGAGTGCTCCTCACAGCATTTTCTACTTCTTGCTACTTCTACCGGGTAGACATTTTCCTATTTATCCAGCCCATGGTCTACAGTAGCCTTCTCCAACTTGATGGCTTCAGATGTGTTGGACTATTAACTCCTGTTAAATCTGTTGGTCAGGGAACATCACAGATGTAATCCAACACACCTTCATGACACCAGATGAGCAAAAGATGGCCGACTGTGTCCTTTGAACATCAGTTATTCTTCCCCTTTTTTACTCTGTTTTACCTGTTCTAGTTTTGCCCTTCCTCTGTTTTAAAACTACATAATTCTCTTCTTTCTAAGTCTTGTGCAACCTTCCTCACTCAATTCATAAGTGAACGATAACTTTCTAGGTTTAGTCTTCCCTTTGTCCCCAGCTTTGCCCACCTCTGACTTCCTTTCACCAACTGCTTAGCCTCTGTGGGTTCTTATCTTTGTACCTCCCGGGTCCTCATTCCACTTATCTTTGCTTCCCATTATTCCACTTCCCTTTGCTAGAAAGCAAGCACCCATGAGTTGCCAAGCTGCAAGAGGGGTGCTTCCTCCTCTTCAATCTCAGCTGTCACTTCCTATATATAAACAGTACTGCTAGAAATCGATTGCTGTCAGTTTCTCCTTGAGTAGTTCTGTGGAAAACAAGAATGGCCCATAATGAGAACTGCAGCCCACCACCTATGGACAGAACCACAGTGGGAGAAGGCTGACTTAATTCATAGTGAACTCTATAGAATTATCAAGGAAAATATTGGGTAAATATCCCCCTGACTACCAGTATGACAGTTGCCCCTTATCAGTGACCATATTTTACTCCTTTTCACACACTGGTTTGTGGTAGAGAGAATTATTATCTCCAGAGAAACCACATCACAACTCCGCAGTGTTCACATTTTTATACTTACAAATGTTTGTAATAATATTAGTGGTCTCAACCTCCAACAGTCTTATACTCAGTGTTGCAACAATTCAATGGCAAAGAAGACACTGACTTTGGGAACAAAAAAACACCACAGATAAGATGCAACTGCCATGTGCTGTCTACTTACAGACTGAAAGAACATGTGATTAAAAAATGCTAAGCAAGAACTCAAGCAACAGTAACAACAAAATACCTACAAGCTGTTCAGGAGGCGTTTATTGGGACATTTTATCTCTCTTCAACATAATGTCTAGATGTTAGTGACTGATCTCCAAATCATTCTCCTGTTTGAAGGATGGGATATTAACACATGTCTTGTGTCTACACACTCCGCTACATTCCTGTATCTAGCATGACATCCGTAACACAAGAACACAGTGCCTATGTTTTGTTCTCCAAATTCTACTGTACTTTTCCCCAACACACCATCAATAATCCCTTTCATCAAGCCAGTCTAGATCCATCCTAACAGGCTCACATGCAAGACCCAAACCTAGCTTATAAACCTAACATTTCCTTTAAACCATGAATCCTGGTCCACATATTAATGACAAACAAAGCATCAGGTAAAGTGAAATTGGATGCCAGTTTAGTCCTTCTACTGGCCATTCAAGAAGAGAGAAGGTTAAGGAAAAACATTATGCCCAGCACTTTACATGTTCTTTATGGCTCATGCACATATCACTAAACTATGGTTTAACATAATACATGAACAGTAATTTCTGTATTTCTAGCCTCAGAGTTAAACCAGACATTTTTTACTGCATCCTGAGCAACTGTATCCTAACACACAGACATACACACACACACACACACACACACACACACACTGTAGCATTAGGTGAAAGAAGGAGCCTACTTTCATCAGGAATACAGCATGCAGGGATAAAGCATTGAATCCTTCCATTCCCAACTTTAATCCTATCCCAACTGCCCTCCTGCACAAAAGTGAGACTTAGAAAAACATCTCTGCTTCCTTTCACAACTTATTCCTGCGACAAGGGTGTTAATTTTCACTGGCATGAGGATTCAAGAGGGAAGGGTTAACCTCTTCTCTGAACCTATCAGGCCAGACCACCCCTGATTTTAACTTTTTTTTTTTAAGACATGGTTACTAAACAGTCCATTAAAATATGCTTTCTTGGAACTCGAAATTCTTTAAAAGCTTCAGTATACCCATGATATATTTCTTATTTTGCTATACTCTGTTAACCTAAAACCCTTCTTTGCCTTACAATAGGTCAGAATAGAAGTCCTATATAAGACCAATACCATTGCTGGAACTCCAAAGAGTTACAGAATTCATTCAGCTACCACCAGAGGGAATGCTTACTGGGATATTCATGGTGTTTAACTAAAACAAGTAACTTTCCCACCACTGCCACAGCACCACTGAATAAGTTAATTTATAAAATACAGGACCCAAAATATTACAAGTAACATCAGCAATGGCTATTACACGTAGCCAGCATTCTTCTAAATCTCCACAATATTTAGGATAGGATTATTTTATACTGAGCCACAAGTACTCACTTCCTTCATTGTTACTAGTTACTTATTTATATTTATAATCCAACCTTTAAAAAAAATCCACCACTGCAGTCAAGGCTGGTCATATAGACGTTCCCAGTCAGGTTTGCTGCATATCATGTGCCAATTCAAGCCATGGCCTAGATCTCCCGAAGAGCTCCCGTATTCTCCTCAGGCCTAAATGTAGTTTATGCCCTCAGGTGGAGAAAAGGAAAGCCATGCATCACAGAACCACCAAATGTGGCAAGTGCGAGGGAAGCGGGGAAGGGAGCAGAGGGAACTCCATGTGCCCCAGACTGGCAGAAGGAGGCTCACCTCTGAGGGAAGCGCTCGCCAGCCAATGGAAAGCCCAGACTGAGTCGGGGGCGGGGCGGCGGAGTGCCTCCGGGACGGAGGTCGCCCCCACCGTCCAGGCGGCCTCAACCTGTGTGAGGTCGAAAGAAGCGGGAGGGCGGGGGGAGGCTGAATGTGGGGGGGTCGCCCGAGGGGCGGGGCCTCCGGGAGCACCAATGCGCCTGCCCAGGGCGAACAGGCACGCAGCTTCCCCCTCCTCAAAACAAAACCCCTCAAATCCGCCGTCCAGAGTCGCGCGTGGAGCCGCTACGTCGCTTTGACGATGGAAAATAACCAGTCTTAACAAAAGTGCACACTGTGGGGGAGGGGAAGGGAAGGTGTCTCCGAGAAAGTGAGTGAGCGTGAAGGGGAATTTCCTTCCTTCCCTGCCCCCCCCAGCAAGCTCTTCGAAGGACCTTAAATCCCAGGATTCCCCCACCCCACAAAGTCACATGAAAAAAGCATGCACGGGGTTTGATGCGCCGTGTGCTTCAGCCGCCAGCTATGTGGCACGACTTGAGGCGGACGCACCCCTCCTTCCTCCCGTTTCTTCCTTTCCCCTTTCCCCTGAGCAGCGAGGGTGCATGAGAAGCATTTTCCACAAGAACGACGCCTCTGCCCCCGCACCCCAAGCGGGGCAGAGAAAACTTCTCCCGAAAGAGCATGAAAACACACCCACCCCACACAACATAATACAGACGAGCCCTGGTATTCCATAGAAAGCTTAGGCAAGGACCACCCCAAAGCAGGTCCCCTATAGGGCGTGCATGTAATTGGGGTTGGGGGGCGGGCGGAGCAACAATGCCTTCACCCCGCCACCCCTCATTCCGGCATTAAGAGGAATGGCTCAAAGGTGGGGAGGGAGCAACTGACGTGGGGGGTGTGGTAGAGGTAAAGGGGGTAATAATAAAGTTCCCCAAACCCAGCCCCCGACACTAATACCGCACCGCCCACCCTATTTGGTAAATTAGCAATGCACTGAAGCTCGAGGGTCTAGAGGAGCACATGGGCACTTCTCAAAGTACCTGGTAGGTATTGCTCTCGAGGTGTCTCGGTCTTCAGAGGAAACTCCAACCTCAGGGATCTCCAGGAGAGCTGGGGTTTAAAAAATGAAATGGGAGAAAAAATGCGAGGGGGAGAGAGAGAAAAAAAGACGACAAAAAAAAAAAACCCCCTCCTAAAATGGAGGGAGGGAGGGAGGAAGGGGGAGGACAGAGAGCGTTCTTACTTTTTTAAAAATAAAAATAAAAAGTAACCAGCTGCCCATCCACTTATGATGGGTCAAGGGAGCAGAGCCGAGCCGGATTCGGAAGGTTCACATGGTGCGATCGGCTGAGGTTCCAAGCTGAGGGCTCCAGAACCACTCTTGGGGCCACACAGGTAGTTGCGGCAGCGGCAACAGCAGCTCCTCCCGGGCTCTGCCGCTGCCCTGCGTTCGCATCTTCCTGCAAGCGGGAGGGCAGGCTGCACCTTAATGCACAGAAGATCTCGGAACCCCCCTCCCTCCCCCTCCCTTTGGGACAAAAAAAAATGAGGGAGAGAGAGAGAAAGAAAAGAGAGAGAGCCAGAGAGAGGCTGTAATAACTATTCTGGAGCTGATCAAAGCCTTGCAGCGACCAGCCTCCCCCAAGTGCGCGGCTCTTCCCCTCGCTCCCCTCCACGCTGCCTGCCTCCTGCCACTCGTCCTTTCGCCGCTTCTCCTCTGCAAAGTTCCAGTTTCTCTCTCTCTTTTGCTCGCTCGCTCTGTCTCCTCAGCTCCAGGGCTCAGTCTGGGAGCAGCGGCTGCAGCAGCAGGAGTGGAAGAGGTTCCCCCCCTCCAACTCGCCTCCACTCTTCCCCCCCTTGGTTTCCCACGCTGGCTGAATGTGACTTGACCCCGTTTCAAAAAAGTTTGACATAGTGCTTCAACATTTCCGCATTCCTCCCCGACTACAAAGGCAGCGGCCGCCTCCTTCTGCTTTCTGTCTCTGCTCTCTGTCTTCACACTCAATGAAATCCTTCATGTGCTCGCTGCCAAAAGCAGCCACATACCGCAAGGGTCGCAGCGGCGGGCGCAACGGCAAGGAGCAGGCGCCCAGGGACAGGAGGAGCACGCAAGGGCGCTCGGGCGGCGGCGGGGGCGGGCGGGCAAGAGAGGCGACCCCAGGCGGGGAGGGAGGAGGAGGAGAGGAGGAGGAAGAGGAGGAGGAGCACAGATAGGGCTGCGTGGCTGCCTCTGCGTGGCTGCCTCGTGCGTTTCCCAGTGCTGGGTTCTGTACAAAAAAATCCAGATTATTACAAAAGACTGGAGCGTCCGCTGTCAACACCGCCACCGCCTAAAAAAATGCAGAATAATGATTTCATTGTTATTCAACAATATTGATTGGAATTGTTTGTGCATTTGTTTGTACTGATTATCATTTGTTGTTGTTTGTAGTTGTTCTGTGCCACCAAGATGGCTTTGACTTAATGGCGATTCTATGAATGAGAGACTCCAAAGCGCCCAATCGTGCTCTGCTCAGGTCTTATTAAATGTAGACCTGTGACTTTCTTGACTGAATCTTGTTGTGGTGCCTTCAAGTAGTTTCTAAGTTACTGAGACCCTAGGGAGAAACTATTACAGGGTTTTCTGAGGCTGAGAGTGTGTGACACACCCAAGTGAGTTTCCCTGGCAGAGTGGGGAATCCATGTAGTCCAGCACTCAACCACTATACCACACTGGTTCTCTTTGACTGAATCTATTCAGTTGTAATGCAGTCTTCCTCTTTTGCTACTGCCTTAAGCTTTACTGAGCATTATCATCTTTTCCAACAAGTCATGTCTCAGGATATGTCCAAAGTACGATAGTCTTAGTTTAGTATTTTTCATATCCAGTGAGAATTCAGGCTTGATTCTTTTAGGATCCATTGGTGTGTTTGGCAGCCCAGGGTATCTGTAGAACTGTCCTTCAGCAGCACGTTGCAAATAAATTGAGTATCTTCCTATCCGCTTTCATTGCCAGCTTTCAAATTCAATAATAGAAATTAGAAATACTATGGCATGGACAATCCTGATTATAATATTCAATGATATATTTATCTAGTGCATTCATAGCTACCTTTCCAAGTCCTCTGATTTCTCAAATACAGTCCTCCATTTGATTTATGCCTGAGCCAAGGTATAGAAGCTCTGTGACTATTTCAGTGTCTTCATCATCCACATTAAAGTGTTCAGCTGCAACCCTGCTTCTGTACTTCCTTAACTTTCATCCCTAGTAATCCCAGGTCTTTCCTATTTTCTGCTAGAAATATGATGTCATCTTCTTATTTTAAATTACTGATGTTTTTTCCTCCAGTTTTCATACCTACTTTATCCAAGTCTAATCCTTTTTTTTCATAGACAGTATGCTCTGTACATAATATCAGCAGAATGGGGTGATAAAATTCACCTTTGTCTGACTCCACTGCAAACTGAAAATCATTCTGTTTGCTCATATTGTGTCCTGATAGTGGCCTCTCGTCCACAGAATAGGTTCTGCATCAGGAGAATAAAATGTTGTGGCACTCCCATTTCTTTTAGATTGATCCATAGTCTTTTTATGGTCAACACAGACAAAGGCTTTGCTGTAAACTATAAAGCACGTGTTAATTGTCTTCTGACATTCTCTGATGAGCTGTATTAGCCATGGTATATTTGTAGTATGATCTCTAGTGCCTCTTCTTTTTCTGAAGTCATCTTAGACGTTTGGCATTTCTCATTTTACATATGGTAAAAGTCTTTGTTGTGAAATCTTGAGCATTAGTTTGTTTCCATGGGAAAGTAGTGTAGTGGTCCAAGGATTATTGCAATCCCTAGTTTCCTCTTTCTTGGAGACTGGAGTATATATTCAGCATTTCCAGAAAGTGAACCATTATTTTGTTTTCCATACATGTTGGCAGATTTTTATTAGAATTTGTATGGATATCTCTATAACCTGAAACAGCTTCTTAGTGTGCCCTTTTCTTTTGCTTCTTGTCTGTTCTTAACCACTTGAAGAATTAGTCATCCACTGAGGGTTTTTTCCCCTCTTTTGGTTATAGATAGAATCTTTTTTGCATTCTTCCCTTATAGTCCACGGTTTCTGTCCACAGTTCTTCTGGTTCATGGTTAAGTTTATAATGCAAATATTTTCTTTACATGGTATTTAAATTCTACAGAGATATTGTTTAGATTATATTATTTGATGCTGTTCTAAAAATTTTGATATTAGCAATTCATTGTCTGTACTACAATCTGCTCCTGATCTTATTCGGCAGAGAAAGTGGAACCTCTCTTTATATAGTCTATTTGATTTCTGTATTAGCCATCTAATCATGTTGAAGTATTTTGTTGCCTAAGAAAGTGTTTGCAGTTACAAACTGTTGGCTTCACATAACCTGATTAGTTGCTCTCTTGCTTCATTTCTTGATCCTAGGCCAAATTTTCCAACAATATTTGTTTCCACTCAGCTTCATGCTTTTGAATTCCAGTCGCCCATGGTCCTCTTTTGGTGTGTGATAAGTTTCTTTCTGAATGTCCACAGAAAATGTTTGGATTTCGTCTTCCTCTATTTTTGCAGCTGGAGCATAAATTAGAATTATGTTGTATTAATAGCTTTTTCCATTAATTCTTATTGATATTATTTTCTCAGGCTTTGCATTATATCCCCCGACTGCTTTTGTTACATCTCTCATCAGTTTTAAAGCTACCTCCTTTCTTCTTAGATTGTCATTTCCAGAGTAAAACATTGTGTAATTATCTGACAGAAAATGCTCCATTCTCATCTACTTCAGTTCACTCGCATCAAATATTTCAATAGGTATTTAGTCCATTTCTTGTTTTACAGTTTCTAGCTTCCCTTATTCATGCTTGCATTTTATGTTCCCATTATATGCATGGTACAGCTTTGGACTTTCCTTTCACTTCTAAACTTATCAGCAGATGATAGTCCTTTCTGTCTGAGTCCAGTTGTGTTATCAAACACAGTACTGTTTGTACTTGTCCTCTGTTCTGCCTTCATAACTGATTGAGTACCTTTTGACCTGGGGTCTCATCTTCCAGCACTGTTTCTTGCTTCATTTTGGATTGTGCCACCATAGGGTTTTCAAGGTAAAAGACATGGTTTATCAGTGCCTTCTTCTGCAACCCGGCTAACAAGATTTAACTAGAATGCCTGTTGTTACCTTTAAGAGATCCTCTGCTGGTATCACATCCAACTACTGCTGCTGCCCTTAGTGTTGGAACTAGCAGTTCCCTTTTGATAGTACAGCCATTGCTCCCTGAAAGGAATGCATGTATCATCACCTGGTGTCTTGACTTTGAACATTCCACCTTGGGTGATCTTTCAAGGAGCCTAAGCTCTTGATAGAGTCTACTCCCTGGTGGTATTACTCTCACCTTCTCTGAGACACTCAAACCACCTCACTACATTAAAGTGTGCATTCAAGAAATCATAAAAGAGCAACAATTTACCATAAGTGATTAGCAAGAATATAGTAATTATCTATTATTTTACATCATCCTCATTATCATAAAACAATGTTATGAATTATTACTAATAATAACAATAAATGCAAAACCATGTTTCTTTCTCATGTTAATATTATTGTTTTGCAAACATCAATTATGATTATTATATTTACATTTGTAAAATTAAAATATTATAAAGGAAAAACACAACAAAAATTCTTTTAATATCTTTTTATTAAGTTTGATTAACACTAGTGATCACAGCACCACCCTAACAATAATACAATGATCAACTGTGTTACAGAAAATAGTGTTACATCTGCCTTTCTCTCTGCCTCAATCCTCCCATCTGCAGTATCTGCAATTTGTTGCTGTTGTTGTTGTTGTTGTGTGCCTTCAAGTTGCTTCTGATTTATGAGACCTACAGAGAACCTATCAAGGGGTTTTCTGGGGCTAGTGATGCACTCAAAGTCAACCAGTGGGTTTCCATGGCCAAGCAGGGAATTGAACCCTACTACCCAAGGTTGTAGTCCAATGCTCAAAACACTACACCAGGGCTTTCCAAATGGTGTGCTGTGACACATTAGTGTGTCATCTGAAGTGTGTAAGTGTGTCGCCTACAATCTTGTAAATGTAAGTTATTATTTATAAATCACATATTTTTAAAAATACATGAAAAATTTTCATGAGATATGTTGTGTCCCCATACATTTTGTTATTACAATTTATGTACGTGTCTGTATCTCTTATAAGGGGTTAGTTTAACTCCAGGTTGCTGGTAAAACTGAAATTACTGTGTCATGAAGTAATGCATGTCTAAAAAGTATGTCACTAACAATAAAAGTTTGAAAAGCTCTGCCCTACACCATGGTGGCTCTTTAGTAGCTGTAATACCATCCCACATTTCAGCCATTGTGAGGCTCACTGAACTGATATATGTAAATACTGTATGAACTGATGAGCTGTAGGTATTATTTTTATCCCCTTACTTTGGCAAATGTCCCCATTTCTTCCCAGAATTAGATCTGGAATACCATAAAAGACAGTGCTTTTGTATATTGCAGTGGTGGTTAATGAAGTTGATGAGAACAGTGGCCATTCAGAGTAGAAAGGAAGAGCAGGAAAGAAATATATTGGAAGGAAATATATTGGAAGGGAATTATTGTACATATTTTAATAAGCTTTTACCTTGTTTTAAAAAAATGCACATTTAAAAAAAGTTTTTTTTCCCATTAATATGAGCATTTGAAATTTTTTTGTATAAAGAATATGAAGGATTCAGAAATACAACATTTCTGTTTATTTAGCTCGGGGGGCAGACTCTCCAGATACTGCCCCTCCTTTCAGCTGTGGCTACCCTAGCCAGTGATAAAGGCTGATGGGAGTTGTAGTCAACAAAATCTGGAGGGCCACATCTTCCCTATTCTTTATCTGGTTAGTCAATTTGAAAGTGTGGTGTTGTTAAGTCCCTCATTCCCCAGTCAATTAGCTCCTTGTTGACAGTTAATTTTTACAAGAAACAAGTAGCAAGTGATGTCATGCATTATCAACATGTTATTCTCAACATTCTTTCCAACACGGGGAATCACTAAAATTGTCTATGCAAACAATCTGCCGAAAATAATTTTTTTCACACTAATGCGTGAACATTACTCTGTGTGCAAAAAATATATTATCTATTGTCTCTGTTATTTCCATTAAAGTGTTAAAAAGTAATGATGTTGCTCCTTACTATTCAAGAAAAGTAACCATAGTCACCTACCTAAACACTAAGATTATCATCTGAAGTCCTCTTTCAGGTGTTCCTGCTGAATGAGGTTAGTTGGTGGTGAGTAGAGAAGAAGGATTTTTCAATGGTAGTGTCCCATCCATGGAATGCCCCTTTGAGAAATGTTCACCTATGCTGTGGTATTTTCAGTGTCAGATGGAGTCTCTTTATTTTGCAGGCATTCAAATTGTTTTAGTGTTTTTAGAGCTTGTGCTTTCACCCACTGCTGCTTGTTTTATGTCGAACTTTAAAAAAAAACCCCTTATGTGTTATTATTTTAATCTATTTGCACACCATGTGGAGAACAATTACTGCCTGGGCAGTTTAAAACTGTAATAAACAAACATGGCACCTTTTATCTACTGTGGAACTCAATGACATCCGCGGGGGGGGGGGAATTGAGGAGTGTTGCAATTGTGTAAGTGCTTACCGGGATCAAGTCTCACTGAACTCAGGAGAACTTGCTTCTGAGTAAATATGGTGAATAGGTTTAAGCTATTGAACATGACTCTACTTTATCTCACTGGACTAGAGATGAACCTGTGTACAATTTGGATATATAAAAGTGGTGTTTAGCTTTGGAAGAAATGGATATGGTAGGATGTATTTGCAGTTAGATAAGAGTAAGCCTCATTGAACTCAGCAGGATTTATTTTGAAAAAGACATGCCTAGAATGACACTGGTAATGTTCTGAAACTGAGTGGTGTAAGAACTCTTTCCTGGCCAGTCTGCTGGCACATAGAGAATTACAAACCAAAATCTGCATATGTTGTTGTTGCTGTTGTTTCCGACTTATAGCAACCCTAAGGTGAACTTATCATGGGGTTTTCTTGGCAAGATTTGTTCAGGGGGGGTTGCCTTTGCCTTCTTCTGGGGTGGAGGGAATGTGACTTGGCCAAGATCACCCAGTGGATTTCCATGGCTGAACAGGGATTCAAACTCTTCTCTCCAAAGTCATAGCCCAACACTCAAATCACTATACCACTCTGGCTCCCTAGAGCCTGTATACCAAGTAGTATACTTCTGGGGCAAACCCAAACAAGAGGGTGCTATTGCTCTCATTTCCTCCTTGTCGATTTCTTATATATATCTGACTAGATGTTGTGGGAACAGAATACTGGATTAGTTAGGCCTTTGGTCTGATCCAACAGCGCTCTTCCTATTTTCTAGTCTTGTTGAGTCCGTGTAAAATTAAGTCTGATTCATCTACCCTTCCTGCACAAAAATCCTGCTTTTTATGCAGTTTTGCCCTACAGGAAGTAGTGTGTTTCCATTTCATACACAAAAACAGTGCTCTTTGTACAGAAAACAAGTCTGGGCACAAGAAACACTTCTTTGATTAAAAAAAAAGCATCACTAGTCATCAAAAACTGTGCAGAAATCAATGGAGGGAAGGGAGAAAAGAGTTGAAATTATTCATTCTTGCCTGCAAGAAGAAAATAAGTTTTTTATTGCCATTTAGTGGTTATGTCCATGTTTTGTATGCAGAAGCTCCTACATTCAGTGCCTGGCATCTTTACTTAAAAGGATAATGGGAAAGATGACTTTGTAGATCAGAAGAAAGATGACTTTCCTTGAAATTTTGAGAGCTTCCATCAGCCCAACAAGAACCATAGCTAAGCAGCAGAGCACATACTTTTTATGCAGATTCTGATATCTTGAGTTCAGAGCTAGAAAATGATGGCTGGCATCTTCTTGGTGAATTATAATAGCATCAATTGCACTGATGCAATCAGAACTTACCTCTACAGACATTGGGTCAGAAGGCTGTTCTGACCATGCAATGGCCAAAATTACCCTCAAAACTCACCTTGTAAGCAGTGTAGCCTCCTCACCACCAGCATGGCCATTTCCGTGTCAGAGAGAATGAGTTCTGAAGCTGCGGACATATGCAGTTATTTTCTTTTAGCTGGATACACTTGCAGGGACATCATTTGTAAAGAGCTTGCAAGTTCCTTACAAGGTCTCTGCAGGTGCCTTTCAGAATGCATCTAGCTACAGGAAAATAGATGGACACATTCCTGCTTGTCCCCCTGCTCTCCAACACAGCACAGAAAGTTGCCTTGTAGTGGTGTCCTGCTTGCAAGGTAAGTTTTTTGGGCGTAGCATTGAGAGGCATAGCTATAGAGATGTAGCTACATTATGTACAAAAATCTCCTGATGCAGGACCTTGGCCAATATTAATTGATATTCTTGCTCTCTTAAAATCTTCAGCAATAATTTTGAAGTTTTGACATTTTGAAATTACTATTTTTCAGTAATGATTATCAGTTCTTATTATTTCAGTTCAGTACTAGCCATTTCTAATAATCTTAAATGATTTTAAAAACATAATGACTTAACAAACCAGTCAATGGATTAAGTAACTGATGAGTTTTAATGTTGAAATTCTGATGTTTTCACATTAATATGATGATGCTAACAGTTCAGAATAGTTTCCAGTTTGGAAAAGAGAGAGGGAGGGCCATGGATAATGGGAACGATTGCTTTTCTTAAGTTCCTGGAGACCCCCTTCTGGACAGCGTAGACATCACTGGTCTGATAGAAGGTTGTTTGCTCAGTTATTCATGTTGCAAATAATGAGCAGCAGTTAGTTAATGTAGTCTGTTGGAGGAGAATGTATGGCAAAACAGAGGAAGTCTGTAATGTTCAAACCCTGCCTATGAGCTCCCAGTGGCATCTCTCCAGCCACTGTTGGAAAGTGAGGCTGGGATTCAAGCCACCCAGCCTTTCTGTCCGAGCAAAAGGTGAATGCACAAATGCACAGGGGGCAGCATCTTTGTTATGCCTGAGGATGTCACATTACAGAATCTCCAGGTTTAAGGTTCATGTATTGAAACTATTCAGAAAACTTTTGTTTAAGCATGCTTTTAATATGTAAGTAGGGAAGCTTTTTAACAGGGATATGTGTTTTATTTTATTTTTTCAATGTTATATGTCTTCTAAATTATTTTATATTGTTTAATGGGGTGATTTTTAATTGTTTTTTTTTAAATTTTATTGTTAAGGTATTTTAATCCATTCTCTTTGGGAGCCACCTTGGAAGAAAGAACAAACAAACAGATGTATTCATCCTCATCACAGTTGTATATAAGAAACTTAGGAAGCTTTTTGCATTCATAACAAAGAACTTGGAAAATATACTCCTTGGACTACAGCTCTTATAGTCCCCCCAACCAACATGGCCATTGGCTGTGTTAGTTGGGGGGTGTGTCTGAAAGCAGTGGTCCAAAAGGTAATCTTTCTAAACTTTTACTTTGATGCTGTTCTTTTCCAAATAGCAAGGAATCTTCTGCTGTTTAGCTTTATATTCTTTCCTACAATCTCCCCATGTCTAACCACTAGTCCCATTTTAGCAGTTGTCTCTGTTACTTACTGAAAACAGATCAATTTATATTTAAAAAGTAGTGTGCTGTTGTGTCTCCTCTATAAGCTGTTTTAGTAACACTGTACTTACAAATGAAATCAGCATGCCGGGAGCAGGCAGCAGTGCTCTCGGAAGTCCCCGTGACTTAAATCCTGTTTAATAATAGCAGTTAAGAATCTTTTGGCCAACCTGCTAAACAAAAAGAGGTTCATTGTGAGCACAGGAAGGTGTGTTTTCCACATGTAAGCCATTCCATCTGCATTCCAGTGAATATAGCATCATCTTTCTTCTCTGTGGCAATATACATCTTCCTCCCATTAATGTCAGTCAGCTTTCCCTTGCATGAAGATAATAATATATGCCTTAAGGCTTTAACATGTTTTAATCTATCCTATTTTTTAAATCAAATTAAATAAAGTTATTCATTTTCAAAAGGGATCTCAGTTACATACAATAATATTCCAGTATAACAAAAGGAGGAAAATAAAAACATGGAAAGAGGAAAAAAATGACTACATTAATCGTGAGTTTCTACAAAAGGTGACCAAATGTCCTAGTAAAAATCCATTTCTAAATTTCATCTATACATCATTCTTCCAAATGTTGCAAGCATTGTTAGATCTTCTATCCATTGGTGGAGAAAAATGTGTCTCAATCTTTTAGCAATCAAAAAGGCATCAAAAATCCACGTCCGTTGGCCTTTTGTTAATTTCCAAGAAATACTTGAACAATTCAAAAGAGCATGCGGGTCACTGACTATCAAGGAATTTTCCAAAACCAAATATACTAATGTGATTACTTCCTCCCAAAATATAGCTACTGTGGGACAACTCCAAAACATATGTGTTAAAGAGGCATTAGCAGTATTACATCTCCAACAGTTTTCTGATTTAAAAAGCCAATTCTGGAATAGACACTGTGATGACAAGTATACCTGAACAGAGTAACATCTGCTGTATAAGATGTTGTCAGAGATCTATAGCTATACTAGCTACAGATGTTAAAACCAATGGCCATTGATTATATATAAATTATTGGTTTGGATATTTGGTTGGCCTCATTAATGTCTCTAATATTAAAGGAACCTTGGATGTACTTACAGCTGCAGGGCCAAATCTGGATTGTAACAAATGTTTCAGTCACAGATACTGCCATTTAGTTGGCAGGCATAGTTTAAACTGCTCTAACACAATTGAAAAAGGCAAAAACTCACTGTCAATGGTAAGTATGTTTTAAGGTAACAACCTAATTATCAGCCGACACCCTCCATACAATAGTTCCTTATTAATTTAAAAGTCTGAATTCCTGCAAAAAGTCAATTTGGCATGAGTGTATGGGTCAAATTGCAGTTGACAAGACCTTTGCCACACAATTCTAACCACTGAAATTGTTGGGAATAAGACTGACCGTTTCTAATAAAACAAGAACCAAGTACTGTCTATCTGTAGTAATCTACAACAGGTGAATGTTCTGAAGGCAACATAATACCTTTATTAATGACTTCCCACATTTTATTATTAAGGCCACTTTTACAAGAGTTACAAATATACACATTATGTATTTTGGAGATAAGAATTCAAACTCAGGTTTTCAGATACCAGAAACAAAGGCTATAGTTCATAAATGGTAATGCACCCAAATGTAATATACATAAATTCTATGCACGCAAACTATGGGTTCTTTTACAATATACAGTAGTAATCATATAGAGCTGTGATTCAGTTTTAACTGCCATAGCAATAGCCTATGGAATCCTGGGGTTTGTAGTTTGGTGAGGCCCCAGTGATCTTTGGCTGAGAATTCTAAACACTCCTCTTGAAACCACAAATCCCAATATTCTATAGGAGTGGCAGTTAAAATGGAATCCTAGAACCACAACTATTTAGTATGAAAGGGCAGGTGAATACTACATATTTGTAGCTGAGCTTGTAAGCAGGTAGCATTTCATATTTGAGCATAGGATCGAAGATCTAAGCTTGGTAGAGTAGCGGGTTTGTCAACTGCCAAGTTATGTGAACTTTTCATTTGCAGTTTTTGAAGGGGTAATAATGGTTCTTTGTTAGTCTGTGCATCCTGTCTTTATGTACCTGAAGTTCTAATATGACACTCCATGCACCTGAGAAAGTGGACTGTAATCCACAAAAGAACATGCTGAAATGGTTCTGTTATTCTTAAAGGTGCCACAATAAGACTCTGATCTTTTGCATTTACAAATACTTGTACAATCCATCTTCTACACCTACACGGGACTTTCATACTTAGTTCTATTCTGGGCACATCTGGGGAACTCAGGCATCTCCAACTATTAGACTATACAGAACTGCAATAAATAAACAAACAGAAATGTTAAGGTCTAGGGGCTATCCTGAGGAAAATCAGAGATCTCAGGTTGCTAGTGCAATCATTTCACTAGCAATTGCTGGTCCAAAATTAACAGAATCTTCTGGCAGTTTTAATGCTACCAAAATAATAATCACACATGCTCTGATACTGCCAGTTTCCAGTGTTTATCTTTAAACAGAGTGTGTGGAGACAAAGGGCGAAAATCTTCCTAGCTTCCTTCACAAACATCATTCTAGATGTTTGGGGAGATGCTTCTCTGACGTTCTTATTATCACAGTCTAGGGAGTCCTCCTTGTCAACCCAGAGTGTGACAGGTAAACAGACCAAACAGCATTTGCTCAAATTAAGTCTGATTTTTGTATTGTTTACTCTTTCATCAAAGGAAGAGGGGGAAATGCATGCCATGCAATCCACAGTGCCTGAAAACAGAGGGAGCAAACTTGCCACATCCTTTGACTCATAACTGCATGAAAAATATTTCTATAATTTTTGTATGTTGTCATGGATTGGTGGTAAGAGGAAGATTCTCAAGAGAAAAGATGCTGCTTTTATCCTTCAATCCCACTCAGTGACAAAATTAATATAGTTCCTATGGACATTGTGAATTCTCCTTCAAAATATATTGCCACAATAGATGCTCAGTTTTAATCCCACACATAACAGCCTGTTTGCTGTCCCTGTCATTGCTCTTTGTCATAACATGGTAACAACCTCCTTCATTAAGGAGGTCAAGGTGTTTAGCTAAAATCTACAAGCTATTTATTAAGCACCATACAGACATGAAAATATCCAAGGTGAGAAAGTGAGACAGAGACAATAAATTCAGATAGCTGATTTTCTAGCTGCTGTAATTTGCAACAAGATTTAGCCTATTTGGTCTGAATAAACCCACTAATCACACCATTATCCCTTTACTGAGCTTTCAATGAGGATAAGTGATTTTACTTCTTTTCCTGCGTCAGTACTATTACCCACTTTTTTTCTTCAGTCTCTTTTAGAGGAGAAGGATACAGCATGAAGAATAATTCAATCCCAATTCTGTTTATTCATATAAATTAAATGTGGGCTTTCAAAGGATTTATGTATGGATGTGCAAAGACACAGCCTGGAACACGGCCCTCTCGAGCAAACATTTTAATCTGTGGTAACCAGTCCTTGAACATTTCTAGCATTTATGATTAACAGCACTACTTCGGCACCTGGCACTTTAGAACATGATAGCACTGCAGTTAACTGCAAAATGGCAGGTGTTCCTCTATCTGTTGAGAAATTGTGGTAATTTCCATGCTTCAAGTACAACGGATAAAAAAACCCAAAAACTTAATTGGATTGAAGAAGGGTCTAATTGTCACTCCCTGTTTACTGTTCCAAACCAGTATTTTCAACCTATGCTCCACAGAAACCTGAGGGTTTCTAAAGATTCTGTGCTGTAAAAATTGGTAAGAAAAGAAAATGATTCTCAAACCACATTTTGTCCTCCATTACTTCTCTGACAATGGGGAATCACTGAGCAGTAAGAGGAGCATGCTACTCCTCTCCCTCACATCAGGACATTTGCCTCACACTTAAATTGTACACTAATAACATTTATAAACCATCTTTCTGACAAAGCAATCAAGGTGGATTGACTATTTTATGATATTGTCTTACAATCTAACAAGAGAATGGCCAGAATCCTCTTGGTGTCTTATATGCTCATAAGTTCCCCTGTGGAAGTGGTTGGGCATTTTTGTCCAAGGAGAAACAGCTACATTAAGTTCAACGCTATGGAAGCAGAATTACACCTGCAGTATACCGTTGTACTTTGGATTCACATGCTCACTTCATTGTGTCTTTATTTGCCCATCCGGAGCCCCAGTTCAGTTGTGCAACATCATCATTCCTCATGAGGGTTGTGTAGGACAGATTTTATACCCTCCAACATTTTACAGATGAAAGCTGGTACATGTGAGTGTAGTCAAAAATGGTGAAAAGTTATTAGGAAGAACACAGAAGCTAGGAGATACTGTACCAGTTTGCTTTTGCCTGAGCCTACAGGGAAGGGCAAGATTCTACTCCTCTTCTCATCTCCCCCTACTGCATTAACTTAGTATAAACTGCCTTTGCACTTTGAACTCACTTTGCAGCAATGGAAGTAAGATGATGACAAAAGGGGAAAGTGAGAGAGGAACTGGGACATTTTAAGAACAGCTAAAACAGTCAGAGGCATAAGATTAAATTAAGACAAACTGGAACAATTGGAGGATATGAGATTTATGCTATGCAAGCCTGATGAAGCTTTTCAGCCATTAGAAAAGGCAGGAATGAAGAAAATATACAAGATTATAACACTATGCTTCCATTGTAACCACCATGGTTTCTTCCTTTGGAATTCTGGGATTTCCAATTTCGGGAGGGTATTTAGAATTCTCAGGCAAAGAGCTCTTAGTGCCTCACCAAAGTACAACTCTCCAGATTCTGTAGGATATTGCCATGGCAGTTAAAGTGAAATCATAGTGCTATAATTGTGTAGATATAAAAGGGCCCCCATATTGAGACTCAGCTCTTTCATGTTGGTACACACCAAACTTTTACATAATGAACTGCTAAAAGGATGAAGGAGACAACTTGTAGCTGTTTCTAGCTGAGACAACAGCGTAGTCCTTGTTTTCTCACATTCCTTAGATGCATCCATGTGGGATACTTGAAGTGCAGACACTTCTGCTGAGGGAAGGGACCAAATGGGAGTTGGTGGAGCTCAGGAAATTTAATTTTTTTGACTGCCACTTGCAGAACCCCTTGCTGGCTATGTTAATAGGGAATTCTGCAAAATGTACTCAAAAAGGAACTTTTCGAAGCTCTCACAGTTGGTATGAACTAGGTTGATGGGGTCTTGCTGACTCACCTCTCCCTCCACAGAACTGAGAACTGTGCTTTTGTTCTTATCTATGTTTTCTGACACACATTTCTGTAAAGTGCCTTTGTAACACACAACGCGATATATTTTGTTTGAATCAGGGATGTGTAACGCTGCACATTTGATTCAAGACTTAGATTCCTTAACATTATATTTGGCAAGAATTACTTCAAAAATTATCCATTTTTTGGGTGGAGATTCCTCGTTTCCTATTTTTCTGAAAAGTATAAAAAGGGGATGTATCTTCACTAAATTCTCTTTCACTTTTATTTCACACAGAAGTTCAGTAGGTGTCAGTCTGAAACCAACACAATTAAATAATGCATTGTACATACCAATTCTTTTGTGGGCATACAAAGACACTTCAAATATCATATATACTAACATCAAAGTTTGTTCTCTGAGAACCTATCTTCATGTAATCAAAACAACATCACCCTCAAAACTATAATCACTGGAGGATACCAGAGTTTGCAGAAATAAAAAAAAATATTTAGAAAAAAGTAAGGTGAAATGAGAATCTCTCCTCAACACAAATCAGCCCACTGAGGTCTGAGCATGTGCAGTGGAAACAGAATGCTGACTGCTGGGAAGGGAAAATGGGAACCAAGAAGAGAGGAAATTTAATGGCATATTTTGGAAGAAGGAATGGTTTATTTGCTGGAACACTAAACATGAACATTCCTCATAGGAACATTTTGTTGCTTGTTCTGTGTGTAGTTACTCCAGGCTTTGAAAAAGTTACTTGCTTGGACTATAGCTCCTAGAATTTCCCAGACAACATGATTACTGGGGTTTGGGGAGTTGTAATCCAAAAAAGTAATTTTTCCAAGCTGTGGTTGTTATCCTGCTGTACCAGTAGCCTTTTATACTGGTGGCTGATCAGGACTCTTACTAGCAGTTTTGGAGTTTCAAATTTGTAGTTGTTTGTCGTCGAGGAGTTTCTGACTGATGATGATCCTAAGACAAACCTATTACAGGGTTTTCTGGGTCTGTGGTGTGCCCAAAGTCACTCAGTGGGTTTGCATGGCAAAGCAGGATAACAACCACAGCTTGGAAAATTTACTTTTTTGGATTACAACTCCCCTCGTCTCCAGGGCTGTGGTCCAATGCTCAAACCACTACACCATGCTGGCTTTCAAGAATTCCCAGTTAATTTACAAGGTCCAGGGCAAACTACTTTTTAAAGACTATAACCCCTACAATCACCCAACAAGCATGGCTATTGGCAATGTTGATTTAACAATTCTAGACGTTATAATTTAAAAAAAAATCTGGTGGTGATGGTATGATATAGGCAGAGAGAACATACACACTGCCTTTTTGCAGTGTCTAAGACATTTTGCTACCTAAAGCAGAACAGCAAATGATTCCTGTCCCAGCAAACTGTACAGTACCAAAGCTGACTGTGTTATTTTTGTACTTAAGGCAGAAAATTACACATTTGTTTCTACCTAGAATTAACAACAACAGAAGGAATAGGAATAGGTGCTGTATGACCATTTCCGAATAGACTGACAAAACATCTGAATGGGATCACCACAGGCAAGATCACAGCAACACAGTTACAACAAAATAATATTGCCTGGAACAGTCCTCATTATCCAATGATAGATCACTAATTGCCAGATTCTTGGACAGAATCTGAATTATTGGTGGTCCAAAACCTCGTTGAATGTGAAACTCATGATGAGGATGGAGATGATTATGATAATATAACTAAGAAATAACTGACTTTTCATGACATGAAAAATCAGCATCCTGAGGCGACTGCCTCACTTTGGCTAATGTCAGAGCCAGCCCTGGGAATGAGTAAGCAACCATCATCACCCAACACATAAAGACCTACAGTTGAAATATTCAGAAATTCCAAACTATCATTGGCAGAAGTGGATGCAATTGAAAACCAGGCCTATGAAGCAGCAGCTCAGGCCTGACATGCATTGGGAGACATATAATGTTCTGTTTTTCTCCCACACCGCAAGGGAATCCTAGGCTTTGGCCACAGAGTAATCAAATCCATCTTCCTAACCTGCAGGAGAACTTTTGTCCTCTTCTGAATTGTCAAATGACTACAAAGACATCCTACTTCTTGGCTTCCAGACTGCTTGTCTCCTGCTGTGAGAAACTGAAATTCATGCTGTCAGTCCAGTGGGGGGATTCCAAACACAATGAGGGCTAGAAGAGATGTTGATTTACAAAAAATAAGGAGGCTACCTCTCCATAGAGAAAACCATGAAATAGAGACTGAAAGGGACTTTCCCCCACTCTTCAACCCCTTCTCTGTCCTGACCTCACTGCCTAACTAACTATGAGCTATAAAGGGAGAAAAAAGTGCTCACAATTAAATGAGTGTCTCAACCCCCAGCATTAAATGGTTGTCAATAGCCACTATTCTTTCATCTTAAGATGTGCATATTTCCAAATTCAGTATATTGGAGGAGAGAGAAAACTGAAGGGGAGGGGGTAAGAACCCACCTGCAGCTGATAAGAACACTCTTATTTTTCTCCCATATTGCCACTCTATGTTCAGAAACACAGAAAGCTCCCTCTGCGTTGGTCCTGTTTCCTAATTATTCGTCTCATAAACATGTATCACAGGAGTGTACTCTAAAAAAAACCGCTAGTAGCTTTCCTCACAGCCTTTAGATTTGCTGGACTAAAATTCCCATAATTCCCATAAGGGCAGCAGATGAGAGGAGGTTACACAATATTAAATACTGAGATTATAGCTGGCAAATATTCAGATTGCAGCTGATTTACAGAAAGGAACAGTTTAGGTTGCAGTTTTCAATCTGCCCATTCTTGTGTGTGTCACGTGTATTACCACAAATAACTTCCAAGTAAGTAGTTACG
This sequence comes from Iguana delicatissima, assembly GCA_948472985.1. Lineage (NCBI taxonomy): Eukaryota > Metazoa > Chordata > Lepidosauria > Squamata > Iguanidae > Iguana > Iguana delicatissima. The sequence goes on from CAOKZL010002021.1 coordinate 118,326, forward strand.
CTGCCAGCAACAGAGGAGATTTATATCCCACCTTTGTCTCAATATGGGACCCATATGGATGTTTTACAGTCTTGATCAAACCTTATCCTTTATTCCGTCTATATTCTATTCATTTATTTTAAAAGATATTTTTATAAAATAAAATACAAAAAATTATTTAAATCCCTAAAGCGGTTTACAATACTCTAGGGTTAAGCCACACAAAATACAACATAAACAATAAAATAGTGATAAATCAAGAAAATGTTTTGAAACAGTTTTAGAAACTAAACGCTAATGGTTTTATTAGTACAAATCAGTATGGGTTTGTTTAAAATAGTTTTGAGGTCTGTACATATAGTTGAACTGCATTTTAACAGTAACTTTTGTATTTTTTTAAAAAACGATATCGTGTTTTTTATGATGATGACGATGACAATAATAATAATAATTCACTTGTATTCCATCTCTTTTCCTCAAACTCTGGCTCAGTGTAGCTTAATAAAATTATAATCATTTAAATCGTTAGTTGTAACTGACTAGGTTAATGATTAGGAGAATGCCTGGACAAATCAGTATGCATTCTGCTGGATGTGGAAACATCCTGTACTGAGAGCCCTCTTAATCTCAAAATGACTAGGGCTATAACTACAGATTCAATTAATTCGGTAACATTTTAGGTTGGGATGTGCAGCAGTGGCTTTCCAGATGTTTTTGATCTACAGTTCTCATCAGCCCATCCAGCAAAAGCAATGGAAAGGAATTATGGGAATTGTACCCTGAAATGATATCGAGGGCAACTGCATTCCATCTCTATTTTATCCACAAAAAAAAAAAAAAAGTGAAAGAGACAGTATTGTGTAGCAGTCTGAGTGTTGGACTGGACTCTGGAAGACCAGAGAATGAATCTCTACTTGATCATGGAAAACTACTGGGTGACCTTGGGCAAGTCACACTCTCTCAGCCTCAGAGGAAGCAATGGTAAACTCTCTCTGAGCAAATGGTGCTAAGAAAACCCTGTGACAGTTTTGCCTTAGGGTTGCCATAAGTTGGAAATGACTTGAAGGCACACAACAGTAAGAAATATATGGGAAATCATGGAGTGTATCTCCTTCTCTTTGACACTTGAGGGAGGGAAGAAGAAGGGGAATCCACCACAATACACAGATCTTAAAACTGCTAACAGTAAATATAATAAACATAATTCTTTCTCAAAGCTAACAGGTGCACCTACACAGCCCTGATTTATGTTTACTTTTAAATGCACCTGCTGAAGTTTCTTTTTAATCCTTTAATCAGTGTTCTGAACAGATATGTCTTTTGTTTGCTTCCTTGCCTTTTTAGTTTCCTTAATAATAGATTCAAAGCACATTTAAATCCAGGTAAGTGTTATATCTACCAGCTTTGCATTTATTGTTTTATTGTTTCCCCTTATCTTTACAAGCTAGATGAGGTTTCACTGCACTTTCAACAATTTTCTAGCATCTGCACAAGGCTGAGATGCCAAGAACCTGCATATGCTTTTGCTACAGCAAGTGATCTATTCTCAAAACAGCTACTAATTTAATGACACGTTGCGAAATGCTAGCAGCACATTTGATTCATGGTATAACTGATTCCCATCAAAGTCCTCACCAAGTGAGCCTATGATGGTGGCAAGACAGAGATAAAGCCCTCTCCTGCAGATCTTAAGACTCTGGCAGGTTGGTAGAGGGAGATATGGTCTTTCAGATAATTGATGGCTGTTTCATTAAAAACTATTTGGAAAAAAAAATTACAGGAGACAATACTTCTGCAAATCTGATCTTTGCTAAAGACATGAAAGATGCTATGCTAGTCATTGAATGATTCGGTATGTCAAATATCTCTCATTTGATAAAGCTGCCTCATTACCAGAAAACCCACCATTAATGAATCACTGCAGAGCTTTTGGTCTGAAAGTATGAGCTGGAAAAAGTGGATGTGGTTTGAGTCATGCTATATCAACATCATCATCCCAGAGTTGTTCTTTCAACACACTAGTTAGGAAGTTCATGAGCAAATACCAGGGTTGTTTTCATTTTTTTAACAGATTCAGCACTAAAAAATGAGTCTGCTGAACAATCAAAACATATTCCAGCATAGGAATTTTAAAAAGGAAAGAAAGAAAGAAAGAAAGAAAGAAAGAAAGAAAGAAAGAAAGAAAGAAAATTGTCTGAATTGTACTTTGGAAAAGCAACACATGTTTCCAAGACCAGTCTTATTTAAACATTTTATAGATTGACCTGAAAGTATGCATTGTGACTTGGAGCATGAGAAACAACAGACTTAATGGTCTTAAAACTTAACTAATTGGGACTTGGCTGTAAGATATTAAAATACACCTCTGCTCCAAAATGTGAGATTCAATATGAATGCAATTATTTCTGGTTGCTCAGGGTTGCTCTGCAGAAATGAAATGTTTAAAAGTATACAGATATATATCCTATCTGTGCGTATTGTGTCAGCCGGTCTTTTAACAGTAGTCATGCAAATATCTAAAATATAAGAAATGCATAGAACTGGACTAGCAAAAGTAGACCGATCAAATGTGCCTTGTGGATGTATTCTCCAACTTTGACTTTTCCACATTCTGGAGAAAAGAGAGTTAACTTGCTTTGTTACCACTTGATGTAAACAAGATATTCAATACCCCACCAAACCAGCAAGTGGTTGGACAAATCTATTTGTTTATTATTTATTTCTTGGATTAATGTCCTGCTTTTCTCCTGGGATAGGATCTAAGGTGACAAAGTCAAGGGTAGAAGAGCTGACCACCCAGGGAGCTGCCTAGCAAGTGACTAGAACTAGGACTTGACCTGGAGGTTCCATGTATTATTTAGTATATTGCTGTGGCCCAATGGATACAATATCTTGAAGTGCTCTGCAACATAATTCTATGCATATTTTCTCAGAAGTAAATCCCACTGTATTCCATAGGAATTACTCCTTTGTAAGCGTATACAGTTTAAACAGAGCAATATGACTAATGGCTGGAATCATTTGATGAGTATCTCAGCCTGGAGTTTAGAGGTCAGGAAAAGAATGGAATGGTAATGGAGTGATCTTGGCAATCACTGTATCAAAACTTTATACTATATATTTAGTACAGCTGTATTAAGGAAGAAAGGTTAAAAATAGCCTGTAATTGTCTGTCTGTTATTTCTAGTTACACAACTGCAGAGGTTTAGTTCTTCATAAGTAAATTATCTTAACTTTTTCACTCTGGAATGCATATGAAGCAAACCAACTGGGTTTGAACACAAAATAACGTGCTGTCTGGCCACTAGCCTTGTGAAATTAGCCATCAAGATGGCTTTGTCATATGATCAGTCTCCATCTATCTTGTGTGACTCATTTCCAAGATTCTCCTTGCCATTTTGCATATGCTGATCTTCTTGGGTAAAGAAATTCTACCTGGATTGCCACATCTAGAAAAGAGAGAAAATGTGCAGCACCTAGGAGACTTCGGTAAACAGTAAAACCATTCCAGCTTAATCTTTGTTACAATGCTTGGAATGCAAGAACCAATGAGGATGCCTCATGTCTGTGCTTCTTGTGGAATCCTTTTCTTCTCTTTGAAAAAAACAGAGCCTGGGAACTAGGCCAAATGCCTGCCAGTTACCTTAAACTGATTAGCCACTTTGAGATCAAAAATCCCCCAAATAGTTACACCACAATTTGGCATCAAATACCTTGTCATATTCTTTGATCCTCTGTGCATTCTCCACCCACATCCATTTCTGCTCAGAGAATGAAGCCAATAAGTATAGCATATTGTATGAGCAGCTATGAAAGTTTCTGTAGTCGGTATTTATGGTTCTTCTCAGTTATAGAATATAAGTTATTTCTGGAGGACAAAACCTGAGCATTGTCTAATTTTCAGTAAGGTATGTGGAGACGGAAACCCTGGGCTACCACTGAGACCGTCTGTCCAGTTCATTTTCCTAACGTTCCTCACAATCTCACCACCATTTACATCCCATCCCATTTCAGTGCTGTATCAGGTTGCAAAACTTTTTAAAAATTCCTATAGAGACATTTACAATATTTTGGAATAAATTTTTCCTAAAATAAATATTTTTAATGTATTTTCCCAAGAGAAAAATAGCTGTGCGCATTTTGCAAATATACACATTTTTGGATATGCACAAGTTTTAAAGGTAACTTTGGCATTGTGCACATTTGTGTTCACCAAAACAAGTCTCAGAAATGCACAGATTTATGAGACAAGATCTGCTCTGTCCTGTTGCCAGTCTCAGTGTGAAATGGATATTTTCGCAGTGAAATGTAAATCCAATGGATTTCTTTTTCTAACTGAAGTTTGCACACATCCATACTGAAGGTCAGAACATCTAAAGAACCATCTCCTTCCACACAGTCTTGCCTCTGTGTATTGAGATTAATTAGGGAGACACTCCTAAAGTTTATGAAAGCTTGGAACATGGAGGCAAGAGCATTCTTAGTGGCTGCACCTATGTTGAAGAAACCAGTTTTGTCCCCTTTTTAATGATTTTTAACCATTTTATGAAGGGCTTTTTAAAATTATTTTGACAGCCTTTTTGCCTTTTGAATTGTTTGATAACTGTTTTATAATTTCTGAACTGCCTATGAAACTTTAATTTTATTCCCCATCTTAGATAACATATGCTAGTGTTTCTTTTTTTTTAAAGTTTATGTTACTGGAAGGACTTTACATTTATATCATCTATCATCCAAGATTTCTTTGGGGGCTTAATTGGTTGAGAATCAGAGAGACAAAAACTAAACTGCTCCCCGCCAAAAAACCTTAAACTAATTGTCACTAAGGAAAATGGGAATTAGAACATAATTTTTTTCTTATTTAAATTCTTCCATAATAAACCTTCCCTTCCAGCTCCATTATAGGCTGACGTTTCCCTTTCTGTGTGTGTCCATCCCATCCATTTCTTGATTGGGACCATAGGCTCTTATTCAGGGCAGTAAGAATAACAGAACTGTTTGATTATTTGGCTCCTTTATTTTAGCTATGAGTATGCTATTCATCACACTGCTGTCACTTCATATGTCAGAAACAGATATAAAGTAAAACATATATTTCCTGGCAAAGTAGTTTGCAGGTTTTTAGAGTCTGTATTTTCTAGCCTTGAGTTAATGAGTTTTACTTCCCAGGCATGTATTTTAAATGTGTTTTACAGAGAAATGTATAGGGACAAAGGCTAGTTTAGAAGCAGCCATGGTGGAACAGACACTTACTCACAGAAGGCAAGTACTTGTGGGTACCTCTGAGGCACTTCTGTAAAAAGCAGGATTCAGAAAAGTTACTGTTCTGGACAACAGTTCCTAGAATCTCTAAGGCAGACTGACAGATGAATATTCTGGTTGGAGGATTCTGAGAGTGTTATGAGGCCATACACTCCATGATAGAGTTTAATTGGCAGATATCAATTGGCATGAAATATAAATTATATTCTGCTATGGCTGAGATTGGGACCACAAGGCATGGCTAAGTCATAGTTAGGGAAGCTCCAGTGATAATGGACTTGCAAATGTCCCTCAATGGGTCGACCTTTAGGAACAACAGCACCTGAAATTGCCTCCACAGAATGACTGATTGTCTTTGACCCTTTTCTTCTGTCCACTGAAACTCTCTTTTTGTCCCCTCTCCTGTCCCTCCATTAAGGAGCTATTATGATTCCTATCAGTCTTTTGTCACCTAATGTAGAGGCTATTAACTTGTCCTGAGCCTTGGCTCTCAGCCAAACAACTTGTAGCACTGTAGTACTCTGGATATAAGTCATCACTCTGCTGCTCTGATTCCCATTCTTGTACTACCCTTGATCCCTTGATCCCAAATCTGAGTCACACTGCCTCATCTATTCTCCCCGGATAGCTAAATATCATCCATTTCACCCTAGCTTCTCATTATCCTGTTTTTCTTCCCTTTCCTTCAGCTAGCCTTGTGTGACTGCGAGACTGCTTGCATCTTGCGTGCATGTGATTGCTAATTTCCCCAATAAAACAAATGTTCTTTGACACTCCGGCTGGTGTTCCTGCACTGGTACTGGTATACGTAGGTGTGAAAGATCCTGTTAGGTTACCCCCCCCATCATGAACTGAATTCACACACACAAATAGAACAGTGCTTAAACACTATTTATTAGGACATGATACTTTGTACAGGACTTCAGTGAGTGAACTAGAGGCAATTAGCAAGATTCAAAACATAAAATACAAAGAGTACATCTTCCCGCCTGCAAAAGACTTTGAAGTCTTGGTGCAGCCTGGCTAAGCTTCTCAGTGCATTCCAGCTTTTGTTTATCTAATGGTCTCTGGTTCTCATACCTTGTTACAAGCAAGCTGCTACTTAACTCCTACTACATATCCCATTACTAAAATATGGAGGGCTACCCGACACCCCCCCCAAAAGGCCTCCCCTCTGAGATAATATTCCCCACTGTTTCATGGAGGCACTGGCACCACAAATGGACCTCTGGGTCACCCATGTTTTCTGTAACAGGAGGAATAGTTAAATAAAGTAATGCTTTCACGTTCTGGTTGAAATGGTCTGCATTTCTCCTGGGCAGAGATTATCTGGTCACAGTTATTCATATTGTGGTAAGATCTTGTCTGAATTGTTGCAGTATATTGTATTTGAGGCTGCCTTTAAACTGGAAATTATTTTAATGGTAGTGGTAGCAGTGTTTGTAAAGACATATAAAATATCTAACATTTTCTAAGGAAACAATGTGGTGTAATGATTAAAATGTTGGACTAGGACTTCAGGGAGACAAGGTGACTACCAGATACGCCTGAGGTCCTAGGTAACCAAAATGGCAAATTCTGGAAAACCTGGCTATACACAAACCAACCAGTATAAGCCAAAGAACCTTCAATTGTCTATAAGATGTAGGAATGAGGGAACCATGCTTATGTTGTAATTGCTGTTGCCATCTCCATTTGGAAATAACATTGGATATCATTTCGATATCAATAATTAGGCTTTCTTCCACCACCCTTCTCCATGTGCTTGCGAGGCCACCGAACAAGCTCGCAAGACAGGCATGGCCGATAATCGCCACAATATTCCACACAATACAGGCTGGCCAGAAATAGCTGTCCCAACGCTTCAGGAGACCTCAAGGCAAGTACCTTCATTATGTATGCACGCAACTCACAAAGAACTCCCTGCCCTGAGCAGGCAACTTGATTAGAAGTGTCCTCACCTGTCAAGCACTCTATATTTGCATACTGTCCATTCCATTGTCAATTCGGAACAAATTCAATAATGCTAAATTTTGACCTTTTGGAGGTTTTGTCTCCAGCTAAAAACTCATTGTTCTTCCCGAATGAGGGATGGCCTGTGGTCACATTTCTCCCTATAAAATCCCCTGATTCCGAGACCTTCTTCGGAACGCTCATGCCTTGCATCCTGAACTGCTGCCGCCCCCTTTGGCAAACCTCCCCTCAGTCCCACGTGCTGAGACTATGCACCTTTGAACTTTCGCAGTGATCTGCCCAGGCTTCAGGATAGGTGTATTATCACCCCAAATCAACAATCCCTCTTAAAATTCCCTCTGTCCCACTCAAACCGTTATTTTCTCTAGTTCTCTGTGTGATTGTGTTGCATACACTGTTTGTCTGTATTTTAATAAAGATCACAATTATTCTTATAACCTGGTGTGCTTCTTGGCTTGGCCTGACCCCGTAGACATTGGGTAAAAGATTCTGCTGCATTGCCCTGCCTCTCGTTTTGCTAGCTTGTGCTCTTGGCTAATTTCTCCACCTTTTGATATTTTGAGAGCGCACTTTGGCGTCCCTCATGGGACCCCCAGTAAACAGGGTAACAATGTCAAAGGTCCAAATTCTTGCTAAATGATGGAAACCCACTGGGTTACCATAGGCAAGTTGCTTTCTCTCAGCCTTAGAAGAAAGCAAGAGCAAACTTCCTATGAAGAATTTTTTCCAAGAAAACCATAATACGGTCACCACAAGTCAAATCATTAAAAAAAAAAGCATTTTCTAAGCACTGAACAGATATTAAAAGGAAAGCCTTGCTGTGGGATTCTAGAAGTTGTAATTCAAGGGGTGACTTTTCCATGCTGTGCTACAGAATGCCTCTCATCAGTCTTGAAACAACTGCAATCTGCACAGATCCTCAGAAACCTGACCTAATTGGTCAGCTGGGTAACCAAGTAGGCTAGGGCCCTCTCAGTTATGGAACTTTGATTTTGATTTCCCCTTGGTCCTGCCTGTTGCCAATGCTAATGTCTCTTTGGCACCAGAGGAAACTCTGTCAAAATGTCTATCAGTCCATCTACTTATCTCTCTATTTACCTACTTATGTACCTACTTATCTAGGCTTTTTAGAGGACAACTTTTAAAATCACATTTATTTGACTTTTCTTCTTTCTCATGTCACAGTTATTTTACTCCTTTATTAGGCTTCTGCATTGCCATAATTGTATTTTGTTTTAACTTTCATTAGCCACTCTTGAAATGTTATTTCCTCTAATAATAATAATAATAATAATAATAATAATAATAATAATAATAATAATAATAATAATAATAAATCAATAGTTCAATCTAATGTGTGTCTACTAAAAATGAGTTGCACTATGTTCCTCCCAACTGTAGACAGGATTTCAGTTGAAATTAAATGTTTTCTGATGACAGCTCATCCTTCTGCATCAAATGACTATAATTATCTTCACTTTATATAATAGGGATACAGAAACATAAAACTGATACAGGTCATGCCAGAGTGGACCCAAGTCATTCTGCTTCTTGAGCACAACACACAAAATTCTGTGCATTCTGTGTAAGCTGCCTTGAAGACCCAGTAGAAGTGAGAATACAAATGAAATGATAGTGGTGATGATCGTGGTGGATAGGAGTGGATTGCCAGTTGGTTGAATCTTGCTTCAGTATTGATGATGGATTAGCATCCTCCAACATATCTGAAGACAACACACCATTTGTCTTGTTCTCTAGCAAAAGGGGAGTAGGTGGGTAGTACAAGAAGGACACTTGAGGGAAACAATACCCACCAGCATTAGCCACTTCACGCAGTCACTTCACTGTGTGGGAGCCATAGGACATGCAATCCATATATGATAGAAGTTAAAACTTTCAGCACAGGGAAGCAGAGTATCTCCCATTTTAGTATATTTTTCCCCATCCCACTTGTCACACCAGATTTAATGCCAATTCACTGCTCAGTTTTCATGTGAAAAAGGAATTGATTGTGGAGAGGACTGTTTGCATCTCTGTTGTCATTAAATGTTGTCTACTCATGTTTGCATCGCAGTTTCAAAAGGGCTGTTAATGAAAGGAATTGGACAAACATTCCTTAGTTAACTGTGAAGCATTTCTGTGGCTTAAAAAAGAAGAAGTCTTTGAATGAGAAGGAACACTGCCTTAATTTACACTTCAACAAGTAAAACAGGTTTTTTTTTTGTCCAGGATTCATAGTGTGGCATTTTATTACTTCAACAGTAAGTGATATGCCAACTGTCATATTATTGTATTGTTACAGCTGTGAGGATGTGCTAATACTGGATAACAAGCAAATGCCCTTTTTTCTCTCCTGTTTTTGGATGTTTGTATCATATTATTCTGCTACTGGATGTATGTCCGCTACTGGAAAATTTTATAAAAAACTTGACTGCATTTAAAAAAAAGCCAGAAGTTTCAAAATCAGAACAAACATGTGAGTGTTTGTAGTTACTTTGGTTCCAGAAAATATAAAATAAAATACTGTAATGAATTTATAAATACTACTGCACAAGTAATGAGACTTCCAGATAAGTATCAGTGAGGAAATAATGACTCATAGACAGAGGCTGTTTGCTGGCACAAGATCCATCACTGCAATCTTAGAAATCATGAAAAGAGACTCTTTATAAATCTACAGTGGTTTCAAGAAAATGTCCTATTACACATCTCATATCACCTGACTGCAATAAAATGAACCCCTTTCTACTTGTTGTCAACTACCCTCAAGTTGACTTCGACTTATGGTGACCCTATGAAAAATACACCTCTGAGTCACCCTATCAATAACTGCCCTGCTCAGGTCTTGCAGGTGCAGGGACATATTTTCCTTCATTGAGTCTATCCATCTGTAATCCAGTCTTCCTCTTTTCCTACTGCCTTCTATCTTACAAGCATTATTGTCTTTTCTAGTTAGCTGTATCTTCTCATGATATGGCGAAGTACAATAGCCTCAGTTTAGTCATCTTGACTTCTAGGGAGAATTCACGCTTGATATGCTGTAGGACTCATTTGTTTGACTTTTTAGCAGTCCAGGGTTTTTGTAGAACTCTTCTCCAGCACCACATGTCAAATGAGTTGATTTTCTTCCTGTCAGCTTTCTTCACTGTCTAGTTTCACAACCATATGTAGAAATTGGAAATATGATGGCATGGACAATCCTAAATTTAGCATTCAATGATAACTTGACATTTCAGGATCTTGTCTAATTCCTTCATAGCTGTCATTCCAAGTCCTAGTCTTCTAATTTCTTGACTGCAGTCTCCATTCTGATTAATAACTGAGCCAAGGTATGGAAAATTTTGAACTATTTCAGTGTCTTTGTCATCTACTCTAAGGTTATTCAAATCATGTGCGGTCAGTATTTTTGCTTTCTTAATGTTCAACTACAAACCTGCCTTTGCACTTTTTGCCTTGTCAAGACTTCTTGCAAGTCTTTGCTATTTGTAATATGGTGTCGTCTGCATATCTTAAAACTGTTGATGTTCCTTCCTCCAGTTTTCATGCCTCCTTTCTCTGAGTCTAATCCTACCGCACATGTTCAACATCTAAGCTAAACAGATAGGATGATAAAATGCAGCCTTGCTTGGCCCCTTTGCTAATGCATCAGGACAATCAAATGTTGTGGCACACACAATTCTTTAAGAGCACTCCACACTTTCTCGTGATTTACACAGTCAAAAGCTTTGCTATAATCTATGAAGCACAAGCTGATTTTCTTTTGAAATTCTTTGGTGTGCTCCATTTTCCATATGTCTGCAATATGATTAGCGCTTCTTCTTTTCTCAAACCCAGCTTGGACATTTGGCATTTCTCACTCCATATATGGTATAAATCTTTGTTGTAGAATTTTGAGCATAACTTTGCTGTCAAGGGAAATTAATGCAACAGCAATAATTGCAATCGCTAGTATCCCTTTTTTGGGGGGATTGAAATATATATTGAGCATTTCCAATCTATGGACCATTGTTTTCTTTTCCATATGTGTTGACAAATTTTAGTTAGAACTAGAGTGGATTCTGTCTCTGTAGACTGAAGAAGCTCTATTGGAATGTCATCTGTTCTTGGTGATCTGTTACTCCCAAGTGCTCTGAATACAGCTTTCACTTCACTTTCTAAAATTGATGTTTCATCTTAATATGGTTCTCCCTTGAATGAATCTGTCAACCTTTTATATAATTCTTCTGTGTATTGTTTCCATAATCTTTTAATTTTTACTTGGTCATGCAATATGTTCACCTGTTGGTCGTAAAGCATCCCCACTCTTGGTTTAAATTTCCCTTTGATTTCTTGAATCTTATAGAAGAGGTCTCTTGTTCATTCTTTTTTGTTGCCATTTTTTATTTCTCTGCATTGTAGTTTTCTTTATCCCTGTGCACAAGTTATTGAATAGTTGCATTCAGGGTTCTGATTCTTTTTCTGTCACCTTTTAGTTTTACTTCTCATCTGTCCTTAACTGCTTGAAGAGTTTAATCTGTCATCCATTGAGGTTTTTATTTATTTTTGGTTCCAGATAGTATCTTTTTGCATTCCTCCTTGACAGTGTCCCTGGCTTCAGTTCAGAGTTCTGGCTCCTGGTCAATTAGGTTTAATAATGCAAGTCTGTTTTCTCACATTATTTCTAAATTCTGTAGGGATATTCTTCAGGTTAATATTTCAGCATTATGCTTGGTTTAGCTTTAGTTCTTCTTTAGCTTTAGTCTAATTTTTGCTATCAGTGGTTCATGGTCTGTGCCATAATCTGCTCCTGGTCTAGTTTTTGCAGAGAGAGTGAAGCTTCTCCATCGTCTGCATCCGATTATGTAATCTATTTGATTTCTATATTTGTCATGTTCAGAAAGCTAGCCAAAGTTCACAGTCCTTAAACAGAGTTTATAGTAGCAGCCACAGTTGAAGCTTATCAGTCAATTCCCATTCTTGTTCCAGCAGTCCAAGTCAGCGATAAATTCATAGTGTCAGTTCAACGGAGTATCCAACAGTGTAGTCAGCACACAAAATGAGGTTCAAAGAACATGAACCAAGGATCAAAAGAAGGTTGTGTTACCAGAAATGGCAGTTGTCCACATAAGACTTTGCCCCACCCTGTGTCTTGATATTTATGGACAGCAGATTCTCTCAGCTGTGGCCTGATTAATGCGTCTTTCCTATATAGCGTTCTGAGTGTCTTGTGGGCCCTTCCTTCGTCGTCTATGCTGGGCTGCAGTAAGTATTGTCTCATTCATGGCTCTGTGTTGTGGGTATTTGTCTGTGACTGCAGCTGCGTCCTGGGACTAAGGCATAATGATATTGGCCATTAGGTGATTTCCATGTATACAGTTGCTTCTGGTGTTGCTTGAAGAATATGTTTGTGATGAACAAACTTTTGACCTTGCAATATTCAGTCTGTTGGTCTCCTGCCTCATTTCTTGATCCTAGGCCAATTTTCCTACAATCTTTGATTCTGCTCTGTTTCCTATTTTTGAATTCCAGTTGCCTATAAGAAGTCCTGTTTTGATGTATGATCAGTTTCCTCCTTGACTTCTGCATAAAGTCTGTTAATATCTTCTTCTGCTTTTGTAGTTGGATCATAAACTTGGATTATGGTTGTATTGATGGATTTTCCCTAAAGTCTTATTGCTATGATTGGGTGATACTTTGCATTGTAGCATTTGGCTGCTTTTGCTGTATGTCTCCTCACTATAAATGCCATCCCATTTCTTCTTAGATTTTCATTTCCTGAGTAAAACACTGTGTTTCAAACTCCAAATGTCCCATTCCTGTCCAGTTTAGCTTGCTCACTTCAAATCTTGTAATGTTCATATGTTCCATTTCTTGTTTTACAATGTTCAGCTTTCTTTGAGTCATGTTTTTCACATTCCATGTTCCTATAATATGTATTGTGCAGCTTTGAACTTTCCTTTGGCCCCTGAGCATGTCAACAGTTGAGCGTCCTTTTGGCTTGAGTCCAGTTGCATCATTAGCTACAGTGCTACTCATAATTATCCCCTATTATTCCCAGTAACTCATTGAACACCATCCGACCTGGAATTCTCATCTTCTGGCACAATCTCTTGTTTCATTTTGGATTGCTTAATCATAGGGTTTTCATGGTAAAAGACATTCAAAAGGGTTTTACTGTGCCTCCTTTTGTACAATACTAACAAATGTTAGCAATGGTGCCACTGCCATTGTCTCTGAGAGATCCTCTGCTAGTATGACCCCCACTACTGCTACTGCCCAGTAGTTGTTTGGCACATTTAGTCTGGATTCTCAGCAAAAGCCTATCTGATATTGGAGACCTTACCAGCAGCACTGCTACAGCCAGCATAGCCTCTTGCCTCACAGGAACACTCAATCGCACCACCACAGAAAGGTAGTTGCATTGATAGGACCGTCCTACTAGCACTCTACAAAGGAGATACAGAATCAGAGATCAGAGTCTAGCGAGTCTCAGGGGGCATATTGTCAAAGGCTAAAGAATAGGCAGCTTTCAGGTGAACCAAAAGTTAAGACAAGGAATTAGATCTGGGAAACAGACCACAGAAAGTTAGAAACAGATCCTGGAAATTTCCCTTTTATTTTTCACCACAGCTTCCTAAATCTCCATTCCAGATATTCAATAGGTATGCTGGATGTTGATTCACAGAGTTCCAGTTCAATAAAGTATTTTCTTCAAGTTCTGATTGGAAGCTACTTTATACCAAGTCAGACACTGATCCATATTATTCAGTAGTGTCTTTACTGCCTGGCATGAGCTTGCCAGACTTTCAAAATCAGGTCTTTCCCAGCTGTACTTGGAAATACCAGGAACTGAACCTAGCATTTTTGGCATATGAAGCACATGCTTCATCACTGAATCAAGGTGTTTCCTCACAAAACTGTGGTGAATTAGGAAGAGACATCTGTTACTCAGGTGAGGTCCCAGCCCAAAGAGGAAGCTTTTTAAAAAAACAAAATAGCTTTTCTTGTCTAGGTTCCTTTTCATACTGCACTACTATAGCACTATTTCCATCTTAACTGCCATGGCAACAACCTGTGGAAGTCTAGGGTTTGTAATTTAGTGAGGTCCAAGAACTCTCTGGCTGAGAATTCTAAGTGCCCCTCCCTAAACTGCCAATCCCAAGATTTCATAGGACGCTGCCAGGGCAGTTAAATTGGAATATAATGCTATGGCAGTGTAGCATGATAGAGGGTTAAGAGTGCCCAATGGCCAGGCAAGGTGAATGGATGGGTGAAGTCAGTTCAGTGTCTGAGAACATGTTGCCGGAAGAAAGATGTTGCGAGACACAATTTTAATAGGTCAAAGAATGAGGCAGCTATACATAAAACAGGAGGTTCTCAGTTCCTGGTACAGCAGCAGCAAAAGGCAGCTAGGACTAAGTACCTACCTGTTGATCATTTACCTGTATGACAATTTATCATGGTCTTATGGTCTTAGTCAGTGGTATATGAAAGCTGTTCCTTCTAACAGAACTGAGGAAAGATGGGTAGCTTTTCTCCATAGCATTCTATAATCTGAGGTGGAATGATAATACAGTAGAACTCTTAGACAAGAAAAGGTCCTAATAAAAGAGGGAAATGTCACACCTCCACAAGAAGAATTACAATTTTGGAAAGTACAGTAAACTGAAAGATAATTGCCTCGAGGGATGGGTTTACACTTAGTGTTAGGAGTTACACTTAAGGTTATATTTAAGGCTAGGGTTAGTATGTTTAGTGTTTAGTAATAGGATAATATTCAGTAACAGCAATATAGTTGAAAAAGAGAGAGTTAAGAACGTAACAAAAATATATAAGCAATATGACATATAACATATGGAATAAGTATATGATGATAAAGGATCTGGAAAGAAATAATAATGTAAGCTTTTTCATTGTAATGTTTTCTTTTTCACTTTTATGGTAATCACGTGGTGTTTTGTTCTGTTCTTTTTCTATTATAATTAATAAACATCTAAAAAAACCTCTTAGATAAGAATAATTTACGTAAATAAATAAATAAATATTTTATATGTTTCCTAGAACTCTAACCACTACAGAATTTAGGTAAAGGAACTGAGTCTTGGACCGTCCACTTGTGGAAATGGCCCTGCGTATCAAATCTGGCATGTTAGCCATCGGCCGGAAACTCTTTGTTGCTGACACACTACTCTTGTGAACAGCATTAAAATATATAGATTAGCCCTATCCTGCTTACAGTAGGAAATGGCAATGCCCCAAGAGGAAAAATATTCCCTTAGCAACAAAATATTATGTCAACTCTCTGATAAGATTACACAAATTATTAAACTGTTTTATTGAGTAATCATGTAATTATCATTGTTTGGCTATGGCAAGATTGTTGTCCAAGAATCAAGAGACAGAACTATGTGATAAAGTGGCAATAAAAACAGCTGCAGCTGTCCCATAAAAGATTCTCTCGATAGGTTTTTGGCAATGCAGCTTCATACATATTGACTCAGAAGTTAGACCCTTTAGACACTTACTCCCAGGTAAGTGTCTAAAGAAATTCAGCCTTCATGTTTCATTACTTTGTGGGCTGCCTCAGTTTTTGTTTTGGACATATTCAGCCTCTGAATTGCTGCCTGAAGTTTTAATGAAATTTTGTCACTGCATTTTTGTAATATACTTATAGGCATTTGCTTGCAAACTGCTGTTAATATAAACAAATGCAGAAACCCTGTATGGGTTACTGTGATGGGGGTTATTGTTATTTGCATATGCTTGTGAGATGAGGTGCTGTTTGTTAGAAAATTGTGCCCTGATAAATGTGCCTTGAGAAAACCTATTTAAAAAAACAAGGCTTTTGATTTCTTGCAGTTATTGATAATGCACCTGAAAACAGAAATACAATCAGAATAGAGTTCTAAAGTATCAGTTAAACAGCAAGAGGTCCAAAACTGATCAGTAGTGATATAATGTTGTCCTATGCTATTCAGGAAATACACAAACAACATGTGGTAGCCTTACAATAAAGCCCCTGGAACCTGCATCTGCATCCCTGGAACCTGAAGCTCCCCACCAGTCCCTCAAGGCCCCAAATTCTTCCTTAAAAAAAAAAAAAATCATAATGTATGAACAATTTTTGCCTGACAAAATCATTCAGAAAAATTCTCAAATAACATGCGAAAATATCTCCATCACCCCAGAACTTGTACAAGCCCACAAATATCTTTGTTTCCCTGTAGACCCTCTCAAAATAGCAACAGGGAGTTATGCAACATCATTTCCTGTTGTCATTTTGAGAGGGACTGTAGAGAAAAACAGAGGCATTTGGCTTGCTAAAAGGGGAATGCAGTCCATAGGGTGTACTGGGGAAGACACTGGCCTTTGGCCACAATACAGTTTCCCACCCTTAAGTTAAAATAATGATTCTCAATATTGGTCCTCCAGATGTTTTGGACTTCAGCTTTCAGAAACTCTAGCCAGCATGGCTGATGGTAAGGGATCATGGCTGTTAGTCTAGAACATCTGAGAAATCAAAGGTTGAGAACCACTGCTCTAGCTAAACAACTAGGTTCATGCAAGTGTAAGCAGTCTTTCTGGTTCCCAAATCCCCTAATTCTTTATTTTTTTGATGGTGGGGAGGAAACCTGTAATTAAAATAAATGGAACTGGAGAGATTAGGGGTATTGTTCAAAGGAATAATTATTTCTCCCAGTTGTAAAAGTATAACAGTCAAGGAATATTTGTTTTATTATAATGATGAATGTACGCCATACAAAATTTGAGGTTACATTTATCAGATGACTTTTCAGAGGCAAAGAGACAGAATTGTTGATACTTGTTCAATTATTTCCTGAAATAATGATATCTAACATTGTTTCCCATCCTTAGGTGGCAACAATCTGTTTGCAATGTTGCTCTGTTAAGGGAAATAAACCTCATGGGAACCATTTGGAATTTGTCTGCTGGAACATTTGCCAGTCTTTGACATTATTATCTTAAAAGCCAAAAGTTAATAGTTGTAGTGATTATCTAGTTTAAAAGAACAAGTACTATCTTTGTCCTAGATGTTAGGAATATGCTGGTTCCAAGCAGGAAATGTGTTCACTTTGTTTTGTTTTAAAGAACAGGTATTAACCCTTGTTTGTATTTCAGATGGATGCTTCCATCTAATTCCATGGTTTAGATGTTAATGACATGTACAGATAACTCTGAAGGCTGAGCTTCATGTTCTAACCATGTTTCTTCTACCCATCTACCAGATCTATATCTCTTCAGAATTTAGCTGCAGGCTGACCGGAAGGCTCTGGGAACTGTAGTCCAAAAAAGTAGTTCTATGTATGTCAGAATGTTCCTTGACCCTACTTGTCAAACATTACCTATCTGTGGAAGCTTGCATGTTAAAAGCAAGGATTCTAGACTAGCCTTCACCTTGACATGTTCATCTTCGGGATGTTGGGAATGTGATTATTCTGTATCCTGCCTTCTCAATTAAAATGATCTACAAGATTTAAAAATGTAAAATCCAGTTAAAAGCAAACAAAAACAAACAAGGAATGGTAGAAAAGAAAGAAAGACACAAATCCCCTAGTCAGTTAATCAACTCATAACCAATAAATAGGTAGTCAACCAAAAAGCTACTTGATAAATGGCCAAGACAGTTCAGTTCCTGAAAGAATATAAGAACTAAAAGATTCAGAAGGAAAAATAATACCTAATTGATTTGCTAGAATAGCTAACTGATTGATCAATAACCGACTGATCAATCTTTAACTGATTAATTAATTGCCAGGCAATGGAAGACTCAGCTTATTTTCCATTAATGATTTTCAAATCATTGTTGACATGACACCAATGTACCTTGTTATACCTCACTTTACCCTCATATAGTACAAGACCAGGTACAAAAGTTCCCAGGGAATATTTTATCCAGGTACAAGCAAGGGAATTTCTGGCTCTCCAAAGTCTCTTGGATCCAATTCTCATCAGCCACAGAACATAAGAACAGCCATGTTGGATTAGACCAAAGGCTTATCTAGTGCATCATTCCATTCACACAGTGGCTAACTAATTGCCTATGGGAACCCCACCATCAGTACAAAATGTGTGCAATTGTACTCTCTTGCTCCTAATCATCAGCAACTGGTATACAGGGAGGTTTTGTCTCTGATATGGAAGGCAATATAGAGCTACAATGATGAGTAGCCACTGAAAGTCTTATTCTACATGAATGTGTCCAACCCTGTTTTAAATATAAATTGGTAGTCTTCACTACAAATTGTGCTTCCCAATTCCACATTATAACTATGAATTGTGTACCTGTATATGTACCTGTATATCCCTTTTTTCATTCCTAAATCTCCTACCATTCAGCTTCAGTAGATGACCTCCCCATCCCAGCTCTAGTATGAAGAGAGAGATTATGAGAAAGGGGGAAAACTTCACACTATTCACCTTTTTCTCATAGTATGTCATCATATATACTTCAACTATGTCTCTTCTTGTTTGTCTTCCTAAAGAAAATAACCCCAAACATTTTAACCTTTCATCACAGAGCAGTTATTCCAGTCCTTGATCATTTTGGTTGCTTCCTCATGCATCTTTTTCAGTTCTACAGTATATTTTTTTCAAAAACGGGAACCACAGCTGTACACAGTATTCTCTCTCTATCGATTTGTACAAGGTTAGTATGATAATGACAGCTTTATTTTTGATTTCTTTTTTGAAATATGCCCAGCATGAGATTTGCACCCACCCTTTAAAAAGAACAAGTACACAATGGTTCAGTGTTTTGCACCTTCACCATCTGAAAATCTTTTTTTGGACGGTTTCTGCAGTCTCAGATCTCACTAGTATATATGAAGTTGGGACTGTTATTTATTCATTTATTTTGCTTTGTTGTGCATTGCTTTACACTTAGACTGAATTTAATTTGCAGTCCATTTCCGTTCTAGCCACCCTAAATCATTTCATGCTGTCCACAGACTTGACCATCTTTGATGATGATTGCTGTCAAGCTGGCTTTGGCTTCTGGTGACCCAATGCATGAGAGGCCTCCAAGGCACTGTTGTCAGCAGACCTGACCAGGTCTGAAGACTTAGGGCCATAGCTTCCTTGATTGAATTTATCCACTTTCCTCTTTTCCTGCTGCTTTCTACCTCTTCAAGCATTATAATCTTTTCCAATGAGTCATGTAGTCTCATGAGATGGGCAAAGTATGATAGCCTCATTTTAGTTATTCTGGCTTCTAAAGAATGGTCAGGCTTGATTTGCGCTTGGACTCATTTTACTGGACACTCATCCCAAAACATCTCACTCCCCATCTTACTGGTCCAAAACCAAATCCTTGGAGACACCAAATTTTACATACTACTCCATTATGAGAATTGACCACACTCTGGTCTCTGTTCTACAACCAGTGAGCAAACCGTAAGAGGATTTGTTACCCTGCTTGCTGGGGGTCCCTTAGTGGGGATTCCCAATGCCTGTCAAAATTGTCTCCTGTGGGGAAAATTAGCTCTGAGCACTGGTTTAGCAATGCAAAGAGGGCAGGGTAATTAGGGATCTTTAACCCAATGTTTACAGGGTTAGCCTCAGTCAGAAATCACACACAAAGGTCCAATGAATGACTTTATTGAATAAAAATAGTTTGCACTCACACACACACACAAACACATATCCCAGGGCTAACAGAAATAAAGAATGGAAATAAGATAGAGAGAGAATACTGCACCTCCTCCTGAAGTCTTTTGGTCCGGGAAGCAGAGATAGAGCACCAGCTCAGCAAAGAGACATTGAGGAGGGAAGGGGACCTTCCATCACAGTCATTCTCCTCGCCTCTCTCTCCTGCGCCTGCCTAACTATCCCCAAAACAGAGACTATTTGTAGGAAAAATTTACTTTGAAGGCAAATCCTTTCCCGGGGAACACCAACAGAAACAGGAAAGCCAAACAACTCCATACCTGGCATTTCTCTGATATCGGAAGATAACAAGGTGTCATCTAAATAACAGGATCTTCCTCCGCTTTGAGGCTGTGGTGTGAGTTTCTGGAGATGAATTTGATAAGGTTTTATTGCTTCCAGTACCCAATCTTCTGGGAACACTTTGACTTCTTTCAACTGGACTCCTTAAAAGGTTAAAGACCTTTTGTCCACCATGGGTTATCACAACATGAGGTCTCCTATTGTTACGTGACTGGAGATTTTACTGGCCTGATCTGGTTCTTTCTGATCATATGACCGTTTTGGTCTATGTGCACATCCGAGTGACCTCTCTGGTGGGTTAGATTAATTTTATATCAAAGTTGTAGACCCTGGGACAGGGTTTGGCAAGGGGACAACAGATTCCTTTTCTCCTATGAATGCTAACCCTGCTCAGAAATCTTTGATGAGAGACTTTGTCAAAAGACTTTTGGAAACCTAAGTAAACAATATCTATCAGCTCATTCTGACTATAGGTTTATTGACACTCTCAATAGACTAAAGATTAATATCTAGTATGGCCAACGGTAAGAGATGAAGAGAGCTCAAGCCCAGCAGCATCTTGAGGACTGTACATTTCCTACTCCTGTTTGATATTTATCTTTATGGTCAATTAATCCTTCAAAGTCTAGACTGACACTGCTGGTCCTTAAGAATGGGGAAAGATGCTGTTCCCCTCCCTCTGTTTGCCCCATAAAGAACACAGCAACAAAGACCTTCGGGGCTTGGAAACAAAGATGAGCAATATCACCTTGGAAAGAATTCTTTCATTTTTTAAAAAATGTGTTTCTTGCTGTTAGAAAGAAACCACCTGTGTTTTCTGGCGAGACATGGATTCAAACTGCAAAAATAGCTCAGCCTTAATGACTCTGACTGAGTAAGCTAGCAAGCAAGTAATTCTTTTCATAACTGGGAAAAAAATCTAACAATTTTTCTGACATCATTGAGTGTTACTGTGGATACAATGTAGTGCACAAAATGCAACACAACTCAGCAAGCTTTCCATTCCATAATTTCACAAGAATCTAGAAACTAGACAGCAGATGTGCTCTTGGAATAGGGCATTTTGTCTTTTGGACTGTGGTTTTGGACATAAATAACCTACCATTAATTTATTGGAATATAAATGTTCACCTAGAAATATCTAGCACTATTTCCAGCACTATGGATGCCATGACGGGTCATAATTCTTAAGAACATATTAGGAATGAGACAAGGCACTTAATGCATACTATCTGATGATCCCTGCTGTGAACAGGAGTAGTGATATCTGCAAGTTGGTCCATCTGTGCCTTGTTTATTGTGATGTCCAAACCTGGCACTCTGGCTTGGTTGTCCCTGGACAAGCCGAAGTTCCTTATAGGCAGTGGGGAACACCTCCTTTTTGACAAATGGGAGGAAAAAATTACTAGATATGATATTTACTAGACTTTAAAGTTTGAGTCTGAAGTCCCATATAGACTTTGATATTCTCCAGCAGTTTGTCCAGTTCCACAGTCATCTAAGGCTCTGTCAGAGAGTCAGCACAGTGTGATGGTTTGAACATTGGACCAGGATTCTGGTGACCAGGGTGTGATTCCCTGCTTGGCCACGGAAGCCTACTGGGTGACCTTGAGCGTGTCACATACACTCAGCCCCATAAAACCTCATGATAGGGTTCCTTAGGTTCACCATAAGTCAGAAACAACTTGAAGGCAAATAAGAACAAAGTTTGTTCTCTGACATATAGCACAGTCCTAAAGGTGTATACCAGAGAAGGCTGACTACTCTGATGTCGGTGGGGCAGAAAATCTCCTTTGAGTTTTAGTCTGAACTTTAATGGAACTGTCTAAAGTGCTGAACCCCATTCTCAAAGTAAAGTTGAGCACCATGTACAGTTCAGACTAACACTTACAGCAGATTCATCACAACACTGACTTTGGAGCCACCAGCCATGTCCTACAGCCATGTCCTAATCTTATTTTCCAGTAAAGGCATTCAATGGTCTAGTGTTTTTGAACCTGAAGTCCCATATAGCCATTGTGCCTAGGAGACATTGATACTCTCCATCAGTTTGTCCAATTCCAAAGTCATCTAAGCTAGCAGCCTATGTCAGGAAACAACATAAAGCACCCCAAATGTTTTAGACCCACAATCCTTTATCATTGAAGATGTTAAGTGGGGTTTGCCACCCTACCCATAAAATATATATAGCATTGCATCCTTAGACCAGTTCCATTGCTACTTAGAAATGGTGTCATACAGATAAGAGACAGGGGATTGTAGCTCCTCAATGGGGAAATCTGCTTTGCCTGCAGGGGATTCCAGATTTAATTTTTGGAATCTCCAATTAAAATGATCTGGTGATACGGAACAAATCCTGCTTGCTTGTGACCATGGAGAGTCATAGTAGCAATGATTGTATTGGGTGGACCAGTAGATTAATTCAGGATAAGATGACCACATATGTTCATTGTGCTAGTAAGAAAGTATCCCAACTGCCTAGAACAGTGGTTCTCAACCTGTGGGTCCCCAGATGTTCGTGGACTTCAGCTCCCAGAAGCCCTGAGCGTTGACCATAGTGGCTGGGGCTTCTGGGAGCCTAAGGCCACGAACATCTGGGGACCCACAGGTTGAGAACTACTGACCTAGAAATATAGGTCCTAGAAGTAATACCAGTTGGTTGGAAACAGAAGTAGTTGGTGCTTTGCCCCTCATTTTCTGCATTTGGCCTTCCTACTGGCATGAGGGCTGACCACTATAAGGACAGAACATTAGATTACATAGGCTTTTGAAGTACTGATAGTACAATAACTACTCTTGTGACGTTTGGTGGTTATGGTTAAACTTCTTACAAGATTCTCTTATACTTGGAACCAATTTTTTCAGTTTTAAAATGGAATTCCATTGTAATTATGTCATCTAATAATATGTTGTTAAAAGTACTGGGTAAATCGAATGTCTGTACCATTCCATCCAGTTCCTTATAAATAGAACTATTTAGTTTGGCTTTGGGGCTAAAAATTGAGCCAACATGTATGGTGTTAATACAGAAAGTTTTCCCCAGCAGGGCCTTAGTAGCAGAGACTCAGTAGGCAGAAAATATCCTTAGATATTGTGGAGATTAGCACTTAGAGCTGTGTTTTGCAATCATATGCATTTGTGTAACAAAAACAGAAATGATATAACTTAGGTGTGTTATGGGTCGCACCACAAGTTCAGTATCAAGACAAGTAACATCTAAAAAAATCCACCTTTGCTCACTGAATATGATTGAACTATTATCCTTGTTATTTGCAGTGTTCAAACTGTGAGTACTGTTGCTATTGAGATCAAAGTGGCATCACTCATGTACAAGAGAAGGGCATCAGCAAAATGGCATCACTTATGTATAAGAGGGAAGCATCAGCTAAAGTTTCTCAAATCTTTTTCCCTCCCCTGGGCATGCTCAAGAACAGCCCAATAAGGATTGAAGATGTGTAGTAGCACTGGCCACAAATGCTGTTGTGATGGCATAGGGAGTAATGGACATAGAATGGAGTAATTAGACTATTCAGTAACTGAACTGTACCCACCAACATGTTGTTGTAGGTCCCAGGTCCTGTGATAGATGATGATGCTGTGATTGAGGAGTAACTGATTGTGCAGGGGACCAAGCTAGTGATTGAGCAAGTCAACCTGCAAACATCCCCTGCACTGGAAGGTCAAACAGAGACTGAGTTGCCCCAGCCAGCTCATGACGGAGAGGGAACCAGCAGTGATGCCGAGGAGTTGCAGCCAGCTGTGCCCATCAGCCCTCAATCACACGGAAGGCTGAAACAGGTTGCGGAGAGGGAGGCTGCTTGGACTAGGCTGAGGAATCAGTAACGAGCAGCACCTGCTCACAGGGGCTATTTAAGTCTGCTGGCGTGACTGCTCCTTGCTTGCAGCAAATTATTAGCAAGCCCTCACAATCTTGTGTCTCCTGCTCCCTGAAACTGTCCGGACAGAGCTCTGCCTCCTGAACCTTTGGACTGGACCTTGACCTGGTTCGGCTTGTGTTTTCCTGGTATTTGGTATACTCAGACTCCCCAAGTGTTCCTGACTTCTCCCCTCCCTTGTTGGCTGCGGCCCGGCAGGGAGAAATTCCTGACAGGTCCCCCCTTTTCTTTTATTGTATAAGAGTCTATTGTTGGATACCAAATTCTCAACATTGTCTCACTCATTACAAATGTGTATCCCCCCATTATTTTAATGTAAGGACGGAATCGGAACTACTTCCAAGTATGATATCTGAGGATGTATCCACACTGCACAGTTATAGCACTTTGATACCACTTTAACTGCTACTGGCCTAATTTGATGTAATCCTGAGATTTGTAGTTTGATGAGATATGATGAGGTGGTATGGAAGAAGGTTCCCAGATGACTTGGTTGTCTGAAGCTGTTTCTGGTGGCTGCATGGGCTATCAGAAACTATGAAACTCTGCTAGGCAGCCAGGTGCTTTGGTAGGCTGCAGGAGGAGCAGGGTTGCCTATTTTGTATAAAGACAGTGTCAGATTGACTTGTCAGTCAGCTTCAACAGAGCCATATTGATTTGTTTCATTCTTGCATAGAAGAATGAAAACATGCAATTTTTTGTCTCTCGTCTGCAAGATGGCAAAATATCATTTGCCAGTATGGATAGTTCTCACAAGCACAAGATAATTTTTTTTGCACAAAGTACACACATTGCATACTTTGCATAAGCTGTGCAAATCCACCACAGCTGCTGCATTACTGAATGGATGTTTAAAGATTGGAAGCATCACATGGGCTGTTTGTGTCTTTTTGATTAAACAACCAATTCTACTGTGCCTGCTGTGTGTGCATGTGTGCACTTGATTCACAAAGAGAGTATATGTATGTGCCTTCAAGTCACCTGTTGTCTTATGGTACCTGATTAATTCCATAGGGTTTTCTAAGGCAAGGAATACTTAGAGGAGAGGAGGCTCTAATGTTGTTCAGAGACAATTTGCACTAATTGTGGAAACCTCAGCAGAAAAGATAAAGCATTCTTTGATTAGTTCTCATGAATAATGGTGGGGAGAAATCTTGCAGTGGCCAGTAATTCTTGACAGACTGACTTGACATCAACATTACAAATAATTTTGAGACAATTCTTAGGGGTTTTTTTTCATACATTTCAACATTTCATAGACGGAACTCGGGACTCATCTTGCCAAGCAATATCAGAGCATGGTCAAAATGGCAAAAGTTACTAATAAGGAAAAACAGACAAGCTAGGAGAGGGTGCAGCAATTTGCTTCTGCCCTAGTCTACTGGGAAGGTAAGATTTCATCCTGTCCTGGCCTCGCTCCACTCTGAGCTAACTGAGTGAATATTACTTTTGTACTTTAACTCAGTTTGCAGCAACAGAAGCGAGTTGAAGATGAAGAGTGAAACTGAGATGAGAAAATCTGGGACATTTTAAAAGCAGCTGAAAAAGTGAGATGGCAAAAGATTAATTGAGACTACCCTTGGCAGATCAGGACAGTTGGAGGCTGTAAAACTTGCCTATCTTAGTTCATCTGGAAGGCGTGAAACAACCCCTTCCCAGTCCACAACAGGATAACCAGTAAATTTCCTGTGGTTTGCTCATGTTGAACAAGGCTTTTACTAAATTCACAGTTTGTGACAAGTGCTAATCTCACATTTTTCAACTCTTTATCTTGGAAATCTTATATCTAGGATTACAAGTTGATGCAAGAATGCCCTTCTAGCCTAGAAGTTTTCCTGGGCGCAGCCCTTACCAAGGCACACATGTCTATCTGCTGGTGCCACTTCTTTGGTGCTGCAAAATCTCCAAAGTATGCCAGTCACTGTTGGGCATGTGAGGGCACCAGATCTCATCTGATCTTGGAAGTTAAGCAGGGTAAAGCCTGATAAGTACTTGGATGGGGGATCACAAAGGAATACCAGATGCTGCAAGCTAAATTTCAGAGGAAGACAATTGCAAACCACCTCTGAGTATTCCTTGCCTATGAAAGCCCTATGAAATTAATGGGGACACCATAAGACAACAAATGACTTGAACACACAGAGACATCCCCTTTGTAGAATTCCCTCACTAAGTATAAGATACATGCTTGTTTTATGTGTAGGCCTCAGTTAAAGACCTCCTTATTCTCTCAAGTCTTTTAGGCTTTTCAGAATTTACTAAGTTCTTTTAGTTGATGCGCATTACATTGTTTTAATTTTCATTCAAAAATGTTTGGAATTTTTAAAACAAAGGACACCGTATAAATAATAATAAAAGCCATCCCTGACCAGAATGCTTATATTTGTGTAAATCATACCTTTCACTTTTCTTCTTGATTACAGCTTGCTGAGTAACATAACTGTTTTCATTGAGAGCATCTGTATATTAACAAAGAAAGCTGCCCATAGAGAACAGCACAGTAATTACATGAAGACAGCATGAATTAATTACGTGAAGTCTCAAAAAATTCTCATAGTATTGGTTTCATTTCAAAGTGTTTTATATGCCTGACACGTAATGAGAATCAAAACAATATGCCAGCTTAAATGGGAAAACCTTGCTTTGAGAAGTAGCCCCCCCAGTTTTATTCTATTAAAAGAGTAATAAAAGGTTTCCCTCCTTGCTTTAATGAAAGCCAAATGTCAGCAATAGTAATTAGAATATTTGCAGTGAAGTGAAGTTTTAGATCTGCACTGCAGTGATGCCCTTCAGGTTTTGATTAATTATGACCAAGCCACACAAGAGGCTATTCCTATAACCACCCACTGCAACATCCTAGAGGACTATTCCACTGTCCTTCTGCTTACATTCCTCTCTTATAAAACACAGAGATGTTATAAGTACCACAGTTGGAGGAAAGAATGCCTTACATAGTGTGTAAATAAGAAGTTTAAACAAAGAATTGTTTCTGTCCCTTGTGAAGGAGACTGAGGTTGAGTTTTGATCTTTAGGTGTGTAGCCATGTTAGTTAGTTGTAGTCAAAGTGATAAAGGGTCTCAGAGCACCTTAAAGCAGGGCTTTCCAAATGGTGTGCCATGACATGTAGGTGTGCCGCCTACAATCTTGAAAATGTATGCTTATTTATAAATCACATATTTTTAAAAATATATGAAAGGTTTTAATGAGATATGTTGTGTCTCCATACATTTTGTTATTACAATTTATGTATGTGTATGTATCTCTTATAAGGGGTTAGTTTAACCTCCAGTTTGCTAGTAAAACTGAATTACTGTGTCACGAAATGATGCATGTCTAAAAAGTGTGTCACCAACATGAAAAGTTTGGAAAGCTCTGCCTTAAAGACTAACACATTTTATTTGGCACAACCTTTGGTGGACCCCAGTCAATTTCTTGTGATTATATTTGATGCTAAACCAGAGGCTGGAAAATACAGTCTTTGAGACAATCACTTCCAGAATCCCAAAATACTGGCTCAAGTGGTAGAACATATTCAAGGAATGAAAGAAGAGAATCATCTAATCACAGGCAACATAATTGAACAACATGGGGAAGTGAGCTTTTTAATTGTTTCCAATAGACAACTGGAAACTGGAAAACCTTGCTAGTTTACAGTCTACTGCAAAGCACCGAGACATTGGTAAGTAGATCTCCGTCTATCTTCTGCTTACTCCCCCTCTCCAGGAAGCAAATTGATAGGCTTTATTGCTTGTCACATTAATGATTATATTCTAGATGTAGGAAGTAGGGAAGAGCCTATCAGTTTCACTGCTGCTCTTTGTAATCTCTTTGCACACACAAATGTGCAACATGCTGTGCACCCATCAAACCATCTCTATTTTTTTACTCACTCTCTGACCGGGATATGCAAGATTTTTCAAATCAAACCTAATGGAAATAAATACAATCAGATGTAAAGGAGGATTTGGGATGCTTCTCCATATTGCTGAAGCTATAGTATTTATGCTGGAAGTTAAACTTGGCTTACCACAGCATCATGTGACTCCTATTATAAGCTGTCCCTAAAAGAACAGGTTGTCAAGACGACAGCACAATAACCGTCAAGAAGACAGCAAAATGGTGAACTGCCAAGATTAGAAACAGTGGAAACTAGCTCTTTCTTCTGTCACTTTAGAAGGATTTGAATGTACACGGTAGTGTTGGAGCAGACAGTGTTATGGGGGTTAGATAAAACTTTGTGTCTTTAAAATGTTTCTAAAACCAAGAGCCTGAGAGAAAATGATTCTGTGTTTATCACCAGTACTTATCCCAAACCCTGTGCATCCCTACCTCCAAAAGAGCACAATCTAGTTAGAATAGTGCTACTCAAAATAGTGGTCTACAGACCAGTGTTGGTCCACAGGCCATGAGCAGCCAGAAAGAAACAACTGTAGCCAATGGGCACAATTATAATGACCATGAATTATATAATAAACTTCAGCAATTAAGTTTTGAGTCAGATGAACACCACAGACAGCAGGGCATTGGGGCAGCAAATCTGTTACTCCCTGCTTTGCCTTGCCCTAGCAATCTTTGCCACTCTGGAAAGCTCCTAACCCACACAACTTTCACAAGTCAGAAAGCAATTTGTTGCTGTTGTTGGTTTTGCCACTTTTGCTAGTAAGTATATGATGCCTAATAAAGATTTTAAAAAATAAAATTACTACATAAAGATGGATTGTATCAATAAACAACACTAAGACGTGCTGCACATGAGCCAAGTGCTGCAGCTGAAATCTGCCTGGACTCTCAAAGAATCTGATTAAGCAACAGCTTGTGTGGAGTAAATCCAAGGGTTTCACCATCTGTTGGGCCTCAGGTCCAAGATTTAGCTTTGTAGGCCCGTCAGCCAAGATGACATGATTAATCCTTAGTTTTATGACACAAAAATGTTAAAATAGGAGTGATTTTTGTTTTGCTAACCCCATATCAGAAATGTTTTCCTCTTAACATCAGTCTTCTAAGCTTTAATGTTTCTGGATTATATTTGCTGCCTATTAAAGTGTCAGTTTTAGTCTTGCATACCCTACAAGGTGGTTGGGAGAAGCCAAAGGTATGTATGGAGAAAATAATGTACTGCAGACTCTCAAGACATAGGCGAGGCTTGAATTATTCAACATCAGTTTGGATGATGGGACAGAGGGCATGCTTATCAAATTTGCAGATGACACCGAATTAGGAAGGGCAGCTAATACCCCAGAGGACACGATCAGAATTCAAAATGATCTTTAGAGAGCTATGCCAAAACTAACAAAATTAATTTCAACAGAGAGAAGTGTAAGGCACTACACTTAGGCAAAAAAAATAAAATGCACAGATGTAGGATGAGTGACATCTGGCTTGATCACAATACATGTGAAAGGGATCTAGGAGTCTTAGGCCCTTTTCGCACGGGCTTTCTCTCGCGCAAGAGCCCCGCGAGCCTCGCGGGAGTGGAAGCATCGTTTTGCATGATGCACTCCCACTCGTGCGGCGCTCACAAGGCTCAAGTGGCGCGAGCACGTATTTTTTTATTTTCGTCTTGAAGCCGAAAATAAACTGCGCTCGCACAGTGCTCGCAGTGGCGTCCCGCACTTACCTGAAATGTGGTGTGCCGTCGCAGACGAGCCGGTTGCGCTTCCTCCCCCAGCGCCGCCTACAGCTCCCAGGGTGCGCTGCGGAAGGGGGTGTGGCTGAAGAGCGCTGGTCGCGCAAGAAGAAGCCAGCTGCGGTAAGGAGGAGCGGGGGGCGGCGGCGTTTCGGGAGAGGGTTCTCATGCGAGCTGCCACCCCCTGTCGCGCAATCACCAGCGCTGTGAAAAGGGCCTTAGTAGACCACAAGCTGAACATGAGACAACAGTGTGATAAAGCAGCTATAAAAACCAATGCAATTCTAGGCTTCATCTATAAGAGTATAGTGTCTTAAGTTGAGGGAAGTAATAGTACCGCTCTATTTTGCTTTGCTCAGACCTCACCTGGAATACTATGCCCAGTTCTGGACACCAAAATTCAAGAAGAATATTGGCAAGCTGGAATGTGTCCACAGGAGGCTGTCCAAAATGGTAAAAGGTCTGGAAACCATGCCCTATGAGAAGCAGCTTAGGTAGCTGGGTATGTTTAGCCTGAAGAGAAGGTTGAGAATTGACATGCTGGCCATGTTTAAGTATTTTAAAGGATGTCACATGGAAGATGGACCAAGCTTGTTTTCTGCTGTTCCAGAGACTAGGACATGGAGTAATGGCTTCAAACTACAGGAAAAGAGATTCCACCTAGACTTATGAAGAACTTCCCGATGCTAAGAGCTGTTTGACAGTGAAATACACTGCCTTGAAGTGTGGTGGAATCTCCTCCTTTGGAGATTTTACTTTTTTAAAAATCATTTTATTAAAAATTCACAAATAAAACAATTAATTGTTGCTATTTCTCATGACATATTCTTGATGCTTCCAATCTGATCTGGATTTTATTTTCAATATCTCATATCCTAGCTGTATCATTGTACAGCATTTTACAGTTATTTTTCATGTTAGAACTTGCATTATATTCACCATTTTCCAGCTTCATGATAACAACTGCAATCATCTCAATCTTTTGAACACATAGTACCATGAATTACAGACCTCTGTCAGTCATCACCCAGCAACTACCCACAATTTGCCATTTTTTCTGAATTTCATCATCTGATTTCCCTTTTAATCTCTGAGAGACCATATTAGCATTTTTATTTTCAATGAAAGTTCGCCACCACTGCTCTATTGTAGGTATTTGCTGTGATTTCCATACCTTTGCATATTCAATACATGCTGTAGTTATCATATATAATAATAGTCTCCAATATTTCTTGATATTAATGCCATCAACTATATCTGTCATATTAAACAAGTACATTTCAGGCATCATAGCAATATTTCACAGATTTTGTTGTGTATTCCAGTCCAATATTTCTTGACCTTTGAACATGTCCACCACATATGGTACATAGTACCCACCTCTTTCTGACATTTCCAACAAAGTCCAGTGCCTGTGTTATAAATCTTTTTTAATTTATCTGGAGTTAGATACCATCTGTATAACACTTTATAACAGTTCTCTTTCTCCTTTGGAGATTTTAAACAGAGACTGGGTGACCATCTGTTAGAAGTGTTTTGATTATATATTCCAGCATGGCAGGGGGCTGAACTGGACGGTCCTTGTGGTTTCTTCCAGTCCTATGATTTGATGATTCTCGAGACAAGAAGTCTGGAGTTTGGCAGCAGGGCTAAGATTAGCTCATCATGGATGTCACAAGCTAAGCTGGTATCAGGTGATCCAGGCAGGACCAGGAAGCAGGAAGAGACAGCCCTGGTGATCTGGAAGGGAAGTAGCTATTAACAAATTTGTGTTCCAGCTAAATATTTGGGTCTTCTTTCTTGTAATTTGAATCCACTGGGTTGAGCCCTACCCTCAGGAACAGCAGAAAAGAAGCTCACTCTACCTTCTATGTGACAGCCCTTCAGGCTATCATATCATCTTTCATCCTTTTTCTTCTTCTAGCTGAACATACCCAGCTCCTTCAACCATTCCTCATAAAGTTTGGCTTCTAGACATTTTCCCACCTCCTGACATGTTCCAGTTTAACCTTGTTAAACCTTGTTAAACTGGGGTGCCCAGAAGTGGGCACAGTAGTTCAAGTGAGGTTTGACCAAAGCCAAATAAAGAGGTGCTATTATGCCCCTTGACCTGGACACTATACTTGTATTGCTGCAACCTAGAATTGCATCTTTTTGTGTGTGTGCACGCGCGCCACATTACACTGTTGACTCATGTTAAATTTGTGGTCTACCAATATGCCTAGATTGTTTTCACATGTACTGCTGTCAAGGCAGGTGTCACCCATCTTATATTTGTATATATAACTTTTTCCGACCCAAATGTAATACCTTAGATTTACCCCTGTTGAAATTCATTTTATTAGTTTTGGCTCAGCTCTCTAATCTGTTAAAGTCATACTGAATCCTGATTCCTTCTTCTGAGGTATTAGCTACCCCTTCCAGTTTTGGTCTCTTCTGTACATGAGCTGGGATAGACTGAATGTAAACCAATTCAAGGAATGCCAAATTTGTTTGGTCTAGCCAAACTAGATTCTATAAGAAAGAAAACCTAGATGAATACAGGTTTGAGAATTTGATATCTGAACAATAATAACAATACTCAGTAATAAAGGTAGTTTTGTACTCAATGGTAGTTGTTTTTTTTAAATTTTAATCTTTATTCAAATTTATATTGATCTTTACAATAAAAGAAAAAAAAACTCCAGCAGATCAACACATCCATTCTCATAACAGTTGTAAAACACTCCTCTATCCAATTGCCCTCCATCCATCTACCACATTCAATTAATATCCATTCCGGTAATTACTACCTTCTCTTCCTCCACATCTTCTTCTATTTTCATTACAGTTATTTATATTATCTCTCATACGTTCCTACATACATTCATCTTCATTCTTTCCAAACATCTTCTCACTCTTACATTCCAATGCTGTCTATGATGATTTCATATACTAAGCATAATTCCCTTAGTTCTTTACTTCCTTGATATCACCTAATCTCAGTTCACTCATTATTTTTTAAAGTTTCTCTTCTTTCTTCCCCTTCAGGGGTTTTTTCTCTTTTTTTCTTTTTCTTTTTTGTATACATCTGGTCTTATATTCATGATTATATACACACACACACACACACACACACACTTGTGTTTTTGTACATATATTGACATCCTATATCTTCCCTATCTCATTGTGTTATTCTTTCTTAACCCTCTGTCCACCTTTTCTTATTTTTCTACTCTTCTGTAATACCATTATGTTTTAATTCTGAGAATCTCCTTCCCTCATTCTACTTTCTTGAATCCTTAAATTTTGTTTCGATCTATTCGTTTACTAATCTCTAATTTTCTGCATGTCTACTTTGCATTCTTCCTTGAATTATCCCACTTAATCTGTCCATTTCCTTCATTTCGATCACTTTTACCAACCATTCCTCTTTTCAGACTGTATGTTTATTTTTCCAATTTTGTGCATAGCTTAATCTCGCCGCAGATATCATATAGAGAATAACTCTCCAGTATTTTCTTTTAAGTTCCTTCTCTATTTCTGTGTCATATTCAATAAGAATAATTCTGGTACTAACAGTAAATTGATCTGCAGAATTGCTGTCATTTTTTCATGAATATCTTTCCAATAAGTCTTTGCCCTCTCACAAGTCCACCATAAGTGGAAAAAATTGCCATTATTTTTACCGCACTTCCAGTATTTGTTTTCCTTTGTTTTGTATATCTTACTTAATTTTACAGGATCCAAATGCCATCTAAAAAGCATTTTGAGGTAATTTTCTTTCAATCTTTGAGCAGCAGTAAATTTGTTTGTGTCTCTCCAACTGTTCTCCCAATGTTCAAGTTGAATTTCATGTCCTATGTTTTTGGATCATTTCATCATGACCTCTTTTATTTGTTCTGTTTCTAGTTCTCTTTCTAGCATTAATTTATACAACTTTGATATCATTTGCTTTTTTGATTCAAGTATTATTTTAGCAAAAGTATCTTCTTTCCTCAGTGATTCAATTCCCTCTAGATTTTTGTCCATTATAAATCTTTCCTTCAATTGTCTATGCAGGAACCAATGACATTTAAATCCATCCTCCTCAATTTCTTCTCTTGATTTTAGCTTGAGTTCCTGATTTTGCTCCTCCTTCAGTATATTTTCATACCGTAACCACTTATCACTTGGATCTTTCCACCTCCCATATAATGCTTCATGTGGAGACAGCCATCGTGGTTTTTTCACATAGTATTTTTTCCTGAATTTCAGCCACATCGTTAGGAGCGCTCTCTTAAGTAATGGTTCTGAAAATCTCTGTCAATTCTATGCTTCTTGTACCACATGTACGCATGCCAGCCCATTCGTTTTCCTGCTCCTTCTAAATTTAATAACTCTTCATCTTGTAGCATTATCAAGTCCTTTATCCATATAAGCCCACTTACATAATAATATATTTTCAGATCAGGTAGGTCGAAACCTCCTCTTTCCTTTTTTTCCATTAAGAGCTTCCACTTACTCCTGAGTCTTTTGTTCTCCCATATAAACTTAGATATATCCTTCTGCCATTCTTTAAAAGGTTTGTTGTTAATTATAATAGGTAAGTTCTGAAAAAGGAAATTTAATCTGGGCAAAACATTCATTTTGATTGTAGATATTCGTCCCAGCAGAGATAATCTTAAAGAACTCCAGTTTTCTAATGATGTTTTTATATCATTCCAAGTTTTTTTGTAATTGTTTTCGTAGAGTTCATTGTTCCTTTTTGACACTCAAATTCCTAAATATTTAATCTTAGTCTCTGCTTTAAATCCTGTCTTCCGAACCAACTTTTCTTCTTCCTCTTTTCTTACATTATTTGTTATAATTTTTGTTTTCTCTTTATTGATCTTTAACCCCGCGACTTCTCCAAATTGATCCAGTTTCTGTAATAAAGTTTCGATACTTTGTTCTGGATTTTCTAGGATAACCATCATGTCATCTGCATAGAGTCTCCTTTTATATACATGTTTATTAATTTTACACTGTCTTATTTCTGGGTCATTTCTGATTGTATTTAACAACACCTCCAAAGTTGTTATAAAGAAAAGCGGTGAGAGGGGCATCCCTGTCTCGTTCCCTTTTCTATTTTGAAATGCTTAGTTTTGTCCCCATTGATGATTATAGCTGCTCTTTGTTCCTTATAAATT
Organism: Iguana delicatissima; assembly: GCA_948472985.1. Taxonomy (NCBI): domain Eukaryota; kingdom Metazoa; phylum Chordata; class Lepidosauria; order Squamata; family Iguanidae; genus Iguana; species Iguana delicatissima. The sequence continues at coordinate 153,161 of CAOKZL010002021.1, forward strand.
TCCTTAATCCAATCCAAAAATGTTTTGCCAAAATCCATTTTTTCCAATACTTTCATCATAAAGTCCCATCGGAGGTTATCGAAAGCCTTTTCTGCATCAATGAAAATTAATGCCAATTTCCTTTAATTGTTCTTTTCATAATATTCGATGATGTTCAAGGTTGTTCTAATGTTGTTTCTAATTTGTCATTTTGGGAGAAAGCTGTTTTGATCTTTCTGAATGACTTCTTGTAAAATTATCTTCATCCTCTCGGTCAATATGTTAGTGAAGATCTTGTAATCAATATTAAGCAATGAAATAGGGCGATAATTTCCCGGATCCTTTGGGTCTTTTCCTTCTTTCGGGATTAAAGTTATATAGACCTCATTCCACGATTCAGGTTTACCATTCCCTTTTCCAATGGCCCTATTAGGTACTCTTGAAGTTTCTTATAATATATTGCAGATAGACCATCCGGACCTGGAGCTTTAGATATATCCAATTTTTGAATTGCATCCTTTATTTCCTTTAGTGTAATTTTCTTGTTCATCCTATATCTATAATCTTCTTTAATTTGTTGAATTTTTTGATTCTGCAGGTATTCTTCTAATTTTACTTGAGTTTTTCCTTGTTCTTTCGAAGTATAAAGATTCTTATAATAATTATAAAACATTTTCTTTATTTCTTCTTGGTTTGCCATTATTTTACTCCCCATGTTTATTTCCAAAATTAGTCTCTTTTCCCTCTCTTTTCTTAATTTGTAAGCCAGCCATCTTCCTGGCTTATCTGCTTGCTCGAAGTTCCTTTGTTTCATCCATGTCAGTTTTTTACTTATTTCTAACTGGTTTTCTGCTTTAATCTGCTCTTGTAGTATTTTCAGTTCCATCTGTACTTTTTTGTCCAAAGGTTTTCCCCTTAATATCATTTCTTGTGTTTTTATTTTTTCTGACAGATCTTGGTATTTTTGCTGTCTTTTCTTCTAAGTTCTGAGCCTAATTTAATGAAATGCCCACGTAGCACTGCTTTGCTGGCATCCCAGACTGTTTTCATCTTTATTTCATCTGACATGTTTTCTTTAAAGTAATATTTTATTGCCTCTTTTATTCTTTCCAAACAATCCTCATTTTGAAAAAGAGTATCATTCAACCTCCATCTCATCCTTTTCTGGGCCAGTCTTAATTCTAACTGAATGGGATTATGATCTGATAAAGTCCTTGGGAGAATCTCCATATCTTTTACCATTTGCTGAAGATTTTTAGATATCATGAACAAGTCAATCCACGACATCGATTTGTGAGTGTCTGAGAAATCTTTATGGATCCCCTCCATACGTCCTGTAATGCCAACATTTCCATTAATTTGAAGAAGGATTGAGGAAGCTTCCCATGTTGTTTTCCATGCATGGCATAAATTGATCTATCCCGATTGGGGTCCATCACCCCGTTCATGTCCCCCAACATTAGATAGTTCTCCTGGTTAGCTTCATCCAAATAATTTAAAATCTCCCGAAGTAATTTCTTGTAAAATTTACTTTTTTCTTCTGTTGGGGCATAAATTCCGATCAACAGAAGTTTCTTTCTGGAAATTGCACTTCTACCCCTACATAATGGCTTCTATTATCTTGGAATTTCCATTCCGAAGGGTATTTTTGATTGACATATAAAACCACTCCTTTTTCTTCTTAGGCGATGCGGAGATGTAACATTTACCCAGCTTAAGATTTCTCAAATATTTGGCATCTTTTTCTCTAATTTTTGTCTCCTGCAGGCAGACCACATCTGTTTTGCTTTTTTCTACATAGTGAAAGACCTGCCTTCTTTTGTAACTTGAGTTCAGGCCTTTTATATTCCATGATATAATCTTTGTAGTCATCCTCATCCGATTTTACTTTTCTCTTAGATGTCTTCTTCTTCGGCGTATAGGTCTTCTATTTCTAGCTCTGCTTTCTGTGAGTCTGCTTCTTCTTCTTGTTCTATTTCCGATTCTGAGTAGCTCCCTTTGTCCTCTTTGTCCTCCTTCTCCTCAATTCCCGAAATCTGTTCCTCTTTACCAGCTTCAGATGTTCCTTCCTGTCTAACTTGTGCTTCCCCCTTTAAGTGTATTACCCCTTGGTCCACCAGATGGTGCTGTTGTGTCTCTTCTCCTCTCCTTGTTCCCACTTCAGGGGTTAATTTACAGGTTTCCTATCTTAAATGTTTCCTTCTCAATGTGCTGTCCTTGTGAAGTTACAAGGTCATTTCTCATTCAGCAGATATTTTAGATCCACTCCTCTGTCCTTTATCTACTCAGATATATATTTAATAGAATAGTTTACTTTAGTCCTTTAAACCTTTTCCCCACATATTCAATTTATTTACCTCTTAAATCTAATATTAATAGATTAATTAGATTATTATTAATTATTAATAAATATTAATATTTATAATATTTATCCTCTGTTAACACACAACAGTCCCTCCCAATTAATTCAGTAATATTAATTAACAATTAATAAACAATCAAATCCATTAATCAACTATAGCTTGTCAATCAGTCAATCAGTTACTCCTCACTTAATTCATTTTATGTATCTTCTATGTACTTGTTTACCCTTTATAAAGCAAGTTGTGGCAAAGATATATATTATGTATATCAGAGATATATATTATCTACTTACCTGTATATATAAATATATTTTTCTATATATATTTTAAGTTTTCTGTATTATTTATTAACTGTCTGTAATCAACTGACTTACCCTTCCAATACTAACCAATACTAATAAAGTCCACCTTATTAACGCAGTTTATTTCTCAAAGTTTTATATGATCCTTCTCTTTGCCACTTTCCCAGTTCTTCCAGTGAGCTCCAGCGATCTGTTTGCAAGCTCGAGCTGCTTTCTCCGTTTTCTCTCTGCTTCTTGCTTGGCCTCCCTTCACTGCCACTCTTACTGCTTTCCACTATCTTAAACCGGCAAGCTCAGGCAACTGCAAGCCTCAAATGTCTCTCCTCTTTTTAGTTTCAATTCACTCGTTCGGGTGTTTCCCGCAAGCTTTTAGTTACTGTCACTGTCCGCCTTCTGTCTCGTCTTCCGACTCTAATTTCAATGCCTCTATTCTCCATTTTTATCACACTCTTCCATATTTTACAATAATGTCACAAATCACTACTTGATCTTCTCCCAGTCTGTGTTTATTGCCACAACTATTCCAAACATTTATTATGCGGCGAGCTCCAGCATTACCACGAGCTCCAGCTGCGTCTCAATGTTCCTCACTGTTTCTCAGTCAGTCACCATTACTGTCGCTTCACTGTCCTTTCTGTCCGCCCCGACTTTTACCTCAGTTGCTTTCTCAAGCTGTCTCAGTCTCTCAAATCTTTCCCCTCTCACCACCGTACTCCTCTGATCTCATCAACTCTTTAATTTGTTTTGATCTGATATCTTTATTTTCTGTTAGTGTCCCTTGACTTTCTCCGTTCCACTCTCTTCTCTTCCCTTCTCAACACGTGGATTCTTGGATGCCCAAGCGGATGGGACACTCTTCAATCCTCTCTTTTCTGACTTTCGAGTCTGTTGTCCTCTAGTCTGAGAAGAAATCAGGGTCCCCGCCGAGTCCATCTGAGCCCCCTTTACCGGGGGGCTCTTTGCCGAGTGTGTTACTCGGCAGTCCCGCTTGGGATGACAAAGACAGTGAGAGCTTAATCACTGTCCCGCCACTCATGACGCCATTGAGACCCGGAAGTCCAATGGTAGTTGTGCATATTTTTAGGAGAACTGAAATATTTCTTCCCAAGGTGCATTCAGTTTTTCACTCCAGCTCTACACTGACAGCTGGTTTGGGCATCATTTTTAAATTTGCAACCAGAGTTACTGACCATTCTGATTTCACTGTGTTTCCTAGCCAGTCAGGATACAGCCACGTGATGATAACATAAAGCCAATGAGGGCAACAATTCTTGCTTTCAGTCTGATTGCATGAACACCTTTACTTGTTTCTTGCAACCATCTTGATTGCTGAAAGAACATGTTTGCACAGTAGAAAATTCCCTTTCTTTCAGCTCACCTTTCAATAAAGGTGTCCAGGAGATTGTTTAAAAGTATTGATACTTGGTATTTATACTTCTTCCACAATCATTCCAGAGATATTTGCATAACCTTGTTTTTGATAATATTAAGAGATTAAAACAAGTAATCTATAATACCTACATTGAGCAAGAATGTATTTCACAGTGACCAGCAGACAAGGAATTTTTTATTAATGTGTTCTGGTATGGTTTTCTAGGACAGCCAGTGTACTATAGTAGTTTGAGTGTTGAACTATGACTCTGGATACCAGGGTTTGAATCCCCACTCAGCCATGTAAACCCACTGGGTGACTGTGAGCAAGGCCCTTTCCACACGTTCCATGGAATTCGCGCTGCGACGTTTCCGGGTGGGTTTTTTTTTGTCCGTGCTACCGTGGACATATTGTACAATGGTCTATTGCCATTTCCACACGTTCCGTGGAATTCGCGCAGCAGATGTGATTGGCAGCTCTTTTTTTAAAAAAATGGCCCCGTGCGTCATGACGTGCGTGCTCACGTCATGCCCCGCAGTTCCTCCCACAATGACTCCCTCCTCCCATTCCTCCTGCTAGCCTTGAAATAAACCGTGATGATTTTTTATTTTTGTGCCCTATCTCGGGGGAATGGTTTTCCGTGCCATAACTGGGTGGAGTGCATTTTTGCTCCCTATCTCTGGTGGGTTTCTGCGCCCGTTTTCTGCTTTTATCTTTCCCTGTGAGAGATGGAGGAAGAGGTGTTTCCTGAAGTTGAACGGTCCATTTTAGCTATATTCTGGCTTCTTGGACTTGTGCTGGCTGAACTGGGACATCCATGGGCTACAGACCGTGCGAGGAGGCGCCGGCGATTGGCCTCTATTGGTAATGCTGTGGAGGACTTAAGCTTTTATGTACCGCTGCTTGGAGGCTCCTTGCGGCACGTCCCACGCCCGAGAAGATGGTGAGTCCGGGAGCAGACGCGCACAACGTGGTGGCAGAAGCCCAATGTGCACATACAGTAATCTTAAAATCAAGGAAAAACCCTTCTTCGGATCAATAGCACATACCAGAAAGCTTTTCCCCTTTTCTGGCTGCAGAAAGCCGCTTTTGAGACCATCCTGCTCTCTGTGGGGCGGACCAACCGCTGAAGCTGTCCACACCCACAGCCCGCCCTCCGATTACATCATGCACAAATCAGCACGTTTCTTGGAAAAAAACCCACCTTTTCCCGTTTTTTAAAAAGCCCACGCGCTGACTGTTGGCGACTTAACCGGGCGGATTGAGGTGTGGCGCTTGCCAATTATGTATGAGCTAGCGCATTCGAAGGTGTGGGCGATGTCCGTCAGAGCTCACGCTACCTCATTTTATTTATCTGGTGTGGAAAAGGCCCAAGTCACACTCTCTGAGCATCAGAGGACGTTAAAGGCAACCTCCTCTGAACAAATCTTGCCAAGATTGCCTGTTGTAGATTCACTTTAGGGTTGCCATAAGTCAGAAATGACTTGAGGGCAGGCAACAGCAACAAATGGTTTTCTAGGATGTATACTGAAGAAAGCATTAAGTTAATTTGAGGGGTAAATATAGAGGAGTGCTGTTTGCATAGGGAGGCAAAGACAAAGGGCAAAAGGAAAGAGAGGAAATGTTCTTGGATCACTAAGAATTTTGGATTACTAAAGGTGCAATTGTATCCTCTAGTTATTCTGTTTAAGCAGGACAGGATTGAAACCTAATCTCCTTGTTCTGGCAGAACACTAAATGATGCCAGTAAAGTGAGGCTGTTGTCCAGAGGAAAGCCCTGAAGGAATATTCTCTCTAGTGAGGCAAAGTGGGATAATGGTGGGGAAGAGATGGAGGAATTAGCTTCACTGGATCTTATCCATTAAATATGGCAAAGGCTAATATGGCAAACAGTAAGCCAATCAATCAAACCCCAGATTCACAGCTGGGCAATAGCTGTGTCAGGACCAACCAAAACACTAGGCTTTTGAGTTATTGAGAACTCAGAATAATATGCCAGCTTTTGAGTTCTCCAGACTGGCAGAAGAAATAGGAAAGTCACAACTGTCTTTGTAATAAAAATTTATCCTAATGGAAAACCTTTCACTGCTATTAATGCATACTGTTACCATGTCATGTTAGGGGGCAGGGTCTTAATTGCATAGTAACAAATCACAACAGAGCATGAGAAGTACAGAAAACACAATAAGAGACCACAGCTATAAAGACATGCCACATGGAGCATCCATTATTGTCCCCACATACCTTTTAGAAGTACAAATATGGAAAAACAGAAAGAAAAACAACAGTGACCAAAGTTAGTGTTAGAATTGGTTTGAGTGTTGGACTAGAGGAGTGGCTGAGATCATGAATGATAATGCATGTGTTTGCAGGCCCCTGGCAGCATTCTGTACAAGAAACACCATCTAGCGGCCTCAACTGCTTTGTTTCAAAGATAAAACCACACAGATAAATAGTGGGACACAGATAAATAAGGGTCACTAAGACACAAATGAACAAGGCTTACCAGGGAGAATGGGAAAATCTTGTGGTAGAAAAAAAATCCATGTCACTTCATCTGAACATCCCACCAGGTACAGCAAAATTAACTCCACTCTCCTCCTCTCACAGGAATATGGGGGAAACTCTGCCTTGCTAGTTTTAAACAACCATCTCCTTTATGTCTCAGGTGGTTGAGAACCACAAGCAAATTTCATGGAAGGGACCTTGTTTGGCCACCAGTGCAGGTAAACTCCTACCATATACCTGAAAAGGTAAGAAAAGGGGAATATAGTCATTTTTGCTCCTGTATGGCAAACACTCCCCCTGCTGGCCAGACACCTCTGTTTCCTTCTTTCTGGTAGGATTTGAATTAGTGCACATTGTAATGGAACAACCAATAGAATTAAAGGCATTGTTCTGTGAAGCTCCTTAGATGGCATACAGGATGTCCTTCCGAGGAGAATTCTGTAAGAAGGCAAATGGGTTGCAGCATTTAGAATGAGCAAAGGATACAAGCAATGTCACATATTCTCAATAGGTATTCTAAATTGTATAGAGTAGCTACAAATATTCAGAAGTTTTACTGCGTTAGACAATAGTCCCAACTAGAACAGATTCATTCAATTAATAGCTGAACAGTCAGTGAGCACCTAGGTAAATCCCACTACTTAACAACAAGATTTAGGGCCAATGTGTAGATGGTGGTGGAACCAAGAGGCAAGCAGCATAAATCTACTCTTTTGCCTCTGACAGAAATATTAATCTCTTCAGGGACAATGAGTGCATAGAGGAGTGGAAGAGGCAGGGTTATACTTGCTCAGCTCTCTTCTATGTAACTAATTGCTATTTTGTGAGATCATCCAGAAAAGCAACTCTCCTTTTAAATTGGTTGGACTCTCCTATGATGCTGACAAAAAAAAAAGCCTCTCCCTCCAAAATGAGAAGTGGTCTTCTGGATACCACTAGCTTTGGTTTTGATTTTTTATTATTTTGATTTTCAGTATTTCTAACAGTCCATCCAATCCCTAGAAGGTTCTGGGGCAAAAAATTGGCCTCTAAATTCATTGCAGTTGCCAGTCCTAGCATATCAAGGAAGCATGAAGGGAGAGGTAAATGATGCGATTATCTTGATGATCACAAGATCCAGGATGTCAGTCCTGGGAGTTTTGGTTCTATTGCAACAGACATGTGCATAGTGGGACCCTTTTGTAGCCATTCTGCAGCCCCTGAATCTGCCCTGAATCCCTCCAATACCCTAGAGCTCCCCAGATTTCTACATATGTTTGGGATTTTGGGGGGGGTGGCGGCAAAAATGGGAGAAACAGCCTTAAAACATCACCAAAACTCAGCAGTTTTGTCTCACAGTCTCCCAATCCACCCACACTGTTCTAAAAGCTGATAATCAGCAAAAAGCAAAACCAGAAGTGACATGACATCACTTCTAGTCATGTCTGGAGCATTGGTGCAGATCCCATGTTCATTGCAAGAATGAAAAATGGCCCCCACCACCTCTGTAGTAGCCTGTTCCTGTCCTCTTATCAGAAGAGAAGCCTACAAAAATTTCATAATGCTTGACTGTATGGCTAGGATACTACTGTCTAGAATGGGGGAGTTTGGTTCAATATACCATATTCATACCCAGCAATACTTCACAGATGAAAACCGGAACACTGGGCCAAGTAACAGCAGAGTGTGGTCAAAATAGAAAAACGTATTAATGAAGAAGAATACATAAGCTAGGAGATGCTGCAGGAGTTTGCTTTTTGCCTACTGGGAAGAGCAAGACTCTGCCCTCTCATCTTCTCTTCTTTCTGCTAAATTAATTGAGTGAAAATTAGCTTGGCTCTCTGAACTCAGTTTGTAGCAACTGAAATCACCTGAGGATGAAGACGAAAGTGGGAAGAGCAGAGAGAAACTGGGACATTTAAAAAACAGCTGAAAATGTGGGACAGCAGATAATTAATTGGTACTGTCCCTGCTAAATCAGGAAAGTTGGAGGGTGTGTATATTTCTTCTTTCCTTTCCTCATTAAAAATCACTGTTGACGATAAGGTCTTAATTGCCACATGAATAGCAAAGTGGTTTCCCAGCTTTGTTTTTCTTCCCTGAACCTCAAGTGGACCCAGTTGACAAAAGTTGTTTCCAGGTGAACTTAATTGCAACATGATCTTGGACATTTTATTGGAGGGTAGAGGGTTGTATTGCATATTTAACTGGGCATTTAGCCAAAGGCCTCACAAGAAGAATTGCCATCACATTTAACCTCTACTACCCTTTAATTCATCTGTCTAACGTTCTTAGTAGCCTTAGTACATGCCATCTTAAAGAAACTCATGTGGACAAAGTTGTTCTTTCTGACCAAACAAACAAATAAATGTTAATACTGCTTTAGAATTAAACAAATTGGAACTGTATATTCTATAATTTATCATAAAGTATAGTGCAAAGTACTAGAAAATGGGGAAGCGATAGGAAATGGAAGTCAGGAAAATGGAAAAAAAAGAAAGATATGTGATGAAAAAGAGCTTGGAATTTTTATTTATTTATTTTGGACCAAACTCCCAGAATTTGCCAAATGACATTCCAAGCTCTGAGATGAAACAGAGGATAGTCTCTGAAAATAACATTGTTATTTTCCTTTAGTATTTTACTAAAGGAAGACTTTTTGTGTGTGCATGCTTTCTTAATAATGTTCTCCATATCCACACCTCAAAAAACACATTACAAATCTCTTTTCCTCACAGTTTATAACCTTATTAGTTTTAGGGATCCTGCCCTATCAATCCAGACATGTGGAGCAACATTTGATTTTTATTTCTCCACATTTTGTTTTGGTCTCTGAACAAAAAGGCAGTAGAACTTTAAAAAGCAAAAGAGAAACTCCATGAAATTTTATCAAGCATGAAATGGCATTTAAGCAAAACAGGGGGACTGCTGAAGCAAATGCTTCAGTAAGGAAGGAAATGCCATTGACTTTATTACAGCTGCCTAATGTTTTCCACGAACTGCAGAAAATAATTCATTGTATCTTAGTGACCTACAATAACAGCTGACTGCTTGCACTTGGTGGAAATGTAATTTGTGCCTACCCTGATTTTTTTTAACTACTTCAAGTTTCAGGCCTGCAATACTTCACCAATTTCCTTTGCATACAGTTCCAAGCTTTAGTATGAAACTTTTGCCTAAAAACTGGCCTTGGATGAACAAGGCCATGTATTTCAGTGTGAGATGATGGTTCTCCTCCTTTTCCTCCTTCTTGTCTGAGGATATCTGGATATACTCCAAGGTTTTGCCACACATCTTGCAATGCAAAGGAACAATTCTGAAAATATCACTGTTTTGAATCCCCCACACAACTGTGCAGTTACTACAAATAAGCATTTCTGGATATATGCATGTAGGTCTCCTAGATGAGTCCCATTTATTTGGAGATTGGAAGTAGCTAGTTACAAATAACAGGTTGTGTATGTCTTTTCAAGTTGCCTGTTGACTTATGGTGACCCCTATGAATTTCACAGGGTTTTCTTAGCCAAGGAATACTCAGGTGGTTTTGCCAGTTCTTTCCTCTGAAATATAGCCTATAGCACTTGGTATTTGTTTGTGGTCTTCCATCCAAGTACAAACCACAGCTGATCCTGCTTAGCTTCCAAGATCAGATAGGATGTGCTTATAATTAATTCCTTTTCTCCACATGAAACCTAAATAAGCTTTATTGCATTTTAAATTTTTAATGAGATAACTTTACTCCTTTTTGTGTATAACTTTTAATTACTTCAATTTTTAAAATGTGTGGCTTTACAAAACGGTGGAGGAACAATATCATATGGGTCAAAAGGTGGCCTGTAGTATGTCACTTGCTATTGCTACATTCTACCACAACTTTGCAGTTCAAACTTTCAGGTGGGTAGGTAAGTGAAGCAAAAAAAGTAAATATTTTACTTCCATGAAACAGGAAATCGGTTATTTCTTAAAACTGTAACTTGGATTATGTTGGTAACTCATACTTGTTTAGGAGCAAATGTCAACAGCTTGGAAGTATAACTGTAAACATTATTTTAAAAAAGTAACTTCCCAAGGCCTGTATTTACTTGTTACACTGAAATACTGACATTCTTTTGTTGAATTCAGGGACAAACACAAGGAGTTCTCAGGTAATCTATCATCTGGGCATCAAACAGATTGAGACCTGCTTGACACCAACAGCAGTCTCTGCTACATAGATCTATAGTAAAAAGTTGAATAGCAGTTTGTTTCCCTTTCACAATATTCCAAATCTGCTGCTTGAGATGGCTCAGCTCTGCATTGGATAAACTACTGGAATGCAAGAATTAGACTCAAAGACTTAGGAATCCCAAATTGCCGGTCATTGATAGCTGCCTCAGTTCTCCCCTTCATCTGTAGCTAACCCTGGAAGAGTGCTCAGTAGAAGGATAATAGCTCTGTTGTGCTATTTAATGATAAAGAGAGTGGTGCCCACTAATTCAAACAAGGAGTAGAGCAAATTTCCAGTTATTGATTTCCACTTCTCTATGAGCAGTCACATAAAAAAAAATACTCAAGAATGAATTCAGAGAGCAACAGTATAAGATGAAATAATGGGAAAACAAAAGGTTTCCAAATCATACAGCAAAACTAATTGATGCAACCCCTAAGATTCATAATAAAGAATTGAGGTGCATTGTTTACTTGGGTGCAGTATCACACTCTTAGCAGGGTGCAGAAATCACTACATTTAGAAATGCAAAAACAAGAGAGGCACCTTGAAGACTAACAGATTTATCCCAGCATGCATTTTTATGGAATTTTCTTTCTTTAGTTGATTGCATGTAATGTTGTCCAGATATATACAGTTCAGATATATACAGTATACATTGGTGGTGAATTGTAGACATTAAGATCAGAGAGAAATTAAATGCAGGAAGTACTGGCAGTGCCAATTACCGTATTTGCCAGTGTATGCACCCCATTTATACACTGGCAAATACTATTTGCCAGCATATAAGATGCACTGGTGTGTAAGGCGCACCCCATTTTCAAACAGTATTTCTTGGGGGGGAGTGAGTCTTATATGCCGGCAAATAGGGTACTAAAGTGCAATAACTTTTTGTAGCCTTCAACGTTTTAGACTGATAGTTAATTTATTACATTTATATCCCATCTTTCCTCCAAGGAGCTCAAGTCAAGGCAACATCTGTAAGTCCATTCCTCTTTTACTCTCACAGCATCCCTGTGAATCAGGTTAGTCTGATTCTGATGTGGGTTACCCAATGAATTTCACAACCAAGGGAGATTTGAACTCAGGTTTGAATCTGAGTTTCCTCAGCCCTAGTTTGAAAATCTAATTACTATGCCATGCTGTTTTCTCACTAGCAAAACTTTTCTGATTTGAAGAGCAAAGCTACCATTGTACCTATAATGAGAAAAAGAATAGGTGAATTGCCATCTCCTTTTCTTTTCACTCAATAAATACCAAGCACAGCACTAAATATCTTGGATGAAATCCTTAACCTACCCTTATATGGAATTCAGACCAACGCTGAAAAAAAATTCTAGATAAGGAATGTGTCATGCACACTTAAGTTTATGTAATTTAAAGTTTAGCTCAGAAAGATCAGAAAAGGCAATGTGGTCTAGTTTTTGTTTCTGCTCTGTGTGAAAATTTTTTACAAGAATGGTGTATTTGGAGTTGTTGACAGACGTGAACCTAATGCCCAAGAGAAAATGGTTGTGGTGTCTTAATTTTTACACTGCAAAAACTCAGCAAGTATTAACACTCCTGGCTTTTTCACTTCCCACATACTTCAGTGAATTATACAGGCACACAGGAATGCAAGACTTGCCATGCATGTTCAGACCATCTTGTCTTCAGTTATGCACCCAACAGTAGCCAAAATCAGATGCTTTAGAATGTAAAACACCCACCATTGACAATTATGCAGTTGCATGCCTCGCACAGAGCCATATTTAATTGTTGGCTTGACTCCAGAAGTGTTTGAGTTGAAGATGGAGATGCCCTAAAAGAGTTTATACTAGTCTAGTTAAACAGAAGACATTTCTGTGATTCATAGACAAATAACTAATCCTTTTCATTGAACAAATCCTATCAAGTTGTTGCCTTGAGTGTCTTGTAGTAGCAAGTTCTGAGGGTTAAATGTGTCTTTAGAAACCATTTAAAACATCAGAAGGAACCTTCTGAATGTTAACATAAAACTGTCTTATTCTATTAGTCTGTCTGGAATAAACCCATTGTATTCTATGGGACTCACTCTTGCTGAGTATGTAGCCCTAGTTTTCTATGTTAGCTGTAGTCTACAACTAGACATGAGACTGTCCAAAGCGTGCTTACATGCATCTCTTTCAGACTTTCTCCAAGAGTATGCAATGAATGTGGGGAGGAGAGTGTAGTGCAGGGATGGGGAAAGTGCAGCAGAAATTTGGAAGCTGTGATTCCCAACATCCTCAGTCAGCATAGCCAATGATGAAGAATTATGGGAGTTGTATTCCACTGAAATCCGGAAGGTCACATACTACCCACCCCATGCCTGCTAGTCCCACACAGATATTAATATCCCTTTTGCCCCCACTCCAACCTTCATGTGTAGAGCCAATTATCTGAAAAGATAACATGCAGCTCTATTCGTCTATGAACTCTTTTGCAGAACTTTGCTTCCTACCCCCAGCCCCTTGTGCCTTTTTTGATCATGTGGAGAAGATCTGAAAGGGTTTTTATTTATTGGAGCATACATTATCACTCATTTTGATGGAATTTTAGGATACTAATCAATAACTCCACATTGATTTACCCATATTTGCCGGTGTATAAGACGCACCATTTTCAAAGGTTATTTTTTGGAGAAATTTTTTTTAGTTTCGGTATGTCTTACATGCCAGCAAGGTTTCTCCACCCCCGCTTCCCTTCCATTTCACTTTGGCAAGAGTTTTCCCCACCAAGGCAAAATGTATAGGAAAGAGAAGGGGAGCTCTTGGAAAGCCTTGCGTGAGCGTTCCTTTTGCTCCCTTGACCTCCCCCTCCCTTTCCTATGCATTTTGCAGACAACTCCTGCTGAGGCAAATCAGAAGGGAAGGGTGTGGGGGAAGCCTTGTCCAAGCGTTCCTTTTGCCCCCTAGACCTCCTCCCTCTCTTTCCTTGTGTAGGAAAGGGAGGAGGGGGTCTGGGGGTGAAACCAGCGCTGACGTGGGGCTTCCCTAAACCCTCTCCCTCCCTTTCCTATGCATAAGCAAAATGCATAGGAAAGAGAGCAGGGAGTCTAGGGGTAAAACCAGCACTGGCATGAGGCTTCCCTAGACCCTCCCCTCCTTTTTCCATACATAAGCAAAATGCATATGAAAGAGAAGGGGTCTAGGGGGTGAAACTAGCACTGGCATGGGGCTTGCCTAGACCCTCCTTTTCCTTTCCTATGCATTGTGCCTCAGTGGGAAGTTCTACACTGAGGCAAAACAGAAGGGAAGACAAGGTGGGGGAAGGCTCATGGGAGTCCTCCTTTCACCTCCTCCCTTTCCTATGCATTTTGCCTTGGCATGGAGGGGGAAGCAAAAGGAGGGCTCATAATGACACATCCAGCGTATAAGACACACTCCCTTTTCAAAGGCTATTTTGGAGGAGAGAAAGTGTGTCATACGCTGGCAAATATGGTATATATTTGATCAACTTATATGCTGCTTTCCATATCTAAAATGATATCTTCACATGCAAAGCACATTTTAAAAACCCAACATGATAATTAAAATACCAATGGTCAAATATCTCTCTCTATATATTTGCTTAATACACACACACACACACACACTCTTATACTTCAGTAAAAAATTAAGAGCAAAGGCTCAGAATACAATTCTCAGGCTGTGAAAACTGTGGTTGTCTCTTATTAATAATGCAAAGCTGTTCTTTTCCTACTGAGCTATAAGCCATCTGCAATCTGATGTTGCCTGTTGAATGTCTCCCAGAATTGGTACAGAAATGTTGAGTAAACTTTAACGGTGGTCACAAGATAGACATTTTCTGCTCAAAGGAATTCCAAATAGATATTGCTTCAAGCAAATAGATGCAAAATACTCAGGGGGGGTGGCCTTTTATGTGGAGCAAAGATAAAATGCTTAATCACCTGCCAGGGGGTATAATATTTAAATATTTTCTACTGAACCATAGCATATGACAACCCCTTGTGTATATTTGACCTATGTCTACCATACAGATGTTCTCTGAGGAACTATGAGTGGTGATTTTTTTTTCTCTTTTTCATATACAAGGCTGCTCTGTATATGTATCTTCTTGGAATTTATACAGGAAAATGATCCTTGGAATAGTGAGACAGCTCATCTGTAAACTGATTGTGAATCAGTTCCAGAACTTCCACAGAGCTAAGTACTGGAGCCAGACAAGAGTTTGGAGAAGAGCCTTTGCTTATGACTGGCCAGGAAGCCCAGCCACCATCAGGAAAAAAATTGTACACTAAATGCATTCCAGTGGTTGGCATCTCAGCCCCATGGCTGCCAGGCACACCCAGTGTGTGGCTCTGGGTACTGGCTTCATTTCTAGAACATACTGAGGATAAAGCCAAATAACCACTAACCATAGAAAGCAAGGCCAAGTTACTGTATAAATTATGGTAATATTCCAATTTGCTTTGCTTCTGAAAGATTACATTTTGTTTGGAATTGTTTTTAAGGTATGCAATGCTATCAAAAATTTGCAGAGATATGTTCATATTTGTCAATCAGGCAGCAGCGGGGAGGAGTGTAGCTACTTGTGCAAACAAGCAGGCACACACCTTATGGCATTTTGTAGGATCTATAGCATTAATTCATATTCATTATGACAGCTCTTCTAGAGAAGTTCAGCACAGTGACACTGTGATCCAAATCAGTTTCTGATGCAATTGTTTAGAGTAATCCTAAAGTTTTTCTATTAATGTGTTTTCCTAGTTGTCTTATAGTCCCGCTAGTTTCCCTAGGCTTGATATTTTGTGGTATCCCCTTTGCATTTATCTTTGCTAAATTTCCTTTTGTTGCTGTTTTCTCATATTCCCATTTATTGAGATAAGGAGGATTAAAAATATTCAGTTTCGAGAGAATAGGAGTACATACTTTCTGTTCAGGACTCTCAAGACATTTGCTGCTGAGAGGAAGGACAACATTGTGCTCCCTCCCCGTTCTGTGCTGCTGAAACATCAGTTCTTGTGACAGAAGAATGTTTGCCACACCTGAAGGTAAGGATGATAGTTTACGAAAAGGTGGGAAATGCTGTGTGTGGCATGTGCATCTCTACTCTCCAACAAAGAGAAACAGTTGAAGAATCCAGGAGGAACAGCTAGGAAGCTGCCATTGCTTTTTCCTATTACCTGCTGATTGGGGAAATGGCCTCACTCTACCTATTGGTAGGGCCAGTCCTGTTGCCATTTCTAGCTTTTGCAGTATCCACCAGTATCATAAATCTGCTACCCATTCTATCACCAACTCCTTCATGAAAGTTTGAGCAGCAGTTGGCATGGCATCAAACTCTTTCAAAACACAGCTAACAGTGGGAGTGGAAAAGAATATGACAGGTGTGAAGGGATGGGTGGGATTCTATAGCAAGTTACCTAGAATCCCACCATCCATTTGCACCTAAAGTATGTGATTTGGCTTTCTTGCTTGAGCCATCAGAAACCCCACTGGGGGCCAGAGAGGAACATTTATTTGCCATCTATCTTGAGTTGCTTATTATTATGGGAATTGTATAAGCTGATCGGGAACAGCATGGAGTAGGAGAATTGCAATTTTACCTCAAGCAACTTAATGCTTGTGGTGACTGAAGCACGTTTCAGCTTGTATTAGAAAGAGAAAGTTAGACAAAATCCCATCAATTGTAATTCTGCTCTGCACCAATCTCCCTTTTTAAAAATATATATACTATGGGAATGGAGACAGGAATAAAATCACATATGTATTTGAATATGGCAGCTGAAACATGATGCTTCACAGAAAAGGCTGGATCTGATAGTCTTTAAGCCCCTCAAAGCCCAAACATCTTGAATGGTTTAATATTTGTTCTAGTATCAAGTTGTTTATGTATAAAAACATTTCTACCCCACCCTGTAGTCAGACATCTTCGTCTAAATCCAGTTACTAGTCCACATGAGAACCGGCCAACTGAATCAACTGCTGAATAGTAAGACAAATGTTGATTAAATCTCATTTATTAAATGGACCAAGCCTTAGGGACGCAATTCAATTGCTAGTTCCAACCAGAACTGATCCATTTCATCAATGAGATTTATGTAACAGTTGTCTCACTATTTAGCAATTGTTTCAAATGGTCTATTCTAACAGGGATTAATAACTGGATTTGACAATATAGGCCCTATATTCCAGAACAAGCCAGCATGATGCAGTGGTTTGAATGTTGGAATCTAGGACACTGGAAGACTAGCGCTCAGTTATAGAATCAGAATCACAGAGTTGGAAGAGACCACAGGGGCCATCCAGTCCAACCCCCTGCCATGCAGGAACCCACATCAAAGCACTCACTCCCTTTGACAGATGGCCATACATCCTCTCCTTAAAAACCTCCAGAGAAGAAGACTCCACCACGCTCTGAGGCAGCATATTCCACTGCTGAACAGCTCTGCCAGTCAGGAAGTTCCTCCTGAGCTTTAAGTGGAATCTCTTTTCCTGCAGTTTGAATCCATTGCTTCTTATCTTAGTCTCTGGAGCAGCAGAAAACAAGTCTGCTCCTTCCTCAACATTACATCCCTTCAAATATTTAAACATGGCTATCATGCCTTCTCTTCTGCAGACTAAACATCCCCAGCTCCCTAAGCTGCTCCTCATAGGGCATGGCCTCCAGACCCTTCACCGTTTTGGTCGCCCTCCTCGGGACATGCTCCCGCTTGTCAATATCCTTCTTGAAATGAGGTGCCCAAAATTGGACACAGTATTTCAGATGAGGCGTAACCAAAGCAGAATAGAGTGGTATCATCACCTCCCTTGATTTAGACACCATACTCCTATTGATGCAACCAAGAATTGTGTTGGCTTTCTTGGCCGCCGCATTACACTGCTGATTCATGTTCAGCTTGTGGTCCACTAAGACTCCTAGATTCTTTTCACATTGTGCATTCCTTTTTTTTTTTTTTTTGGCCTAGGTGTAGGACCTTACATTTCTGCCTGTTGAAACTCCTTTTGTTAGCTTTGGCCCAGCTCTCTAGTCTGTCAAAGTCATTTTGAATTTTGATCTTACCCTATGGGGTATTAGAAACCCCTCCTAATTTGGTGTCATCTGCAAATTTGATCAGCATGCTCTCTATTCCTTCATCCAAGTCATTAATAAAGATATTGAATAGCACTGGCCCAGGACAGAACTCTGTGGCACCCTACTAGTCACTTCTCTCCAGGATGAAAAGGAGCCATTGCTGAGCACCCTTTGAGTTTGGTCAGTCAACCAAATCCACCTAACAGTTCACCCTGCATTTTACTAGCTTCTTTGCAAGAATGGCATGAGGAACTTTGTCAAAGACCTTACTGAAATCAAGATATACTACATCCACAGCCTTCCCTTCATCTATCAAGCTTGTAACTCTGTCATAAAAAGAGACAAGATGAGTCTGGCTTGACTTGTTTTTGAGAAACCCACGTTGACTTTTAGTGATCATGGCATTGGTTTCTAAGTAATTACAAACTGACACTTCCAATCCCAGCTCAGACATGGAAAACGACTGAGTGGCCATTGGCAAGTCACACTCTCTCTGCCTAAAGGAAGGCAGTGGCAAACCTCTGAATAATTCTTGCCAAGAAAACCCTATGATAGGATTGGCATACATAAGAGTCTACTTAGAGACACATAACAACAGTTCTGGAACAGAAATGGACCCCTTATTCTGTTCTATTATGTTTCAAAGGTAGAATGAAAGAATTGATTTTTTGAAATTTTTTGACAGTGGAGGTGTAAATGTTCCTATGTTGGAGATATGGGGTATATCTCTTCCAAGGCCTCCCCTGCTTTATAAAATACCATAAATAATACGTGTATCCTCAGCTGAGATCTTGAGCAATGACGAATGGAGTACAGCTAAAGAGCTTTGTGCTATGCCACCATTATACTGGATATATGTCCCACGTTCTTCATTTCCCAGCTAATGGAAGAGGTGTGAGTTTAGCTCTCCAGTGTTGTGATACCCCATTATCAACATAGCTTGGCACATGGACATTCTTGTAGTTTTTATAACACTGTCATGTGAGTTTCAGCATGTCTGGTAATTCAACTGGTGAAGCCAGGGGTCTTGATAGGACAGAGAAAATACAGTGACACAATCCAGTCCTGTTTCCTGAGCTCAAAAAGGGTTACTTTTTGGACACCAACTCCCAGAATCCAGACTTTATGATTTGTAGTACATAAAATAACTTTCCTAATACCTGCCTGTGTTGCCTTCTTCTGGAAAATATTTCAGAAATGCTGTTTTGTCTCTAATTTATACACCTATTTTATTGCTACTACGCCTGTCTGTGATGACCTTCTAGAGTGGTTTCAGACTACAGCTTGAATTTAACCACTTGATTTAGTAATTTTATCCATTTTGCACATGTGCTATGATTGGTATTATTTTACATAATTTTAACCAGTTTTAAATTGTCTAGTTAAAGGATAAATAATGTAATATGTTTTGACTCTTTTTAAATTGCTATTATTTATTATTCTAAAATGATTCTACTGTAAGCTGCCCTGTGATCTTCAGATATAGAGTGGTTTATAAATATTTTAATAAACACAAATATAACAAAACAAATAAAATATGAGGAAATAATCTGATTCCTGTACATGTAATTAACCTTTGATAATAGAGTGTTGGAATGGAGTACAATATTCATATAATTCTCCTGTTTATTTGGAAAAGGTAGTGTCTTTTACTGTCGTAGAAACAAAACTGAGGAAATACTCTGAAATGTGAAAAAATCCCTACCTTATTTTAAGTTTCTGTCTTACACCGTCCCTTAGTTTAGGCTTATGTTCCCTCCCAAATATTAAATCTAATACTAAATTAAGATTGGTCCTTCAGATACTGTTATTAATACTGATAACCTGTGTCTCCCCATATGAGGACTCTTATGTCCGACTCATGATCTTTAAGAGAGAGCTTTTGCTCCCACACACCACACTTGTAGGCTTGTCTTGGTGGCTGCTCGTAGGATATGGAAATCCTTCCAAGAGAAGTTCAGTCCACCTCTCTCTCTGGCGTCTTTTCACTGACAAAGACCTTCTCATTTAATCAGGCCTCCAGCCTTTAACAACTTCAAATAGAAGGATGTATGAGGTGTACTGCTTTTTAGAATATTTAATATGCCTTTTATGGGTTTTAATCAATTAATGTTTCAAAAGTTATGTCTTAAATAAAATGTTTAAAGCCTTTGAAAGAACATTTCTACCACATACTGGTTTTTGCCATTTTGTTTTTACTTACAGCGTTGGCCTTCTGTATCCATGGGTTCTGCAGTCATGTATTCCACCAGCCATGGCATTAAAATATTTGACCAAAAAAAATAAAATAAAAATCTAAAAAGGAAATCTTAAATTTGCCACCTGTCAAGCACTAAACAGA
Organism: Iguana delicatissima; assembly: GCA_948472985.1. Taxonomy (NCBI): domain Eukaryota; kingdom Metazoa; phylum Chordata; class Lepidosauria; order Squamata; family Iguanidae; genus Iguana; species Iguana delicatissima. Next base: position 173,250 of record CAOKZL010002021.1, read on the forward strand.
TGTGTAGTCATATTGTGCTGTGGCCTCCCACCATTTCATATACCCTCCAGCTCTCTCTGGCATTTGTTTGAGTTGTTAGCCATTTTATACAAGAGACACCATTTTACTGAGCCACTGTATATATCGGGACTTGAGCAACCACAAATTTTGGTATCCACAGGGGGTTCTGGAACCAAACCACAGTGGACACTGAGGGCCCAGTGTATTGTAAACCAGTCTGAGTTCTATACTGGGAAAAAAGAAGGATATAAATCAAATAAATAAAAAGTTCAACTGGAACTTAGCATCTAAAGCTGATAGGAGTTGTGGGTCAAGAAAACCGGAAAACTGTGTCTGCACTGAAGGCGTATCCCAGCTTAGATCCATGACCTTCTCTCTCTTCCTCTTACATACAGAAACACAGGCCTTATTTGCATTTCCTGGAAAATGGCCTATCTGGGAATGCTGGATTGCAAAAGGCCTATTGTCATTCCAAATAACAACCATCCAGTTTATCACTTTTCAACCCAATCTGTTAACCCCCCCCCCCAAAGTTTCATTCCCAAGGTCTAGGCAGGACATCATTTTCAAAACAAAACAAAAAAAAAGAATGTCCAAGCTTGTCCATCTCCTGCAAAATGAATACTTTAAGTCAGAAAAGTTGGAAGACAAGTAAAGCCAATAGGCTTATTGCTCAAAATTCCTGAAATTTAGGAAGAGCAGCCTAAAACCAGGATTTCTTCATTTCAGTCAGTTGCAGCTTCCAGGAGGCAGCTTCCCCCTTTATTTCAGGCTTTCAGCTCAGAGCGGCCTGCAGTGAGAGGCTTTGGGAAGTTTTTTCTTCTGATATTCCCTCAGGCAAGGGTAAGTCCCTACAGCTGAGCCCAGCTGCATTCCTCTCATGGCTGGGATCCCTGGCAATCCCAGTATTGAGGAAACACAGCTGTGGTAATTTCTGTCTTCACAGAGAACACATTAACCCTTGGTTAGACTTAACACCTAGCTTGAGGGGAAGGGGGCCACACTGTTTGTGTTTTCAACACTTGCATGCATTTGCTGAAATATCTGCCAGTATCTTGGTCAGAGTGTATTCCTGAAAAATAGCTGTAGGCCATATCTGCCATGACTCTTCACTGTAACAAGAACAAGGTGGAACTAATGGAGCCTGGTTGTTTTGTTGCAGCCCTCTTTTCTGTGTTGTAAGGCATCCTGCAATTTAAAACAGACTGCTGATTGGTTTGAGGCAAACTTAGCCTTTTGGGTTTTGTTGGATTCCAATTCCCAGCGTTCCTCACCATTGGCTATGCTGGCTTGGGAGGATGGCTGCTGCATAGCCACCAGCTGTCCCAATTTGGCAGGGGCAATCCTGATTAATCTGTCCCAGTCTTTCAGCTGCTTTTAAAATTTCTTGCTTTCTCTCTTTGTTCTCATCTTACTTCTAGCGCTACAAACTGCATCCAAAGTGCAAAAGTAGTTTGCACTCAGTTAACTCGGGGGGGAGGGGACTGAGGGCCTTTTCACACTACTGTTATAGTGCTATTATTCCACATTCAACATCCTGTGGAATTCTGGGGTTTGTAGTTTACTGAGGCCAAAGAGCTCTGGCTAAACTGCAAACCTCAGGACTCCGGAAAATGTTGAAAGTGGAATAATAGCAATTATTAACAGTGTAGTGTGGAAAGGCCTCTAATCTTGCCCTTCCCAGCAGGTTCCAGCAAAAGCAAACTGCTGCAGCCTCTCTTACATTGTGTGTTCTTCCTCATTAATAACATTTGACATCTGGACCACACATGTCTTGGTTTTCATGTGTGAAATGTTAGAAGGGATAGAGCTGAGGCTGAACAATAGAAACCTGCAGTTGTCCATCTGCACTCTGGAGATATGCAATTCCTTCATGAGTCAACATGGAATCAGCTGAATATATTTTCTTTCTCAAACACAAAACCTTCCTGGACAGTGCCACTTAGTGGCTGTTATGCTTATGCATGTAAGATGGCAGGAATATGCTGAGGAAGAAGAAATACAGATGAGAATTTAGATTTAATTTTGATTTTTATATTAATTATAGAATCATAGAAATGTAGAGTTGGAAGAGACCACAAGGGCCATCCAGTCCAACCCCCTGCCATGCAGGAAAACCCTCAAAGCATTCCCAACAAGTGGCCATCCAGCCTCCGCTTAAAAACCTCCAAAGAAGGAGACTCCACCACACTCCGTTGCGGCACATTCCACTGCCGGACAGCCCTGACCGTCAGGAAATTCTTCCTGAGGTTCAGGTGGAATCTCCCCTCCTGCAGCTTGTATCCATTGCTCCTTGTCCTGGTCTCAAGAGCAGGAGAAAACAAGCCCACTCCCTCCTCGACATGACATCCCTTCAAATATTTAAACATGGCTATCATGTCCCCTCTCAACCTTCTCTTCTGCAGACTAAACATCCCCAGCTCTCTAAGTCTATCCTCATAGGGCATGGCTTCCAGGCCCCTCACCATTTTGGTTGCCCTCCTCTGGACCTGCTCCAGCTTATCCATATCCTTTTTGAATTGGGGTGCCCAGAACTGGACACAGTATTCCAGATGAGGTCTAACCAAAGCAGAATAAAGTGGTACCAATACCTCTCTCAATCTAGACACCATACTCCTATTGATGCAACCAAGAATTGCATTGGCTTTCTTGGCCACCGCATCACACTGCTGACTCACGTTCAGCTTGTAGTCTATTAAGACTCCTAGATCCTGTTCGCACGTACTGTTAGCCAGCCACGTGTCCCCCATCCTATATTTCTGTATACCATTTTTTCTGCCTAAGTGTAGGACCTTACATTTCTCTCTGTTGAAATTCATTTTGTTAGCCTTGGCCCAGCTCTACAATCTGTCCAGGTCTTTTTGAATTTTGATCCTGTCATCTGGCGTATTAGCAACCCCTCCCAATTTGGTGTCATCTGCGAATTTGATCCGCGTGCCCTCTACTCCTTCATCCAAGTCATTAATGAAGATATTGAACAGCACCGGGCCCGGGACAGAACCCTGTGGCACCCCGCTAGTCACTTCTCTCCAGGATGAGAATCTGCCATTGGTGACCACCCTTTGGGTACGGTCAGTCAACCAGTTTCAAATCCATCTGACAGTAGCCCTGTCCAGCCCACATCTTACTAGCTTCTTTGCAAGAATGTCATGGGGAACTTTGTCAAAGGCCTTACTGAAGTCAAGATATACTATGTCCACGGCATTCCCTTCATCTATCAAGCAAGTAACTCTATCATAAAAAGAGATAAGATTAGTCTGGCATGACTTATTTTTGAGAAATCCATGTTGACTTTTCGTAATTACAGCATTGTTTTCCAAGTGATTAGAAACTGACTGTTTGATGATCTGCTCCAGGATCTTTCCAGGTACTGATATCAGGCTAACTGGGCGATAATTATTTGGGTCCTCTTTTTTCCCTTCTTGAAGATGGGGACAACATTTGCCCTCCTCCAGTCTGCCGGAACTTCTCTTGTCCGCCAAGAGTTTTCAAAGATTATAGCAAGAGGTTCCGCAATGACCTCTGCTAGTTCTTTTAAAATCCTAGGATGCAATTCATCTGGCCCTGGAGACTTGAATTCATCCAGAGTAGCCAGGTATTCCTGTACTACCTCTCTACCTATTCTGTGCTGCATTTCCCCCACTTCCTCACCTGCTCCCCAACCACCAGGCTGAGTGTTTTTATCCTTTTGGGAAAAAACTGAGGCGAAGAAGGTGTTGAGAAGTTCTGCCTTTTCTCTTCCTCCTGTTATTAATTCACCATCTTCTGTGCGCAGCGACCCTATCGTCTCCTTCTTTTTCCTTTTGCTGCGGACGTATTTAAAAAAGCCCTTTTTATTGTTTTTAATGTCTCTGGCCAGCCTAAGTTCGTTCTGTGCTTTAGCCTTTCTGACCTTCTCCCTACATCTCCTGGCTACTTGCTTATAATCTTCTTTGGTGATTTCCCCCTTCTTCCATTTCCTGTACATGTTTTTCTTAATACTTAGCTCAGCTGAGAGCTCTTTAGTCAACCATTCCGGTTTCTTCAGAAGCCTTCCATTTTTCCTCCTTAATGGCACAGTTTTAGCCTGTGCCTTCAGTATCTCCCTTTAAAGAACTCCCATGCATCCTGAACTCCTTTCTCACTGACTATTCTTGACCACGGGATTTCAGCCAGCAGCTCCTTCAGTTTACAGAAGTCTGCTTTTTTAAAATCTAAGACGAGTGCCTGTCTACACTTGTCTTCTCCTCCCCACTGAATGCCAAATTCTAATAGGGCATGGTCACTCCCCCCTAAAGATTCAACCACTTCTACCTCATTAACAAGGTCATCCCTGTTGGTCAGGATCAGATCTAGAATATTTGATCCCCTTGTGGCCTCTTCCACCTTCTGGACCATGAAGTTGTCTGCAGGGCAAGCAAGAAACTTGCTGGACCTTGCCGTCTTTGCAGAGTTTGACTGCCAACATATACCGGGGTAGTTGAAATCTCCCATTATTACCGTATCTCTCCTTTTTTAATGTGCAGTCATTTGGTCTATGAAAGCGCCATCGAGGTCCTCAGTCTGGCTTGGAGGTCTGTAGTAAACCCCCACTATAATATCCCTATTGTTTCTCGCTTCCTTAATTCTTACCCAGATGCTCTTGACCTGGCTTCCGGTGTTCAAGTCCTGGATCTCTTCACAGGTGACAACATCCTTGACATATAAGGCTACTCGTCCTCCTTTCTTATTTGGTCTATTTCTACAAAATAGGCTATACCCCTCTATTCCTACATTCCAATTGTGAGACTCATCCCACCAGGTCTCAGTGATGCCTATCAAATCATATTTATTTTGTTGTCCTAGGAGTTCAAATTCATCTTGTTTGTTTCCCATACTCCGTGCATTAGTGTAGAGACACTTAAGTCCCCGTGCCCTTCCTGCAAGTCCCATAGCATTGTTTCCACCCCTCCCACGATTGGATGCTATTCCTACTTGGCCAATATCATTTGGGCCTTTTCCCCCTGCAGTTGCCGAGTCCTTGTCCTGAATAATCTTGTCTCCCTCCCCAGCTGTACTTAATTTAAAGACCTCCTAATCCTCCTTGTGAGACTGTTTGCAAATTCTAAAATGTATCCTAGAATTCCAGTTACCAAAGAAGTTGTAGTTAAATAGCAGCACCAAATGATCAAGTTGGGCAATAGAGCAAAAATTTTCTAAACCCAAGACTTTACATTATCAAAAGCAACATATTTTTTAACTTGTCAGTTGTTCTTATCAGTCCATCCAAGGCTTTCACATCTGTAGTAAAAGACTGTTTGTCTGGGCCATCATCCTGAATTGTAAAATGGGTGAGAAAGAGAGTCACAGGACTTCTTTGGATGGTAGCAGTGAGTATTTGGAAGTGGTTTCTTGTGGAGGAGAATCTGATGTCCTCTTCCCTTTTTCACACAGAAATTGAAGACATTTTTATTCAAATTTTAATGTCTTGTTCATCTGCTATGCTAATACTTTGAATTGTTCTTTTTCATAGTTGCTTTTACTTCTGTAGTTTCAACATTGCACATTTTTCGTCCAATATTTCTGTTTTGCAGATATCAATATTTTTGTTTCTCCATATGTTTATCCTGCATACTTATTCATAGAACAGTTAGATGTACTCAATAACAATCATTGCAAAAATAGATTGTGTTTCTAGGTGTCATGCTTTTCAATTAAATATTAAAGAAACAGGAAAAAAAGTGTTTTGTGGGAAATAGTATAAATAAACTCTCTCCCCTGACCAGGCAGAAATTCAGTATTTAACCAATAGCTTTAACTTTACGGCTTAGCAGGGGGCTAATTAGTAGATGAAATACATAAGCAAGCGGCTAATATTTGAAATCTGAGAGCATTTAAAAAACAGTTTTGGAGGTCCAATGAATGAAGGTGCTGCTAATGTGAAAATGTTCAGATTGACTCTGATGTACTCTGCGTTTGGATCATGCTTCTTTAAAATAATATTGGAATTCTATATTATGAACATTAATTCTAGACTGTAGCATGAGCCCTCTACTTCCGCAGACTTTAGGGGTACAAGTGGACCCCCCCACAGTATTCGTTATTTTTATCTGAGAACACTTCTCTAGGAATCTCTAGGTCCTGCAGTGCAGCTCTACGGACCTAGAGATTCCTAGAGAGACTTTTTTTTTCTGTGGTAGGGGCAAGTAAGATTTTTAAAAAATAAATAAATAATTTAATTGATTATACATAAATAAAACAACCCACAAATAATCAAATCTGTGAGTGCTGATCCCACAAAAGTGGAAGTCTCAATATAAACTATATGTAATATGGTATAACACACTACAATCATAATTCTATACATGTATACTGAGAAGTAATTCCCATTGAATTCAGTGGGGTATGCCCATGAGTAGATGATATAGGATTGCAGTCTAAGTGTCCAAGAAATGTGCTGATACATGTCAAGACCAGTATGAGCCAGGGCAGCCATAAAAATAAGGTGCTAAGTGATGAGAATAAAAAATAGGAGAAGCAATGGTGTGATGCTGACCCCTGCAGGATAGTTAGAAATCTTTTTGTGCTTTCTACATTGAACAGACTTACAAAGAAGTAAGCTTTGCAAATATAAGTACAGTGGGCCCTCCATATTTGCTAGGATTAGGGGCGCAGGACCCTTGCAAACGTAGAAAAATTGCAGACATCAAAATGTATCTGTGCCCTTGGGAAGGGGGCTAAGACATGGTGGGGAGAATGGACACCCAAGGTCCAAACCAGGACAGGGAAAGGGGGTGGGTCAGCATTGTTACTGCAGTTTAGGCCTATTTGGCGATGGCACCCAATATCACTTTGATATCATAATTCAGCCTTACTATACCACCCTTCTCCACGTGTTTGTGAGGCCTCCAGACAAGCACGAAACTAGGCTTGGCACTTAACGGCTGAAATATTCTCAAACAATACAGGCAAACCAGAAGTAGCCAGATCGCAGCTTCAGGGACCTCCCTGGCAAACACCACATTATGTATGTGCGCTACCTACAAAAGGCTCCCTGCCCCGACCAGGCAACTTGACAAAGGCTGAACCATCCACTGTCAAGCATTGCGCATTTACATACTGGCTACATCATTGTTAATTAGGCTCTGATTCCATCATGCTAAATTGTGACCTTTCAGAGACATTGTCTTGCACCGAAAACTCATTGTTGTCCCCGAGTAAGGCACAGCCTGCAGTTGCACTTCTCCCTAGAAAAACCCCTGATTCTGAGACCTTCCTCAGATCGCTCCCGAGTTCCAGACCGCCTTGCTGCCGTTTTGCTTGGCGAGCTTCCCCTCAGCTCCATGTGCTGAGCCACACCAAACCCCAGCATCGCTCTCTATCTTCTTCCGGGCTTCAGGAACAGGTTTCGTATCACCGGAATCAACTATTCCCCTGAAAATCCCACTATCTTACTCACACCTTTATTTTCCTTAGTTATCTGTGTGCATGTGTTGCTTACATTGTGTGCCTGTATTTAATAAATATCATTCATTATTTTCAAACCAGTCTGCTCCTTGACTTGGCCTGACCCCGTAAACATTGGGTTACAAGATCCTGCTAAGTTACCTTGCCTCTCGTAACCCTAAAGCAGTGCTCAGAGCTAATTTTCCCCACAGATAGTTGAGCACATTTTGGTGTCCCTCACAGGACCCTCAGTAAACAGGGTAACATCATGGTAACCCTATACTTACTTCTTTCTTGCCCATCTCCTTCCTTGAGTGTGTGTGGGATATCAGGAGAGGGTTTGTGGTGCTGAGAAATCAGGCTGGTAGCCATTCTCAGCTGGCCAGTGAACTGCTGATGGAGGAGGAAGAGGACAAAAGGCAGGTTTTTAAATCAGAGCCATGGAGATGAAAGGTTTCCCTAGAAAAGAAGTGGCTGAGCTGGGTGTGTAGAGGGTGAAGAAACTCTCAAACAATAAAATCCATGAAATTCAAACCTGCAAATGTGGAGGGCCAGCTGTATTATTGAATTAAGTGGGGCTTAGACCTCAGTAACTGTCTTTAGAATTGCATCCTTGGGAGGCATGAATCTTTTCTGTATCCTGAGCATTCTTATTTAAACATCACCACACTAGCTTTGCCTCTTCTTACAGTGGCCTTTTGGCTAGAACCAAACAAGGTAGATTAAATATTCCTTGCCTGTTCTCCCTAGGCAAGTGAGCAGGAATTATTTTCTTGCTTGAACTGAACTACGAGGAACAATTCCTTCAAGTCAGAACTCTATCTTAATTTCCAGCCAAGGAAATATATGTTTTATATTTGAACACAATTTCTTGTGCAGCTGTGATTCTTGCTTACTACATATGGTAGTAACAATTTCTACCGGAGCAATTATGCAATCAATATACAATTTAATTCTATCACCAAAGCCTGCCCCATGACACTGGGAGGCCTCCTCCATAACATCATTTGGAGCTGTTCCTAAGTCCTGCAATTAGGGCCTGGGATTCGGATCTTGCTGCTGTAATATTAGGAAACCCTGAGTTTAGATTATATTTATGTATAATATAGCTGTGTTTTTTCTTATTTTTTCCCTTAATTTATGACTGAGCTTGTGTTCAACTTAGAACAGCTGTATGCATATCAGTCATACCCTGGTTGCTGAAAGAAAGAACATCTCCCATTTACTGTCAGTTTTAATTGGGGTTGAGGCTAATTCTCCTTCTTGTTCCTTTCTGGTCTGTGCTTAAGGGTGTTTGAATTTCAAAACTATAAACCTGTGGGAAGAGATTTAGTTGTTTTTGTACCTTTAATAATGTTTCTAAAAAGATACAATGATGATAGCCATGTTTCATGGCCAATCCAAAGAGCCACTTTTTCACTGAAGGAGACTTGTTATAGCTTTCATTGTTCATTTCTTGTCCAGTAGTGAGAAGGCAAAGCAGGACTGGGGTAAAATGGGAAATTAGAAACTGATGCATAGTTTTGATTAAGAAAGGCTGAAATATTAGGAAATTGTGGAATGTGACCAATACTACTTTAACTTCATTGTCTCGATCCCACAGAATCCTGGAATTTGTTTTGCAGTTGGTAAAGTACTTCAGAATTGTATACTACAACTCTAGAATTCTGTAGCAGATCATTCTAAATACCTAATGAAACTACAAATATAAGGATTCCATAGGAAGGAGCCATGACAAAGGGATAATAAAGCACCATTAGTTGTGTAGCGTGGATATACTACAACTTTCTTATGTTCTTTTTTAAAAATACTTCCAGAAACCTCAAGCCTGTTGATGCTTCCTTTTTATTCATCAATGAGGCTATTTTTATTTCTTTGAGATATCAGTGTACAGCATAGCATTAGGATTTTTCTCTCGTCCCATTTCAGGTTAGAGCTGATTTTAGGTTAGACATAGCTTATAAGATGCCTTCAATTTTCTTTTGGTAGTCTCTGAAGAAAGATGTTGTGTGAATTTTCTAACAATTGTTAATTTTTTCTTTGTTGATCTGGAAATCACTGTTCTCCAGGCCCCCCTCTACTATGAGCGAGTGTGTATTACAGGCATCCCCCATTAACCCAGTCACTAAGAGCATTATTAGCTAAAAACCAGTCTACCAGAATTAAAGTTTGGACAAAGTTTACTGTTAACAGTGATACATCCAGTCACAATGACAATTAATGGTAGGTTATATCTTAACAATAAAAGAGAACAATATTTAATGTTGGCAAGTTACTAATTCTATTTACCTTATTCTAAAACATCAACACTGAAATCAATCAGTACAAAGAAAGCAAAGCAATATAAACAAAATAGAAAATATTGAAGCGTTCAGGTATGAGTAGGCTTGGTCCTATCACAGCAGCACAAGAAGTGGCTGATAGCTGTAACCATCCCTTTCTGAGGTACACCTCAAAAAGCCAGGATTTTGTTGGCGCTTAAAAGTAGTCAATGTTGAAACCAATCAAGCTTCTACAAAGGCAGAGCCACACCAAAATCCCCCTGCTCTTTCTGGACACATTTTATAATTCAACAGGAAGCAAATAACTGAATTTATTGCTGTTGATTTTAAAGCTGTTTGTATTAGAGGAGTTTGTGCATCTACTTTAAAAATGATGATTTATATTGACATTAATATGTTCTGTTATTTGTATACTGTCTTCTGAGTGCTTTTAAGACCTAAAACATGGGTCAGATATCAGTTAGTGAAGAAATTTGTCTAAACAATGTAACAGAAACTCACATATCAAACAGAAGCTCACATATCAAACAGAAAACCAGCAGAGACCAAAAAACAATGATGCTATTGGGCAAAAAGAAGAGGTCAGAAGTCACTTCTTTGAATGGCTACTACTGACCGTTATTCTAACCTTTCATTTGTTGGTCAAAACCATAAATGTTCATGTGGAAACCCTTTGGTTGAGCTATATGGATTGTAAATCAGCTTACATCAGTTAATATCTAACAGCATTATAAAATTGATAGTGTGTAGTTTTTTTAAAAAATAAAAAGCTCAGATTTGCCAAGTGCTGGCAGAAGAGCTTAGTTCCCCTTCAGCAGCACACTGGATTTTAGTACTAGGTATGGGGGAAGAATGGAGTATTCTTTTCCTCCACTAACAGCTCACTGCTTTTCTTGCATGACATCTCTTCCCATCCATGGTTACCATGCCAGTGCTTAAATATAAACCACACTGAGTTTGACCTGAGTCCATGTTTTATTCCATAGTATGGCTGAAGGTTGCAGTCTCTTTTTATTAAGGACCATAACCAGATTGTCCTGAATACAACTCATCAAGTGCCTGAGGCAGCAGGTTGTTGGTGTAAGAAGGTGATGGAGCAGTTAGTCCAGGCCGGGTCAATAGGGTTATCTGAGCAAGATGAAGAGAAAAGCAGAAGTTGTATCAGCAGGCTGGAAGTCCAGGTACATGAGCCAGCAAAGAGTAAACAGAGTAATTCAAACTTAGCCAATCCAAGGTCAAGACAAAACAGGAATGCAAGAGAACTACCAGTCAAATGGATAAGATAGTTGTCAGCAGTAGAGTTGAAAAGAAACCTCCTGATATTTTATCAGCACACTTGACCACAGATTCACCAAACATGGGATGCTATAGAAAAGGACTAGAACAATGAAGTTTTGGGACTGATCTGCAAGCTACTTGAAGTATTTTCCAAACACTCACTTCAAATTTCTGTATATTTTGTTCTAGATGTACATTTCTGAACCAGTTTTGATCAAACTCAATATTTACACTTGGGCTGACAGATTGAACTTTTCTGTGCACATTTGGGACTGATTAGCATACTCTGACTCTTTTCAGAAAATACCTGGCTTTGGTCTATTTTCCACGGAATTTGTTGTGAAACAAATTTTAAAGATTACAGATGCTACCGCTCAAATTTTTGTGCTGAGGTGTATCTAGTGTAAACAGGGCAAGCATGGAAGTTGCGGCCCACCTCCTAGGTCACTTCCTCTTCTTCCTCCTCCTCTTCTAAATCTTTCAGCATGACTTTTTTGCACCCCCCCCCCGGCATTGGCGCTGTCCCACTCTAGGTATGCCTCTACTTTTGTGTCATTCAAATAGTTAGCAAAATAATCAGCTTCAGCCTGGGCAACACAAGGTAAATTTTTTTAGAAATATATAAAATACTGTATATCTGAAACAGAGTTCTGTGCAAATTGAAAGCTCACATGCTATTCTGCAAACATGGACATGAACCAAACGTGGTGTGAGAAGGAGAGAGAAACAACATGTAAACACTATGGATTGGATCAAGACTTAGGCTAGAATTCTGGTATAAAAACTATGCTAATATAAAAAGCATATGCTGGTATAAAAACTGTAGCATAAAAAGCTGAACTTTGTCAGGGATCCTATAATTGTAGTCCCTGACACAGCTAATTGTTCCAGAAGCATAAAGAGTTTGCATTCTTACTTTTGACATGAGGAATGCACAGGTATTGACAATTGTACAAGGGGGAAGTGGAAGGCCATGGTACCCAATGTACAAATGGTTGTGCAATGATGGGTTACAGAGTAACTAGACCAGTGCTAAGTCTGTATAGGAATTTGTTTATGGCTGCAATCCTCCTCCAGTTGGAAAAATAAATCCCATTTAACTCAGTCCCATTGAACCACTTATTTTTAAATAGAAATTCATATATTTAAACTGTGAATTAGTTGCACTTAGTTCCAACTGAAATGGGACTTAAGTCACAACGTAATCTGGATTCAATACAATAGCCAGAAGCACTAAGAAATTTAAAGCAAAGAAAACGGGTGTAAGCTCACCGAATGAAGCATGGAAGAGAAATTAACTATATTTCGTAGAAGCATGACAGATGTTAGCTGAGGAATTTTGACAGCAGTAGTGAAAAAAAACAACACCAAGATCTAAAATAGCACAGGACATAGGAGCCCCATGCCATGTTTCAAGTATCTAACAACAAATGAGCTGTGATAATAAATATGTACTGTAGAAGAACTTATTTTCAAAAATGGTTAGATGATTTCAATGTCATAGGCTATCAGGCCTCCGATGGAAAAGCCCAAGTAGAAAGACACTCGTTCAATGCTGCGACCACTCTTTAACTGGCCCAGGAAAACAGGCCGTGCTGGAATTTTGATGTCTTCTTCATCAGTTCCATAATCTACATAGACGAGATCATATTCAACCTTGCCTTTCAATCGAAGTAAAAGATGCTTGGCTTCATCTGTTTTCCATATCTCTCCACTCTGCCATTGGGCACTGAGCTTATCACTTATTTTGGAACTTTTCTCATGCCTAATCTTAGTAGTAACACACTGATCAATTTTTCCTTTGTGAATGAATTTGTTCAGATTGCTTCCTTTTCCAAGGTAGAAAAGTGCTATGGGTTGCTTAGAACGGCACATTTTCCAGTACTTACCATTAAATGCCTTCTTCAGTGCATTGAGATATTTCTCCATTTGTTTAGAATCTTTATCTAGCTGATTTTGGTTTTCAGGCCAAAACAATAAGGAAGCTAAGAAGTATGGTTCTGAGTGTCGATGATCGAGACCTACTGACTGCAGAATTGTTTTCAGCTGTTCTCTGAGTTCTGAAAAAGAGTTCACCATTTTGGATTTTGGACTGAGGCAATGGAGGACAATATTGGCCAAAATAAAATTCAGTTTGTCCCTCTGACTAAATTTGGTGGAGCTCTGAGCAAGCACATCAGCATACTTTCCCACTATGTCCTCCATTTTGCTTACAGCTTTGTCATGACTGTTGAGATATTCCAAAATTCCAGAAAACTTGTCTGCCTTGGAAGCTTCTAAACTCTTCCTGTAATTTTCCAGCTGCAAAGATGAACTCAGTTTTGACTTCTTCAGCCAATCAAAATCAGAGTAGCAAAATATTTCCGCATAGTTATTGAAAAGTTCTTGAACTTTGTTCCGTATTTTGAGCTCAACTATTTCTTTTTCAGGATTCTTTGGTTTCAGAAAGATGAAATAGTTGTCAAAAAAGTCAAATGCTTTTTTAAAATTAACTTGCAGATTACTTAAATAATCTGCATACTTTTCAAGAGTCAGTCTATAGTTTTCACTGTCAGTATCACTTGTGTCTCTTGGGATATCACGGTGTCCTGAGAAGAATTGTATGATGTGTTTTCTAGAAAGATCATCTTTTTCGTTGAACCAAGATGTAGATTCAATGATTTTTATAGTGTATAGACCAGTTTCTATTTCTCCTAGGTAACCAGATGTGTTATACATTTCATACCTTCTCTTGTATTTTATTTTTTGAAAATCTTCTCTCTCACTGTCTTTATTTTCTGTTTGTTGTTGAGATTCTTTAAATGCCGCTGAGGCACATTTTGCAAGATTCAATAAATCATCCAGATTTTCCACAGGTATTGTAGATTTCTCTGTATTTTCTTCAAGCCAGTACTTTATCTTACTTTTAAAAACTTGACCCAAAGTGTCTGATATATATGAATTATTAGGAGCACCTTTTTTAGCTTTTCTAGCCCATTCTAATGCACGGTCAAAATTCTTCTCCTTGATGTAGAAATGCCTTGCTAAGGCTTGGCTAATAAATACATTTTTGCTGAACCTATGAGTCCCCTCCGTCAACACCCTTTCAACTTCGGTACTCTCTTCTTCTTTCTGAATTGCTTCAATTAATGGGGAAAACAATGTATCTGCGTCATCTCCATGCTCCTTTCGTTGCCTTGTAAGCAACATGCTTTGTACATCTTGTTGAAGTTTGTCTTTCCCTATGCCAATCTCATAAAATAAACTCTCTCTTAGCAACGAAAGTGTAATCTTACTTTTAGTCAATTTATATGTTTGTTTAAATTCTTCTAGGCACTGTACAGCAATCAGTGAGTGACTGATGCGTACCCCTTTGTACTGTCCATGCTCCAGCACTTCTGTTTTTATAATAATGTTGGAACAATTTCCCATCTTGTCATCCAAATTTTCTGGACCCCAATAAGTTTTTTTAGTACTTATTCCCAAAAATTCTTCACACTGCGATACTGAGATTGTGGACTCTGTAACATAAGAATTAAGTAGTGCCAGGAAGGAAATGAGTTGAGCTTGCTTACTGGTAACATCTAGGCCTTTTAGTGTGTTTCTGACTACATTCTCTATGTATTGTTGATCAAAGTTCTTTTTCATAATCATAAATGAGTAAAAGTCTTCAGGATGGTCATACTGATCTTCAATTTCTTTCAATTTTTCCTCAAAAGCCCTTTGTTCTTTCAGAGTTAATTTTTGCTTCAAAGCAATACTGTTCAGACTATTGTTCTTTGCACTCTCCTCAGGATTCTGTGATCTCATACAATTTAAGATCATGACCAAAGGATTTTCATATATAATGCCATGTTCTGCTACAGCAGATTGGATAGCATGTTGTAGCAGATAAACATTTTCTTGCTCTTCAAAGTCATCCACAAGCAGCAAAACCGGCAAATAATCAAACTTATTTGATGTCCCATATGTAACTAAGGTGGTCAGTTGTGTTCCAATTTCTGAAAAATCAATTGTTTTGTTTTTTAAAACAGCACACCTGAATTTCTTTCTCAGTTCCCAGAGAATATGCATGGCTAAAGTAGTACCACCACAGCCTGGATGATGGTAAAGGTTAATAATTTTTGTAGGTGACTGTTTAGTGAATGGAGACCCTGACACAATCAGAGCTTCAAGCTTCTCATAGGCATCCCGCTTAATAAATGAAGAACTGTAGTTTTCAGAGGAGAAATAAAAATTCCACCAAGACACTTTCCCACCTCTATAAAAATGCTCTTCTTGGGATTTTTTAAATTTAGAAAACTGGTTTTTATCCTTTTCAATTTCTGTGTCTTTGCATTCATTTTCACAGAGTATTTCCAACGCAGCCATGAAGTCTTCGTCTTTCTTTAGCAGAATAGTAGAAGAACCCCCTTTTGATGGTAAAAGTCTTTGAGAAGTTTGGGTCACTGATTTTAACTTTTGGATAGTACCATTCACCATTGGCAGGGTCAAGCTAGATATGCACCTGTCTGCTAGTTTATCTGCGTCAATAAATCTGGCTTGCAGGAGATCTTTCCAGCGGTGGTATGTTTGTATTCCAATACAAATACAAAGCATGTCATCAAGTCCTTTGAGTTCTTGATAAAATGTACAAAATGTTTCAATCATAGGATCACCAGGATCTTCCACTTTTGATAGTAAAAGAAACAGCACCAAAAATTTTCCTCTTTGCATTACGTCAGGGTGAGAAAGAAATGAGATCAGTTTCCTGACTTCAGCAGCTCTCTGTTGCTGCCAGCCACTTGGATTCAAGGGCTGATATGCTTCGCTTTTAAGGTCTGATCTGCCATTACAGAAAATCCAGCTTGGTTGCTGATAGAGATTCAGTTGCTCAATTGTTTCAGGTGCTGAATTTAGAGGTTTCTGGTACTGTTTTGGAAAATGAAGATTTGCAGCTCTGTTCTCTCTGAATGCCTTGACCACACCTTTGCTTGCTGACTCTGGATCAAAGTCTAGGGCAGCAAATACATTCATTTCCTGTAAGAAGGTAACATGCTGTGTCTCGTGTGGATGACATTTGTTAGTGACTAAAATATACCAGTCATAATAGGAATTATCTAGCAAGTCTTTGTTGCCTGTGAGTAGGCTGACCAGTTTGCGACCTTCATCCTCTGTCTTCCGTCTTTTTTCTGCATGTTCTTCCTCAGCTTCTTTTCTATTTACTGCTATTGTCTCTAGTTTAGACACAAATGACTTACACTCTTTTTCAGATTTATTGATATTTTTAGAAGAGGCACCATCCCTTATGAATAAACATGGCTTCCATGTTTCACTTTTAAAATTGTAAGTTTTTGTAGGGAAATATTTAGATTGACAACTAGAGGATTTTGGAACGACATCAACCTCAGTCACAAAAGTTTCTGATGTAATGCTATTTTGCTGCAACACTTCCACAAATCTAGGTTTCCTAATGCAATCTTTTGCAACATCAACAAAATTTCCAAAGTATTGCTTTATCATCTGGTCAAAATAGTTAATATATTTCTCTTTATTTTGGACTTGCACTCCAACAATTTCCCCATGGGGATTGTCCCGTACTCCTAAATGGATAGTACCATTAGTACGGCAGTTCATGCATGCTGCTGCAAATCTAAAAACCTCATTGCAAAATTTCTTTTTCAGATTCTCCTCTGTGGTGTTATCTGTGTTTGTAAAAAGTTTAAATTCATGGATTGGATCAATGAGATTCAGTGGCCCAGTTTCAGGTATATGGAGAACATACTGTTCTATGTAACAATGACTGTTGTGAAATTCATCAAAAGGATATGGTAGGCAAGTTTGCCTAATGGGATGGTCATTACTTCTGTCTTCTTGGTGAAGCATGTTTTTTGTTCTTTCCTGAAGCACAGGTTCTGATGATTCAGTGGATTTAGGTATTACAGACTCTGTTTGTTTATAGGTATCATCAGACTTTGCTGCATTATTTTCTTCTGTGTGCCTTTCCTCTTTGATTTTATTTGATAATTTAGCATTAAAAAGCTCTGTACTGGGTTCTTGCCCAGATACCGTGCTAGAAGCTTTAGATAGATCATCATTCCCTTTCAGTGTATATATTATTTTAATTGCTGGGCCATGGGGTATCCCCATTTCTAGGAGGTCTTGCTTTGTCAAGATCTTCAGAATAGAGCCTGTCACATCTTGATGAAGAAGGGTATTACCATGTTTCTCCTCAAGCTTCAGTTCATTGGTCACCCATTGTTTTACATGTTCTTTCGTCCAGTTCTCAATTTTAGCATCAAGACCTGGGCTGTGTTCTTGTCTAAAAACCTTACTTGTTCCTTCACCGGAGTCACTAGTCCCTTTTAGTGAATGCATTATTTTAATTGCTGGGCCATGGGGTAACCCCATTTCTAGGAGGTCTTGCTTTGTTAGGATCTTCAGAATGGTGCCTGTTACATCTTGACAAAAAAGAGTATCACCTTGTTTCTCTTCAAGCTCCAGTTCATTGGTCACCCATTGTCTGACATGTTCTTTTGTCCATTCCTCACTATTTTTAGGCAGATCCTCTTTTGCCCAATCTTCAGTATTTTGGGGCAGATTTTGTTGGTTACTTCTCTTGGTTCTTTAAAGTAAAAGAAATAAGAATTACCAATTACAACACTTCTTTTTTTTTTAAATTACATTTTCACGTAAACCACTGATGAACAGGTTAGATCCAGTCTAAGAAAGCAACTTACGTATGTCTACCTTGGCCTTAGTCCCAATGTGTTTAATGGTCTTTTATATGTATGTATGTATGTATGTGTATATATATGTGTGTGCGTGTGTATGTGTATAGACAGATAGAATATATATAGCGTTGAACCTTCAGTTAGCTGCAGTGAAGGTTCTTTTGGAACAAGCCACTTTTAGTGTTTTGCACTATAATGATGGGTAACATGTTCTTACAAGATAGCTTCCCAAAACAAAACGTATTTTACTTTTTTTCATTCTTTTCACAACGCCGTGTGTTTTACTCAACACAATGTGGGTTCCTGCTTCTACCTCCAACAGCATTTCCTCCCCTACTATGTTCTCTGCCTCCTCTAGCATCACATTCAATTCCTGCTTGCTAGGGAGAAGCTGATAGGAATTGCAAAAATATGAAAAAATTGAATCCATATAAGATTCATTTATTCTACTTGTTTTTTTTAAAGAGAATGTGGCCTGGGCAACAATTTATGTGTCAAAAATCAGTCATAACTTGTCTGAAGTCCCATTGCTTTAAAGCATATGGTCTCCTGTGCTAAACCTTGTCATGAGTCCTATGTCACACATTTATCATCATTGCTACAAAAGGCACTGACTGTGGCATGTTTTGGATTCCTGTTTCTTTTCTTTTCTTTCTTTTTTTTTTTTAAATTTGCCATCAACTTGACTTTGACTTTTGGTGATCTTATGAATTAGAGCCCTCCAAAAGCTCTTGTCATTAACAGTCTGTTCAGGTCTTGTAGACATGGGGCCCTGCTTCCTTTATTGAATCAATCCTTTTGTGGTTTTCTTTTTTCTTCCTTCCTTCCACTTTACTGAGCATTACCTTTATTTCAATGAGTCTTGTCATCTCATTATGTGTCAAAAGTTATGATAGCCTCAGTTTAGTTATCTCAGTTTCTAATGACAGTTCAGGTATGAAAGGTTCTTGTTATCTACGCTTAGTGTTTAAAATGTTTTATTTGTTATATATGCCTTAGAAATTCAGATGTAGGAAGCAGTATAGAAATAAAAATAATAACAGCCTTATATAATCTGAAAGTTGAAATTGTGGCAGTTTTTTATCTTTCACAGAAGAAATTTAAATTTTGGAATAGCATGATGTTGGGGTATGCTATAAGGATTTTGAACAAAGTGGATTTGAAAATATTATATCAGCCTTACCCAACCCAGTGCCCTTCAGACTACATTCTTCAATATTCACAACCACTAGGCCATTGGCCATTCTGCCTGGGGACCATGGGAGTTGCATTGCATTTTCAGTTTTTGTAGCTTCCACTATTGTTCTGCTAAGTATCTGAAGTTCTTATTTCTTGTTGAATCCACCGCACCGTTTCAATTCAACATACCTTTTCTTCCCCATATTAGAGCTCTGTTGATTGAAGTGATGTCTTATTCTTTCTTGCTGGGAGAAGCCTTGAAGCCTAAGTGATGTCTTGTTCCTTCTTGGTAGCAGAAAACCTTGAAGCTTGGGTGAAAACAGAGGGGGAAGATCTATCAACCCAAAGTTCTAAAGTAAAATGAGAAGATAACATGTTACATCAAAGGAAAATTCTATGCTTTTTCTTTATGAATTGCTACAGAACAAAAATTTTGAAAAAAATCAGAAGTTTGGGCTGAGACAGTAACACTTCTCCTTACATAGATTAGCAACTGGGTGCCCTGATAATTCTCTTCAGCTTCTCAGTTCTTATCTGGTAATGTTCGCTTAGGAGCTTGCTGGCTTCTGAGAAATTTATAAAGAACCTTATCATGGAGGATGCAAGCAGTTAGTTTTAATTTGTGTTCTTTTATTCCTTGACTGAAAACCACTTCCTGATTTGTCGTTACTCACTCTACTTCCTGTAACAAATTTCCTATGCTTGATTCCCAACCTTATTGCTTTTGACTGATACACAAAATAGCTGAAGGGACAAGCACTGGTAAGTAGGAAGAGGCAGGTACGGTGCTTAACTCTTTCCTACCAACTGGTTTATCTTTGAAATCCTTCCTTCATGAATTATTTTCCTCCAGAAGGAAATAATGAGGGAAGGTAGTGGATGTAAAAGGGCTAAACCCTTGTTGTCACTTTCTCCTATAAACATTCTTTCCATGTCAGTCACAAACTTAGTTTGGGAATTTTGTTTTTGATGACAGGGCAGAGCTGCATTTTAAGGCCCACAATCAACTCCACTCTTCCTAGTCAGCAAGCGATACTGTTACAGACTGAGAAAAAAATTGAGAAATATTTTGTAACACTGAAGCCTGAGTAGAAAAACAAATGTATCTGTTTAAAATAAAAGTAGGGATATTTATATGTCAGACAGCGTAATATACAAAATAATAAGAGAAACAGTCTGAGTGAGAAAGTAAACAAATAGCCAGTACATAACAAAAGTGAGAAAATGTATTGCATTGGAATGAAAGTGTTATTAATATATGAGGGCTGATGAAATCACTTGCAATAAGGCTGATTGTTTTGTCACCTAAGGCTAATGAAGATGTGCCTCTGATTGGACAAGTAGAGGCTGAAGATACTATAAATGTCATCTCATATAAGATTAAAGTCAGGCTATTACACAGT
Source organism: Iguana delicatissima (assembly GCA_948472985.1). Lineage (NCBI taxonomy): Eukaryota > Metazoa > Chordata > Lepidosauria > Squamata > Iguanidae > Iguana > Iguana delicatissima. Next base: position 193,488 of record CAOKZL010002021.1, read on the forward strand.
CTTCATTGAACCTGATTGCTTATAACCATCTTAACCATCTAATGCTGTTTGTGGCTGATCGATATCTAAACAATGTGGGTAAGAGAGAGGAAGAGAGACCCTCCACTCTCAGACAGGGTATATTTCTTATCTCTTTGATAGATGCATGCCTGATATATGCGTATATTGGATGCTGCTATGTATAGCAAGGCCTGAATGTTTATCCACAGTCGTGAAGTTTAAGTCCCTCTATGTGTTTAGTATAAAGATGCCTGCTAGGAAGAAAGCAAAAGGTATAAAAGTTCAATTCCCTATGAGTATATAATGCTCTTAGTGAAAGTGGCTAAGATGAATGTAGAAAATACTATTGTTAGGCTTGAAATTTGGGGCTCTGCAATTTGCTACAGAACTGATCTATTAATTGGCATTTTAGATCCTCAGAGCTCATAAAAAAACCTTGCTTTAAGAATTGTTTAAAAATTGTTCATTCTGTTCTGCTCCTGTTTATAATCAGTATGTACAAGTGAAGGACTCTTGAAATACCAGTAATATCTTGATAATGACCTAGGATGTAACAGCATGTAGACTCAGGAACTTAAAGGGTCAGATAAAATGTAACACGTGTACAAGCTGTAACTTTGCTGACGCTGATGCATGAATCTTTTCTTACTGTAAGCATTCTTTTATATAAACATGAAAATGGTATAAGAGAGGAAGGCCTGGAAGAATAAATCATCCCCTTACCTGGGACTCTTTGATCAAAGTACTTGTGCATGTGTATCTTTCTGCGACTCCTATCCTTTCCTTTCCATCTTCCTACCTTGCCTCTGGGGGTTCATAACAGCTCCGTGTCCATCTGGGGATATGGTGGAGGTGTGATTAATTTATCCTTCTTAACACTACTATGATATAAGATGTGTAAGCCTTATGTAGAATGTCATGAGAAACTGATAAGCTATGTGCCAAGATGATGAAAAGTCTATGTTCCTCCATAAAGGGAGAATATATTTATTTATTCACCATTGTGTTCATTTACATTAATAATCTAAAAGATTACTAAAAGTCTGCTAATTCTCCCATATTAAAAACTCTGAAATTCTCCCTCAATCCCTCAGTCTTAAGAGTTATGGGTGGAGAACAACATATTTCAGTTGGCACCCCAAATGAGACTAGAACCCACAATCTCCAATATCCCTTTCTTAGGCAAAGCTCTGGAGTGTGTGGTGGCTTCCCAGCTCCAAGGGTTTCTGGATGAAACAGATTATCTAGATCCATTTCAATCTGGCTTCAGGCCTGGTTATGGGACAGAGACAGGTTTGGTCGCCTTGGTGGATGACCTATGCTAGGAACTAGACAGGGGGAGTGTGTCCCTGTTGGTTCTGCTGGACCTCTCAGTGGCTTCCAGTACCATCGACCATGGTATCCTTTTGGGCTGGCTTTTTGGGATGGGACCTGGGGGCACCGTTATGCAGTGGTTCTGATCATTCCTGGAAGGGAGAACTCAGAAAGTGGTGCTGGGAGACTCTTGTTTGCCTGTCTCGCCATTGGCCTGTGGAGTCCCCCAGGGATTTGTTTTGTCCTGCATGCTGTTTTACATCTAGATGAAACCTCTGGGAGAGGTCATCCAGAATTCTGGGATTCAATGTCACCAATATGCTGATGACACTCAACTTTATCTCTCTTTTCCATCTGATTCCAAGGAAGCTGTCTTGGTCCTGAACCAATGTGTGCTGTCAGTAATGGACTGGATAAGGGCAAACAAATTGAAGCTTAATCCAGACAAGACAGAGGTGCTCCTGGTCAGCTGAAAGGCAAATTAGGGAATAGAGACTTTGCCTGTGCTGGATGGGGTTACACTCCCCCTGAAATCTCAGGCTTGCAGCCTTGGTGTTCTTCTGGACTCAACTCTTGAGCCTGGATGCCCAGGTCTCAGCAGTGGCCAGGAATGCATTTGCACAGTTAACTTGTGTGCTAGCTGTGCCCGTTCCTTGAGATGTCAGATCTGGCTTCAATGACACATGCCTTGATTACATCTTGGTTGGGCTACTGTAACACACTTTACATGGGATTGCCTTTGAAAACTGTTCAGAAATTTCAGTGGGTTCAAAACGCGGCAGATAGAATGCTGACTGGGGCCAGTTACAGGGAGCATATAACTCCCTTGCTAAAACAACTCCACTGGCTACCTGTTCGTTTTCAGGCACAGTTCTAAGTGCTGGTTATGACCTATAAAGCCCTAAACGGCTTAGGTCCAGGCTATTTGAAAGACTGTATCTCCCTGTACAAACCAGCTAGAATCTTAAGATCTGCTGGAGAAGGCTTTTTCTCTGTCCCACCACCATCCCAGGCTTGCCTGGTGAGGATAAGGGAAAAAGCCTTCTCAGTGATTGCTCCCACCCTGTGGAACACTCTTCCACAGGAGGCTAGGCATGCCCCTTCCCTGCTCTCCTTTCACTGACAGGCGAAAGCTTTTCTCTCCAAACAAACTTTTACGTACACCAGGTAGTTTTTATTTATTAACTGTTGTATTTGAATATCCTTTTAAATGTTTTTATGATTTTATATCTGTTTTAACATTTTTAACTGTGTTTTTTAATGTGTTTAATGTTTTTAATGTTTTTTAATAGGGATGGGCCAACCAAATCCTCAAATCCTCAGCAAGGATTTGAGATTTGTGAATCTGAATCCCTGTGCAAAAATACACAATCCAAATCTTTCAAATCCACCAACCAAAAAATAGTTTTTTTAAAAAAAGAAGTTCTGTATAAAAAAAGTTTTTAAAAGTGTAATTTTTTTTTAAAAAAGTTGATTTTTAAACTGTTTTTTAAAAAAGGATTCGAAAGATTCGCGAGATTTGTGGACTCCCAGAACCTTCCAGGGATTTGGATCCGGATTCGGAAAATTCTGGATTCGTCCCATCACTATTTTTTAGTGTGTATGTATTGTTGGAAGCTGCATTGGATTCCAATTCCGGGAGAAAGGCAGCCTAGAAATACAATCAATCAATCAATCCCTCAAATATTCAACTTTCCATACCACTTCCAGGAATAAAAAGATTTTTCCAAAATATTGCAGTAATAATATGTGTCCAAGAAATTTAATGTAGTCAAAATCACTGTCCCACCTTCCGGCAGTGACAAAATAGGATGATCTTGCATATAGCTTATTTCTGTCCTCAAAAGCTTAAAAGGATGCTCTCTGGCTTGTTCTGTCCAATGGACCCAAGGCTTCACCTATGAAAGATACTATTCTATGTGAGTATTTATCAGCACTGGCTAGTAAATTTAAATGTTTCTTTTTCTTTAAAAAATAGTCTCATTTCTGTGTGCCTCCCTTCAACAACTTCTAAAATAAGTTTATCTTAGTTGGAACTGTTAATAAAGCTTGGTGTGTTGTAATTCAAAATCTATCGTACTCAAGCACCTACCCTTTTATGTATTCTGTAAAATTAGAAAAGAGTAGATTGGATAGGGCTGCTGCCTCCAGCTTGAAACACTGCAAATCTGTTTCACTTTCACTGTAATAAGCAATACTAGCTTATGTAATGTGTTAAGACTAGTAACTTTTTCTTATTACATTGTGTTAATGCAGCCTTTATCAATCCAGTATTTTCCAGATGTGTTGTCTTCACCATCACCAGCCAGCATGACCTTGTTGGTTTGGGTTAGGAATGGAAAGAATATTTGAAAATATTTGAAAAAAAATTTTTTTTTTTAAAGAGAATTGAGAACTCCTGATGAAAAGAACCGTGGACTGACAAGAATAATTGCATTTCAAGACTTCTTTGCAAAATTCAAACATGTTTTTTCCCCACAGAAAACAGCATTTTCTGCTTAGGAAAGTGTTTTATGTGCAGGAAATAATACCTCTGCAGGAAACACTGCAATTGAGGACATTCCATGTAAAATTCACACAACTGATTGGCACTGAAAACATTTTCTACACAGGAAACTGCTTTTTCTGCATACCCACACACAAAAGTATTTCTGCTATTCTTAATGCCAATGAACTGCATGTGGATTTTGCACTGAATAAGTACCAGATTGCAAATAGACTTCAAAAACTGTGTGGTTTTTAAAGTCTTTTTCAGAGTGGGAAGAAGATTGCTAAAATTAGTCATGAATTAGATCCCTAGTTAGGGTAATGTAGTTCAGCCTACATGCAGGGTATCAGGTTGGGGACATCTGTATGAATTCAAGGAATAATTTGTAAAAAAGAAATGACATTTACCCTATTTATTGTGTGCTTTTTAAATACCGTTAATTCATTTAAAATTAATAACTCATTTAAAAGACATATAGAATAATTTGAAAACAACAATAAAGATAAAACTACAGCAGTCTCATAGAAACTCTGCCCATAAGCACTTTCATCAAAATACCAGCTTAAATAAAAACGTATTTACTGAATTGTGAAAGACATGCAGAGAGGGGATCAGCCTAGCCTCCCATGGAAAGTGATTCTGCCATTTGGAAACAGCCACTGAGAAAGCTCAATCTTAGCGAAGACCATAATTTCATGCAGCATTCTTTCTAGTCAACAAAATATCTTTCATCTCAAAGATAATTCTATAAAAACATCCTGAGTTACTAAACTTCAGCTCTACAAAAGCACAAGAATGTTTTAGAATTTACCAAAGTTGAGATAAATATTCAAGTGAGATGTGTTTCAATGAATTATTGAAGTCTGCTTAACTTAACTTGCTGTGCAAAATTTCAAGGGGTAATAGGGGTAATAGTTATTATTATTATACGGCGATTATATGGCCGCTTCTAAAAAAGCTCTCCCTAGATCCCCTGGATATGAATAACTATAGACCAGTCTCCCATCTCTCATTCTTAAGCAAGGTGATTGAGAGGGCTGTTGGTCTTCAGCTCCAAGCTGTCTTGGATGAAACAGATTATCTAGACCCATTTCAAACTGGCTTCAGGGCAGGATATGGAGTCGAGAGTGCCATGGTCGCCTTAGTGCGGGGGTTCTCAACGTGTGGGTCCCCAGATGTTTGTGGACTTCAGCTCCCAGAAGCCCCAGCCACTATGGTCAATGCTCAGGGCTTCTGGGAGCTGAAGTCCAAAAACATCTGGGGACCCACAGGTTGAGAACCACTGCCTTAGTGGATGATCTTCGCCTAGGTATCGACAGGGGAAGTGTGACCCTGCTGGTACTCTTGGATCTTTCAGCGACTTTCAATACAATAGACCATGGTATCCTTCTGGAACGCCTGAGAGGGCTGGGGATCGGGGGCACTGCACTTAAGTGGTTCTGGTCCCTTCTCTCAGGTAGATACCAGATGGTGATGCTTGAGGACAGCTGCTCCTTGAAAAAGGAGCTAAATCTGGTGTCCCTCAGGGCGCTGTCCTGTCCCCAATGCTATTTAACATCTACATGAAACCACTGGGAGAGATCATCAGGAGGCATGGAGCAAGGTGCTATCAGTACGCTGATGACACCCAGATATATCTCTCCATGTCTCGGATAATAGCATCAACTAAGGGTGGCATCTCGCCTCTGAACGAATGTCTTGAAGCAGTAATGGACTGGATGGGGAAAACAGACTGAAGCTGAATCCAGATAAGATGGAGGTACTTACTGTTAAGGGCCCTAGCCCAGGTATGGAGGTCTGTCAGCCAGTTCTAGACGGCGTCACACTTCCCCTGAAAGACTGTGTCCGCAGCTTGGGGGTGCTCCTGGACTCACCACTTCAGATGACAGCTCAAATAGATGCGGCGGCCAGGAGTGCCTGTTATCAGCTTCGGCTGACACACCAGCTGCGCCCCTTCCTGGAGCTGGAACACCTAAAAACAGTGGTGCATGCGCTGGTAACTTCACGGCTTGACTTCTGTAATGTGCTCTACATAGGGCTACCCATGTGCTTAGTCTGGAAACTTCAACTAGTTCAGAATATGGCAGCCAGGTTGGTCACTGGTAGACCTAAAACTGACCACATAACAGCAATTCTGAAGTCTTTGCATTGGTTGCCTATTAGTTTCCGGGCACAGTATAAGGTGTTGGTTCTTACCTTTAAAGCCCTTTATGGCTTGGGGCCAGCCTACCTGCGGGATCGCCTTCTCCCGTATAATCCGCCCCGCACACTAAGGTCCTCTGGGAGGAATTTACTGCAGCCGGTCAGAACTAGGTTGGCTGCGGTTACCCAGAGGACCTTCTCTTCTGTCGCTCCCAAGTTATGGAATGGCCTGCCGGAGGAGACCCGGCATATTACCAGTCTTGACTGCTTTAAAAAAGCAGTCAAGACTGCTCTCTTCTGACAGGCCTTCCCAGACTAGTACTTCCACCACCTCCCACCAACTGTCTTGTTATTTTTTAATAGTTGATTGTTCTTAATTGTTAATTGTTGTGTGTTTTAGGGGGTTGGTTTTAGGTGGGTTGGTGGGTGGGGAGGATTGGGTATGTTTTTAATGTAATTAATGTATTATTGTTGTTCGCCGCCTCGATCCATGGGGGAGGCGGGATAGAAATAAATTTTATTATTTTAAATTATTATTATTATTACTGCTATTTAATCTGATAAGACAGATGGTTATGAACTTAAAAACTGAAAGGTGTTACCAATTTGGGCTAGTATCCTGTAAACTGAGTTACAACTTTATAATGTTGCACAGTTGTGCAATGTTTGTAATCTCAGGAGAGGAGTGAGGTGGCCATTGTGTAAGAGGTCCCAATGTAGAATGTGTCTTGATATGCAAAGTATCCTGAGAAAAAGGCAGGGTAGAAACTCAACTAAAAAAGAACCTAAAAAATAAAATAAATATTCTAATTCACAGTGTGTCCTGTTGCACAATATGTTGTGCAGTGCTCCACTGTTTTGTGGGTGCTTCATTGCAGTGTTGTAATTCACTGGCATTGTTTCATATTGTGTCAACTCCATCGTCACAATGTTATATATTGTAGCCTCTGATGACGGATCTTGGCGTTGATTTTAAAATATGTTTATTTTATGTAAAATAAAAAATGTGGATAGCGTGTTGGACTAGGATTTGGTAGATCTAAGTTCAAGTCTCCAGAGAACCATGAAACACACTGAGTAACCTTGGGCCATTCACTGTCTCTCAGCTTGATCTACATCACACAGTTACTGTGAGGATATAACAGGGAGAAGAGTCCAGTGGACACTACCTTGTACTTATTAGAAGGAAGGTGAAGAACAAATATAAATAAGAAATAACTACCTACAGAAACATTTTTCTCCAGAAATATTTTTGTCCTATACAGCAATTTAAGGAGAATTTATGTTCACTAATGATTGTAAACACAATGCACTCTTGTCCAAATGAAGATTAAAATAGTAGGTTTTCATAGCTGAGCAGGGAATCAAACCCTTGTCTCCAGGGTCGTAGTCCAGTGCTCAAACCACTACATGACATTGGCTCTCAACAGAACTTGCTGCCAACTAAATATGTATGGATTTGCAACCTATAATGTTTCATTGCAGCAATGTCACTGTGTCTGGGAGCTATGGACTTCTTCAATATATTTAAATTAAAGCAAGATATGGAGAGGGGCAGAACAGACTAGCTAGTTCAATCTGGGGGCAGGCAGGTGAATTTAGACAGATTTTGTTTTTTAAATTTTCACTCTCTCCCAGTCTATCTTGATCTCTCTCTCTTTCTCACATTCCAATCCTCCAAAACTTCTGTTTTGATCTTATTGCAGTGAACAGTGAAAGTGTCAAATCCTTAAGATGTGTCAAAGGGGAAAATAGTACATAATTAGTCAAATTTAACCAGTTTTTTTCAAACTCTGATCATGCATTCTCTCCACACAGTCTGTGGCTGCACTAGAAGCCAAATATGGTCAATTAACTAATCAAGAAATTTAAACTACTACTATTACTTCTAGAAGCCAGAGCCTCAAGCGTGGTGATGCATATGATCTGTATCTAGGAGTAGGGAATTAAAGAATTCCAGAACATTGGAATCTCTGAGAAAACAACCAAGGGCCTGGTCTGATATGCATCTAGTGGCTGAATGGGAGTCTTTTGTATTGTATTTCTGACAACCTTCAATTAGACAATTAGAGTTGAGTGCAAGTTGGTGTGGATAAATATTGGATAAAGAAGCCCCACTTAAATTATTTTACCGATGTATTACCAGTAAAATATTAATATTGTAATATTATTTAGGCAGTCATTAATTACTACAGTAAACATTTTCTAGTTTTACAAAAATTTAATGTTTTGCCTATTTATCTCTCTGTTTCAATTAGAGATGGCAGAGAAATTGTTCCTGTTGGCACCACAACATTCCTAACTTTTTTTTGTATACCAAGTATACAAAGTCAATATGATGCTGGATGCATAATCACATAATTGTATACAGTGCACCCTCCATATATGCGCGGGTTCTATTCCAGGAACCCCCATGTGAAATAATGTGAAAAAATGTGAAATGTCATGTCCCATTATAGACAATGGATGCAATGTGCGTGCACTGGTGGCAGCACAGAGGCGGCCTGCTACGTCCATTGACTATAATGGGACACAGTGCATCACACAACCTCAGATTCATGAGTGGAGGTCATGCAAGTGGAAGATCCACTGTAAATATACTTTTCCTGACTTTTTAAGAAGTACCAGTGGAAAAAGCAGATTCAGGAATTATTTCTCACTCTTTGGTTGTCATGTTGTCATAGGTAAGCAGCATTTATTATCAGTAAAGATGTCTATGATGTGTCTTTCTTTGTATATTATTCATATTATTATTTTTAATATTATATTTATTTATATCTCATATTTTCCCTAGTTCAGGAGCCGAGGTGGTTTACAACAGGTAAAAAATATAGTTAAAATCACAAAATAAAACAGTTAAAAGCAATTAAACTTAAAAACAGTAAAAATCACAAACCCTTCAAAATGTACATGCAAAAAATAACAAATAGAAAATTCAGCATATTATTTAGGCAGCATATTATGAACATAATATGGAAAAGGCATTGTATGCTGCCATGTGCTATTTCAAGTCAGAGTAGTTACAAATAGTATCAATAGTATATGACCAGATACTTACACAGTAGATAATGCACAATTCTCCACGGTAAAGGAAATCCTGTTTTCCAATTTCCTATTAAAAGTTATTTTTCCTTATTAATATTTGTTCAGGGATTTTTGCCTTATAGCTATACCACATTCATGTTTTCTCACCATTCTGAAATGGATTGTATGAAAATGGAAAGCTAACAAGTAAGTTTCCTGCTTGCATGAATGTGTTGCTGAAAAACTGCAGCAGGTCTGGGAAAGGAAACTGAAACTAAAGTATTTCTTGACTCAGAGACGTTTACATCTCATCTAGGGGAGGAACAATAAATAATGCACTTATTTATTTTTTTAAATGCTATATTTTGATGAATTCTCATTTAGAAGGGAAAACTATTATTTTAAAGATACTTGCTGAATTTTTCAGTAAATACAATTTTGCAGGCTACTACTTTGGTCCATTCAGTGGTTGTCAGGGAGGAGAGGGGAGGGGTTTTAAAAGTAATTGCAGTCTGGGTACTAACTTAATGTTATTTCTAAAGTATAATTTTCTCAGTTAATTTTTGTTATAACAGTAAAATGATATTCAGAAAATCTTAACTGCTACAATAAATATTTTCTAGTTTTACAAAAGCAGAGTATTTTGCTTGTTTATTTCATTGTTTCAAACAGGAAAGACAGATTTTTTTCACAAGGCTCCTATAAAGCTATAGCTTTTAAACAGAACTTCTTCTACAAAGATCATCCTATGCTGGATACAAAGACTATAACTATATAATTTTCTTGACTTATGAAGAAATTTTAAAGTTTATCTCTCTTTCAAATCCCACTTACCAAGACTGTTATGCAGATTTCTTCATGCTGAGGCTGGAAGAAATTCTGTTCAGTAAGAAAAACCAAAAGAATTTTATACTGGTTCTTTTACTAGTGGCAAGAAACAAACTCAGCTGTAAAATAAACTGGTGACATTTTGCCATTTCCTTACCATGTGACCTGAATGGGAGGAGCCTGTTTGATTTCTTTTTCAAATTACTGCACCTTCTCTTTTTCACAAATGACTATGACATACTGAAAGCAGCATTGACTTGTACTGATTGGTTTTTGTAAGTTTCTGAGAAATACATTTTTTTAAAAAAAGCATACAAAATACTTTTTATGTTATTTGTATTTGTATAGAGTGCAATGGATCTAATTGCATACTTTTTGACATTTAACAGGTGAAAACTGGTACATGTGACATTAGAGTGTGGTCAAGATGGTAAAAGTTATTAATGAGAAAGAACAGCCAAGCAAAGAGAGGTTTCAGTAGTTTGCTTTTGCCGGAGCCTACTGGGAAGGGCAAGATTCGGTCCCTTCTCTACCTTTGCCCTCAATGAGTTAATTGAGTACAAGCGACTTTTGCACTTTGAACTCGGTTTGCAGAGGCTTAAGTGAACTGAGGACAATGGGGGAAAGTGAAAGGAGGAGAGAATCTGTGACATTTTAAAAGCAGCTGTGAAAATGGGATGACAAAGGAATATACAAGACTATCTATGCCAAATTGGCACTATTGCAGGGTATGTAATTGTAGACATGGGTCTAATTGTACATCCATGTCCAAGTGCTTAATTGTCAATGTTCATGCATCATATCTGATACGAAATATTAATTCAAAAGAACATAGTTTTCTCTTTTCAAAATGAATTCTAAGTATATGGTAGGAAGAGAATTGGTTACTGCCTCTTTGTGAAAGACAAACTCAGAAGACCACAATGCCAGCTGACCTTGTGGCTGGAATTGATTGGAATGCTTTCAGTTAGAAACAGAATCTATAAATTGCTGCCACGATCCTAGCAACTGCCTGGGTACCTACTCATATAGTGAGGAAATTGTTATGCTGTTAGAAGACATGCTGTGTCCAAGCAACCCTGGAGAGCCAGAGACCCATGAACCTGAAAGACCAGAGAAGCCCAAGTCTGAGAGCCCCAAGGCACATGAGTAAAGACTATCACTGATAGCCTATAAACCTGGCTCCAGCAATGGAACAACACATGGTCATCCATGTGTTCCATGATGTCTAGAGTTAGTACACCAACACCAAAAGAATGGCCAGAGCAGGTCTAGTCTAAGCCAAGAGTAATAAAAGACCTCAGATGATTTTCTGAACATATTGGAGCAAATTGCTTACTTGGAGCTTCCCCAAGTACTACAACATCTGGCCTCACCTTACTGCCCTATATTTCCTCAATATTTTGTGCATTGTGGGCTTTTGATACTGACTATGGGCCACTGCCATAGTATGGTGGACCTTTCAGGGATATACATACTATAGCAGCAATCCCTGTTCCCCAGGATAAATGTCTGGTGGGTCTTCCAGAGATGTTTGCAAATGATTGAAGTTTGTTTTGTATCTTTTTGGTGCAATGCCAAATCTATATGGAAAGTCAACCTGAGGACTCTCCTGATGACCAAGTTAAAACATAGTAGCCCATCACTCTGCATCCTGTGATGTATGTTACAATCATGTTTCCTTAAAAGCGGTTATATGGCATAGATTATGCACCATTTGTTGATGCACCAAAGGCAGAAACAGGGTCTCAGTCTCAGGAACATGCCAAGTCTTTTCTCCTGTGGACACTGAATCTAGAATGGAATGAGACTGCCTTTGCGGGGCCTGGAGGATGAGATCCTGGGTAGAGTAGCCCAAGTTACATCACCCAAGAATCTGATTAACCCGTGTCTCCAAGTTGAAGGACAGCTTTCCTGGCAGGTACTGGTGCACTTCTACAGAACGCTCCTTCATGAAAAAACATAGGCAACAGTGGAGCAGTCTTTATCTGTGCAGAATTGCTATCCATATCCACCTATCATCAGACTGTCACCCCAAAAGTGATGGTCAAAATGAACCAATCACATTTGAGCAATATTTCAGCTCTTGCTTCTCATATCAGCGAGGCAGATGGATAGGTCTACTGGTTACAGCAGAGTTTACCTGTAACAGCCTGGTCTCTTCCTCAACTTTTTCTCATTTTTCTTGTTTTTGTTGAAAGCAAAGAAGCATCAGTGCTTGTAGAAAATGATTAGTGGGTGAAGGTAGCCTAGATAATGCCTGCTGTTTTACCTCTCTGTATCTTTCTTTGGCCTATGTTCTCAAATCTTTAGCTCATGTCTTACCAGTTGAAGTCACTTACTCCTCTCTTTAAAATATTACTCAGTCTCTTTGTTCTCTTTATCTGAGAAGGTTCCTTATCATGTGACCTGAATGGGGAGAGGGTGTTTGATTTTTCTTTCAAATTACTCTACTTTTACTTGTTCATAAATGACTAAGACTATCTCATTTATTGTTTATTTAAAAAGCTAGAGTCTTTGTTCTCTCTGTCTGGGAAGGAAACATTCATGGGGCTCCAACCCTAATAATGGCTGCTAGCATACCCCCACCTGCAAGAAAGCCAGCTTTGGGGGGGGTCTTGTAACTAAGCATAGGTCAACTTCCTGAATCATAGAATCATAGAATCATAGAAATGTAGAGGTGGAAGAGACCACACGGGCCATCCAGTCCAACCCCCTGCTATGCAGGAACACCCTCAAAGCACTCCCGACAGATGGCCATCTAGCCTCTGCTTAAAAACCTCCAAGGAAGGAGACTCCACTACACTCCGAGGCAGCAGGTTCCACTGCCGGACAGCCCTGACTGTCAGGAAGTTCTTCCTGAGGTTCAGGTAGAATCCCCTTTCCTGCAGCTTGAATCCATTGCTCCTTGTGCTGGTCTCTGGAGCAGCAGAAAACAAGCCCTCTCCTTCCTCTACATGGCATCCCTTCAAATATTTAAACATGGCTATCATGTCCCCTCTTAACCTTCTCTTCTGCAGACTAAACATCCCCAGCTCTCTAAGTCTATCCTCATAGGGCATGGCTTCCAGGTCTCTCAATAAACTGTCCTCTCTCTCTCTCCACACACACCCCTCCTTTTAATAGCATTCTGAGTAAATACTCCTGTTTCTAGAACAAACTCATATGATGCTAACCATGCTGCATCATAAATAATCCTATAGTTTTTGCCAGCTACAGTTTCCAGGCCTGTTGTTTCTTTGATGCCACATTCACCACAAATGTCCCTGCAGCTGTTGCTTCCCTGTCAGAACTCCAGGTTATTCAGGATTCTACCTTTCAGGAACAGTTAAATTAGTCAAAATATATGTACACACACACACACACACACACACACACACACACACACAGAGTTATTTACACTGGTTGCAAAACAACAAACTGAGAACCTTCCCAAAGTTGATATCAAGTCTGGCTGTGCACAGAACATCCCACTTGTAAATGAGCTACAGGTATATAGGATTATTTCTAGTATTTGAAGTAATCAGCCCAATTGCTCACCATCTTGTACTGCCTTTAACCACAAGAAAATATCTAGTTCTTCCTTAGTCTCTTCTAGCACTCCTCAGCCCCACCACTGATGCTTGATATGAAGTGACCCACATCCTGGACTCATGGGTTGGTCAGGGGCTTTTGTGGTAACTCATTGGCCAGAACGCAGGACCACTAGCTAGAAAGGAAGCATGCTGTCACGAGAGCGTGCTGTTGTTGTTTATCACTGGCCCTAGCATGATAGTTGTTATCCAAACAAGCCAGCCCCTTTTGAGGGGAGTCATGAATCCATGGTACCAGCAGAGGAGACACCAGGCCTAAGTGGCACCAGAGAATCAAAGATTCTCTGAGCCTAAAAGAGCAGGGATCCTCAAGTCTGAAAGGCCCACTTTTGAGACCCACAAGCCCAGATTATATTAGAAGCCTATAAGCCTAGTTGCAGCACAGAGTCAGTATACTGTTCTCCTCCAAGAACTCCATGATATCTGGAGCCAATGCCAACATTATGCCCAGTATGAGCTCTTGAAAAGGTAAAGGAGTTCTAGACTTCAAGCCAAAGCCCTTTAAGGCTTACTGCTTTGTGGGAGGGGAAGAAGTCTGTGCCAGGAGGGACAAAAAACTTCAGTGGAGCTTCAGACCTTGCTGGCATAAATTGCTTACTCAGGTGCTACAATATCTAGATTTATTTCCTTCCTTTTGATTGCTTTCCCCCTTGCCTTCTCTCTCATCTTGTGCTCCATGAGCTTTTGCTACTGGCCAGTTCTGTGAAACCGCTGCATTAAATCAAATGCTGCTCCGTGTTCTAGGAGGTTTCAAGGTATATCTTCTAGGTGAAGATCTTGTTTGTCCTTTGTGTGTAGTGTGATTTCTGATTTCCAAAAAACAGAAATGTAAGATTAATTGATTTTATAAGCTTCTAGGTTGCTTTTCAACTCAAGTAAATTCTCAAAGTGACTACAGTGTAAGATTTAAAACAACCTAGTAAACATTATAAAGTGTAAAACAATTAAACTGGCCACAGCACAGCTCAAACGGTCCCCAGAAGTTCTTGCATGCTTTAGAATGCTTTCATGTAGGAATGGAATGAACATAGCAAAGGGGCTTGGTGGCTAGATAGACTCTAAAGTAAAATGTGCAGTGGTGACGGCCCAATTTTCTACCTCAACTCTTTGTGGGCTGCCCCTCCATTCAAACATGCTAAATATGCATTCCCTTTCTATTTCTCCTTCAAAATCATGACAGGGGGTGATGTTGTATCACTTTGGCCATTTTCGCACTGAACTGTTGTAGCGCTATTATTCCGCTTTCAACATCCTCTGGAATCCTGGGGTTTGCAGTTTTGGGAGGGGCCCAGTCAGGCTCCTCCCCAAACTGCAAATCCCAGGATTCCAGAGGATGTTGAAAGAGGAATAATAGCGTTACAACAGTCCAGTACGAAAATGGTCCTCATGTTGCTGTTTGGAAGGAGAAAGGGAGTGAACACAAGGTATTTGAAAGGGGGTGGAGTTCTAAGCAGGACTGGGGGGGAGTTTTTGCATATTTGCACACAGGGTACTTTGGGCATGATTTTCAGGTGATTTTTTTAATACCAAAAAAGGGTGGGGATTCAGGGAGCTTTGTGGGGGGGGAATGGTTGGGGGCTTCAGGGGCTGCAGTTTGTTGTTGTTTTTGTTGTTCTGTGCCTTCATGTTATTTCTGACTTATGGTGATCCTAAGGTGACCCTATCATGGGATTTTCTGGGGCTGAGAATGTGTAACGTGCCCGAGGTCACCCAGTAGGTTTCCATGACTGAGCGGGAAATCAAACCCTGGTCTCCAAGGTCATAATTCAACTCTTGAACTACTTCATTCAGACTCTTTGGCTGCAATTTCCCCACCTTTAACTTAGATGAACCTGCAATATGTCCCAACCATTCCTAAATCAAAGAAAGAACACAGAGCACTTGCTCCTCCTGAGGTGAGAGCTAACTGAAGACGTTTTGCTTTTTGTCAGAAAATACAAGATCCTCTTTCTTGCCTTTTGCATGCAGAAGCTGACCAGACCAGGAGCTGAAACACAAGGCTTTGTCATAGGAGGCAGATAAGTCACAAATACAGCAGCACAATAACATCTTTGGTTGGGACTGATCACATGGCATTGTTTCTTCCCTGTTGTTCTCTTGGTGGGAGACTGTTTGAAAAGTGTTTCTTTTATTAACTCAAAAAATCCATTAATGATCTCCTTTGTAAAAGAAACACTTTCCAAATGGTCCCCCACCAGGAGAACAGCAAAGAGCAACAACATCGTATGGTAAGTCCCAGCCAAAAACACTATTATCCTGCTGCAATTGTGATTTACTTGGCTGTTCTGATAGAGCTCATATATTCACACTGGTGGCAGAATAGCATTACCTAATACACCAGAGGACAGCAGGCTAGTTCAGAGGCATAGGATACCTGTGTGGAAGACACAACAATGTCCTCCAACATATAACTTATTGGCCTGTGTGCTGTCTACACCAACCAATCCTTCAGAGTAGCAGTTGTGTCATCAGCAAGCATCACATGAACACTGTGTCCAACAATGATATACCTGCTTGAGTCCATGGACTAGGCTGGCTGTCTCCCTGTCTGTCATTAGGGTCCTTCTCTGTGATATCTTGGAAAAGATGACTAGGTAAAACAGCTCACCTAGCCAAGCAACAAGCAAGTGTTCCCAATGCCAGG
Organism: Iguana delicatissima; assembly: GCA_948472985.1. NCBI lineage: Eukaryota > Metazoa > Chordata > Lepidosauria > Squamata > Iguanidae > Iguana > Iguana delicatissima. Next base: position 209,521 of record CAOKZL010002021.1, read on the forward strand.
GTGCCAACTTGAGATGGGAACAGCCTGGAAAATTCAGGAAGAACATCTTGGTGGTGATAGTCGGGATTCAAAATGCCTGGCCCTTTAGGGATATTACAGACACTCAGTAACATTTACTACATTCTGGTTCCCCCCCCCCCCGGAATTTTGAGCTGGAGAGGAAACATAATAAAAGATGTAGAATACACAGCAGAAAGAAAAATACAGTCCTCCCTCCACATTCACTGGTTCGACCTTCATGAACTTGAGGGAGCTCCAGAGGGAGAAGGAAGGCAAGCACACCTGGGCAAAAGACAAGGGAACTGGCAGGGAGGAAGGCTCACACAAGCCTTCCATCTCCCTCTGGAGCTCCTCCCTCCCAGTCTCTTGGCTTACAATAAAGGTCACAGCAGGACTTCTCAGTCACCAAAAGATTTCTGTAGAAAATGCATAGAATAGAAATCATCTTGCAGGTGTAAATTTGGCTTAATAGAATAAGCAGTTCTATATACATGCATTCATATAGTTGGGAATCTTTTTTAACAGATTATTGAATTACCAATCTAAGGCCAAAAACATATTAAAAACAAAAATACTGTTGGAATTATAAAAATGATTTTACACGGCTCTCAAATCTAGTCACATTTATTACATAAATTCACAATGTAACATGCTGAATTGATTACACGTTGAATGTCACAACAGTAGTGTACATCAGAATATAATAGTCTGTCATTACAAAATTCAGTAAAACTTTTCAGCAAAATCCATTCAGGTTCTTTCTTAAATCATACAGCATAATTCATTCTGGGGCAATTTCTTTTCTTCATGAAGGTATATTACATATTTTTCCAAACTACTCAGTAACAGCTGGGATTCTTATGTCCTCCAATACCATCTACTGTATACAGCATGGGTGGGAACCACGCAGCCTTCCAGATTTTTTTCCCTATCTTTCCTCTTGAGATGGCATTTGAGCTGCCAGGGTTTGGGAACAAGAGAGCTGGAATGGGATGGAGGGCAGAAAATCAATTTGGAGACTTTATCCCTATTATTCTCTATTGAGAATTCCCTCCTGGAATGCCTGGAATCTCACCTCCTTGATTGGAGTCCTGAAGTTAGGAAGGAGATTTCAAGTTGTGCAGAGGTTTGTGAGAAATAATTATGGATTTCCCCCCCTGGGTTTGTGGAGAGAAAGGGGGAATTGCGTGTTTGGCAGATAAATTAACTGAAAGGAATGTGATTTAAGAGAGCTGTATGTGAAATCACATTTCGGTTACCTGAATATAAATCTGAATAAACTAGGATAAATAATGTATGGAACGCAAATAAATTTGGTGAGATCTAGGTGAGAGAGTAATTTTTCATAGACTTTAGTAGGAATGAAATGTTTGCCTGTAAATCAATCAATTTAGATTGTTGAATTCCACCTCCCCCTCTTCAATATATTTGGGGTTGACATAGAAGTGAGGATGTTCATGCAATTAATCATTAATGATTGCATGAGTTTTTTTAAAGTGAAGAGCAGCTGAGAGCCCCCTCTTCCAGAGCTAGACTGGGACTATAGCAGGGTAGTCTTATAATCTGCTTTCTCATACCATGATCCCAATCCAATTTGGGGAAGGGGGAGGCTTATGGCTGCTGTGAATGCTACTTTTTTTTTAAAGAAAATTCTCAATTATTAATAATTGTGTGAATTACTATGTGTTTCTGTTTGGTCCCTTGAACAGGGCCTTGTCTTCCTCTAATTTAGCTTTTTATTTTCCTGACTCTAGCTAAGCAAATGCCTCTTGGAAATTTACCAGCAGGGCCTAAGAGCAGGAATATTCTCCTGATGTTCATTTCTGTCACCTAGCATTCAGAGGGATATATCCCCTTTGAGCTTAGAGCAGTTGTTTAGCAAACATGGCTGGCAGGAAGAACTTCTGGGATCATGCTGCAGCTGAGCAGCTTTGGATAAGTAAAAGGATGACAGGTTGGAAATGGCTAAAGGAGGGACTGAGTTATAACACCCCACTCTCTGAAGGCACAAGAGTCATTGCTGTATAGATGTCACATATACAGACATTGCATGCATACATTCTTAAAATCATATGTACTTGACTGGTTGAAATATAATAGACATAGTGATTGCTGTATACAGTCCTCCCTCCACGTTTGCAGATCTGACCTTCGTGAGTTTGATTATTTGCGAGGCACATGCTTGCCTCCCTCCCAATTTTTCTCCTCCCATCCTTTGCATTCCTCACCCAGGCTTTTCAGGCTTGTGTTTAAAATGGACTTTTTTTCCTTTTAAGTGAACAAAGCCCCCCACTTTTGAAGGTGTAGCCTCTCTGCCAAGTGGTTGCACATTCTGCTGTGTATTGTTTGCTGATTGGACAGGTGCTCTCTTTGCTCTGACCCCTCCCTTTTCAGGATGGCTCCCAGAAATAATTAGAACTCCAAAACTCCTCTCTTCTCTGTTGAGGTGAAAGTACCAGTAAGCCTTTCTAGGTGGTCCTTTCTTCCCCCACCCCCAGCCCCAGCGCAGGGGCAAGAAGCAGAGGAATGGGAGGGGGAAGCTCCAGAGGAGAATGGGAAAGGAATTGCGGGAGGGGGAGTTATTCACAATTTTTCCACTTTTGTGAGGGTTCTGTGCCCCTAATCCTTGTGAATGTGGAGAGGCTACTGTACATTGTTTCCTGGCACTTTAAAATTTCGGCTAATTTTTTTTTGCCAACAAAAATATATAGTGTCTGTCAGTATTTTATAGTTCTCCCTTCACATTCGCGGGTTTGACTCTCGCAGATTTGATTATTCGTGAGGCACCTGTGATTCCCCCCAATTCTCCTCCTCCCCCCATTCCCTTGCATTTCCCTCCCATTTCCTTGCCTCTTCGCTGTGCTGAGAACTCGTGCAAGGGAAAAGGAAAGGTAATGGGATGACAGAAGACGCGCGCACACATTTTTTGTTCCCTGGAGCTCTCCCCTCCCTCTTCACCAGTGATGAGAATTCACACGAGAGAGAAGGAAAGGAAATATGGTGGTGGAAGATGCGCACACATGCTTTCCCTGTGCTCTCCAGGCTCTCCCTGACGTTGCTTTGCCTCTTCCCCACACTGAGAACTTGCACCAAGGTAAAAGGTAAAGCAATTGGGGGTGCACACTTCCTTCCTTCTCACCTTCGGAGCTCCCCCCAACTCCCTTGCCTCTGGACTGGGTGTGGAGAAAGAAGGTTCTTGTGTCAGAGATCAGGAAAGGAATGGGGGGAGGATGGGGGGAGTGATTCACTATTATTCCACTTTGCGGTGATTCTCAGCCCCTATCCCTTGCAAATGTGGAGGACCTGCTGTATAACTATTTCTCCTTCTTAACAGCACAGCTGAATGTAAAATTTTAAGTCAGATTCATCTAAATTTGAAAACAAACAAGCAAACAACCACTGGAAATCCCTTTTAGCTGGGCTGAGATGCTTAGAATAAAATAATAGGACATCATCCAGCTCTTCAGGTTTTTTTGGCTCTGCTTATTGGAATTGTTATGTTTCTAGTCCAGCCTATAGTAGAGGTTTGAAATATATATATACAGCTTAAAACAAGGTCAATACAGAAAGATTAGCAATGCAGAAACAAAGACTAATTTTTGCTTGTTAAACTTGAGCTGGAAGTTTCATTACAAGTGACAGCTTGGTCTTTTCCTTACTGTCAGTTCTTGCTTCTCCTATCTGCTTCTGGGGCAAAATTTCATTGACTCTGTGCTTTTCTTCTCTTTTCATGTACCATTATGGGAGGGGAAAAAAAATAACTAGTTACAGTTTCTGGTTCAGAAGAGTGTGCAGGGCTTTTAAACTTTTTTTCCAAAATACAGTAACAAACTCCAGAGGTATAGACAGGTTTGTTGCAGCTTACAGCATAGCAACATGATGTCTTTACCTATTACATGGCATTTGGATGTCTTTCCTGAAGAGAAGCCCTCTCAGTGTGGCATTGAAAATTGCTGAGGGTCAGTGAGTGTAGTGTAGAGGATAGAATGTTGTGAGGGCAATGAGTATGAGATAGGTTTTTTTTTTATCACTGCAATGCCTAGTTCACTAGTGAAGTAGGCACAGAGTTGGAAAAAGTTCCCCACCAACATGACTAATATGCATAATGGCAGAGAAATTCTAGAAGTTGTAATTCAAAAAACAACTCTCATAAATTCTAGATACAAAACACATCCCTTGAAAGTTTGTGGCTCACATTGTTTCTGTCCTTTTACCCAAGACTGCTGATACTGATTTTTCTCTGAAATATATAGATTTTGGTGTGTTTGAATCTTGCAGTTCTGTGAATCACCCTGATAAGCCTTGGCCTACAGAATCAGTTCAGCAACCTTTCTTCTTGTCTTCGTCTTCTGCAAGTGAGGTGGAGAGCAGCTCTGTGGGAAGGAACTGGGGATCTCCACATACTCTGGGGGAAGACGGAGGTCTTTCACTTCCTTCATGCAAGGGAGATTCTCATATGGAGTATTTCTGACTATTTCTAAGAGCCTATTAAGTGGCAGTCCTAAGATAATTCAGGAGTAACATGCATGGGATAATGCAGTAGGTCTTATAAAATCATAAAACTGGAAGCAGTGTTACAGGCCATTGCTTCTCAGATTATCCAGTTTGGGAGCCTGGCAGGGTTCCCCCCTGGTGTTCTTGAGACTAGCCCCATAATTGGCCCCATTGACTACAACTGTTTCTTTCCTTCCTGGAAACTTACCATGGACTTGTTCATGGACTACTACTTTCAGTGACATTGTTATAGCCATATAGTCTATCTTTCTGTGTAAGACAGACAGGAAACAGAAAGCTAAGGCATACTCAAAAAAATGCTGTCTAGCTTCTGCTTGACCTCTAGCGAAGGAGATCCCACCTCTTCTCTAGATCATTGATTTCATTCTTTAAGTGGCCTTATAGTTAAGAGTTCTATTCTAACGTTCAGTTGAAATTTTCTCTGCCGTAACTGAAGCCCATTAAACTTAATCCCGCCCACTGGAACAGCAGAATAGGAGACGTTGCCTTCTGTGTTCCAGCCTTTCAGGTGTCTGAAGAGTGCTTGCACATCCCTCCTGAGTCTTCTCTTCTGCAACCTGGCTGATAGATGGGTTACTCTTGATGTTCTTGTTGTTGTTTGGGAATATGTAGAACAACTTCATAAATTATACCATTAAAATCACACCCTTAGGTAATATCAGAGCCAGAAACAGACTGACTTGACAGCAGTTAGAGTATCATTTTAGGACTGAAGAGAGCCAGGTTCAAATCCTTGCTCGGTAATGAAGTTTATGGGATGATACTGAGCTTGTCACTATTAGTCAACCTAAATGATTTCACAAGGTGGTTCTGAAAATTAAAATGATACCCAACCCATCCCTAGCAGAGGAAGGCTTGGGTACTGTTGTTCAAGATGCATGAATTAAGTTTAAATTTCTTCATTAGAAATAACTTCTTTAGAAATAACAAGTGCTTTTGCCTTGTAGCCAAAGTAGACATCATGTGAGAAACCAGCATAGGTCTTGGGTTTTTCCATAGATACCCAAGAGCCTTTTTTTCTTTTTGCAGCAAAGTGATTTATGAACTCCATGTATCATATTATAACTTGTTAATGTGATCTGAAGCTCATTAGATTTAGGAAGTGGTTATTACACAAAGAAAGAAGTAGTAACAGTGAAAGTAAGAGGCAAGATTTCTTTCCTCATCTTTAGTTTGGACCCGACTCTTAAAAAAAAAAATAGCAAGATGACTTCTGCTCTATATACAGTAAGGCACTTTGTAGCTTTTATTTATCTATTTGACTCCGGCCCCCTGCTTTTCCTCCAAAGTGCTCAAGGCAGCATGATTCTCTCTCTCCTCCATTTTATCTTCAGAACAAGCCTGTCAAACAGGATAGGCAGAAAGAATACGACGGGCCCAAGTCTGTCAGTGTGCTTCATGGTTCCCTAACCCTACTCATTGTTGCAGTGGATTTCAGAAATGGACTGTGAGTTCATCACTTATGCCCTAGATCACAGGATTGACAGAGTGGGACTTTTGGATTAGGAGGGATGAAGGATTCCCAGTTCCCTTCAAGCTTAACTGAAATCTTCACACTACCCTAGCAGCAATGTATTGTTTTTAAGCTACCCCTGATACTATGCATGGGATTTTGGTGCTGATAGGTTCTGAATGGATAATTAAGACCCATTAGATTTACAAAATAGCATCACCTAATAGGGATAAAAGTGCTAAACTGATTCATTTGTATGGATCAATGCCACTCCCTGTGCTTTTGAATTCTCCTTGGTGAAATGGCTTCACAGACTGTTACAGAGAGTGCCTGTACTTCAGAATTTATCACAACACCCCGAGCCCTGGCAAAATATCACACTAGTTTTATATTTACCATTTCATCACACTGGTTTGATATTGGCACTTTGAATATAACCTGAAGCTCTTTAAATTTAGGAAGTGGTTATGTCACCAAGAATAAGAAGAAGTAACACTCAAAGAGATCCGAAAACAGCTACATTTAGTGTCACTAAAACTAAGCATCTTCTTTCTTTGTGAATTTGTATTTATTGTTCGTTTTCTGGAAACTGTTGAACTGCAGGACCATTTCTGTTTTATAACATTGTTGTCCAGAGTACCTGTAAAAAGATATGAAGACAGCAGCAACTCATCTGATATCTCTACAGAGACTATATTTTAATTATGCAAGCACTTAGCCTTGAAATTCCTCCAGGGTCTGGAAATGCAACAAATTCATATATTCCAAAGTCATCAAGTGCATTTTCATACCCTGAAATGCAGATCATTAAGAAGAAAAAGAAATTATTAGGATTTCTATTCAATTTTAGCTTCACTGCACTTCCCATGAGATTTTCAACTATGTGGGAAAGTTAGAGGAAAGAAGTAAGAAAGATTGAGAACATGATATCTTTTTTCTTTCTTTCTTTCTTTCTTTCTTTCTTTCTTTCTTTCTTTCTTTCTTTCTTTCTTTCTTTCCGGTATTTATATGCCACCTGTTCTCCCAAAGTGGGATCCTAGGCAGCTTCCAAAAAAGTTAAAAAACATTTAAAACAATTAAAAACATATAAAATCATAAAAAACTTACATAAAAACGCTTAATAAATACATAAAACCTCCCCAGCTGACCCATTAAAAACCTACTTGAAAAGAAATGTCTTTGCTGGCGAAAGGAAAGCAGGGAAGGGGCCAGCCTAGTCTCTTGTGGAAGAGTGTTCCACAGGATGGGCATGGCCACTGAGAAGGCTCTCCCGTGTCCTCACCAGGCGAGCTTGGGACAGTAGCAGAACTGGGAGAAAGTCTTCCCTGTAATCAGCTTCAGGCCTAAAACATTTGCAAACGACATATTTTAAACAGCAATATCTTAAATCCAGCACAGAATCAGGAAGAATCAGAATCAGGAACAAGCATTTTGAAAGGATTTCATTTGAGACTGATGAGCAAAGAAGAAATTAGTTTTCTGCTTGATCTGCAACTTCTGCTGTATAATTGGAAAAGAGAGACAAAGGGGAAAATATGAACTCTTTCTGCTACAATTTACAGAAACTTTGAATTTAATAGGGCATTAATTTAACATACCTTTATGAGGTTGAAATCTTTTCCATAGTGTTAGAAGGTACATTGCTACTATCAAAAACAAGGAAATTCCAGTTATTACTGCTAGAGGTGATAAGTATTTTCCTTTTTTGGCCAGCTGCGCCAGTCCTGCGTCAGAGAAGAATAGAAACTGATAACTGATCTACAAAATTATATTTATGAATTAATTAAAAGCTGGCCCACAATGCTAGTATATCACATATGGTTGCTTTGAAGTCAGAACAGAACATAAATCTCCTGTCTCCACTTTATTGCCTGCATCTCCCTAGAGCAGAATACATCCCAGGTACAGTATAGTTGACCCTGAAACAACCAAACTTCTTACTATGTCCTTTGATTTACCTTCCACTCCAGTAGATAGGAGCCCCATATTATTTCATTCTTTTACTTGTCTTGGACACAGAGTGGGTCTAGTCATTCTTTACCATACTTGGACTATAAATTTATCATCCCCAGACATTCATCATTCCCAAGACTTGGACTACTAATCCACTGTCCCCATGGCTAATGGTTGTGAATTTTGGGACCTACCATTCAACATCATCTAGGGAGCCAAATTTAAGAGAAGCTTGCATGTCTATAATGATTTGTTAGTAGAAACTAGAGGATTTCAGGACTCATGCAACCATCCAGTTGTGGGACTCTAACTCCCAGCAACCCCACCCAGCATAGCAAAGGATGAAGAATGCTGGGAGCTGCAGACTAATAACATTTGGAAGGCTGCATGAGTGTCAACCTGATATACACAAAGACAAACGGAGCCAGCTTAGTGTAGTGGTTTGAGCATTGGACTATGACCCCAGAGGCCAGGTTTTTGATTCCTCACTTAGCCATGAAATTCCAGTGGGTCATCTTGGGCACATCACACACTCTCAGCCCTGGAAAACCCTGTTATAGGTTCATCTTTGAGTTGCCATAAGTCAAAAACAACCTGAAGGCACACAAGGACAACAAAGCAATTCTAAATGGGACCAATAGATAATGGAAACTTTCAATAGAGGCTCCAAGATCAGTTCTAAATCATGTTCTAAATTTGTGCTAAATTGGAGTCTTTGCTAGTCTGCAGAACAATTTTCCAAATTTTGCAGTAGTAATTGTCCTGTGGCTTCCCTTCTTTCCTCCTCTCTCTTTCTTGTTTTCATTCAGGTGAAGGATTAATAGATATTTAAGTAAGCTGACTGAACAGAACCAGGCATAGCTAGGGAAGAAGCACTGTAAAAGAACAGTAAAAGAACAGTGAAATATAGACAGAAAAAAGTAGTATTCATTTTCTGGAGCTGAACCCTATGCAGTTAGATGTGCTTAGCCTTAATCTACATAGGATAAGGCTACGTTATTGCACTGCAGTGTCAGTCAGTAGTATTGCTGTTGATTTGGGATCTACTTGAATAAAATGTCATGTATTTTTAAGATTAAACAAGAATCACAGACAGTTTTCTTTTTGTCAATGTTCATTTACAGGACTGATGTTGAATTTGTTTTCCTTGCATCTTGAACCAGGAATGCAAATACCTAGTTTCCTATTCACCTAGGGTAGGCAGGTGGTTACATCATAGAGTCATAGAGTTAGAAGAGATTGCAGGGACTATCCAGTCCAACCCCCTGCTATGCAGGAACCCACATCAAAGCACTCCTGACAGATGGCCATCCAGCCTCTGCTTAAAAACCTCCAGAGGAGGAGACTCCACCATGCTCTGAGCCAGCATATTCCACTGACGAACAGCTCTGACCATCAGGAAGTTCTTCCTGAGGTTTAAGTGGAATCTCTTTTCCTGCAGTTTGAATCCAGTGCTCCTTGTCCTAGTCTCTGGAGCAGCAGAAAACAAGCCTGCTCCCTCCTCGATGTGACTTCTCTTCAAATATTTAAACATGGCTATCATGTCCCCTCTTACCCTTCTCTTCTGCAGACTAAACATCCTCAGCTCCCTAAGCTGTTCCTCATAGGGCATGGCTTCCAGACCCTTCACCATTTTGGTCGTCCTCCTTGGGACATGCTCCAGCTTGTCAATATCCTTCTTGAAATGAGGTGCCCAGAACTAGACACAGTATTCCAGATGAGGTCTAATCAAAGCAGAATGGAGTGATACTGTTACTTCCCTTTATCTAGACACCATACTCCTATTGATGCAACCAAGAATCGCATTGGCTTTCTTGGCTGCTGCATCGCACTGCTGACTCGTGTTCAGCTTGTGGTCCATCAAGACTCCTAGATCCCTTTCGCATTTACTGTTATCTAGCCACATGTCCCCCATTCTATATTTGTGCATTCCCTTTTTTTCTGCCTAAGTATGGGACCTTACATTTCTCTCTGTTGAAATTCATTTTGTTAGCTTTGGCCCAGCTCTCTAATCAGTTAAGGTCATTTTGAATTTTGATCCTGTCCTCTGATGTATTAGCAGCCCCTCCCAATTTGGAGTCATCTGCAAATTTGATCAGCATGTTGTCTGTTCCTTCATTCAAGTCATTGATGAAGATGTTGAATAGCACTGGGCCCAGGACAGAATCCTATGGCACCCCACTAGTCACTTCTCTCCAGGAAGAAGAGAAGTCATTGGTGAGCACCCTTTGGTTTCAGTCGGTCAGCCAATTATAAATTGGTTGCACTGTCGCACTGTCCACCTCACATTTTACTAGTTTCTTTGCAAGAATGTCATGGGGAACTTTATTAAAAACCTTACTGAAATCAAGATATGCTACATCCACAGCCTTTCCTTCATCTATCAAGCTTGTAACTCTATCATAAAAAGAGATAAGGTTAGTCTGGCACAACTTGTTTTTGAGAAACCCGTGTTGACTTTTAGTGACCGCTGCATTGCTTTCTAAGTAATTGCAAACTGACTGTTTAATGCTCTGCTCTAGGATCTTTCCCGGTATTGATGTCTGGCTGACCGGGCGATAATTATTTGGGTCCTCTTTTTTTCCTTTTTGAAGATGGGAACAACATTTGCCCCACTCCAGTCTGCTGGGACTCTTGTGTTCTCCAAGAGTTCTCAAAGATTATTGCCAGTGGTTCTGAAATTACTTCTGCTAATTCTTTTAATATCATTGGATGTAATTCATCTGGCCCTGGAAACTTGAATTCATCTAGTTTAGCCAGATATTCTATACTACTTCTTTACCTATTCTGTGCTGTATTTCCCCCACTTCCCTATCTGCTCCCCACCCACCAGGTTGAGTACTTCTTTCTTTTTGGGAGAAAACTGAGGCAAAGAAGGTGTTGAGTAGTTCTGCCTTTTCTCTACTCCCTGTTAGTACTTGGCCATCTTCTCCACGCAGCGGCTCTATCATTTGTTTTTCCTTTTGCTGAGGACATATATAAAAAAGCCCTTTTTATTGTTTCTAATCTTTCTAGCAAGCCTGAGTTCATTCTGTGCTTCAGCTTTTCTAACTTTCTCCCTACATATCCTGGCTATTTGTTTGAATTTCTCTTTGGTGATTTTGCCATTCTTCAATTTCCTGTACATGTTTATTTTAACACTTAGCTCAACTGAGAGCTGGTTTTTCTGGGTCATTAGAATTTTTGGTAGAGTCATTTCTAAAAACTTTTTCAAATTTGCTCAAGGTGGACTTTTCTTTATATACAGGCACTTCCCACTTACCTGACAGGTTAGGGACCATTTTTTTGTTTTCTTCTCCTCTCACGTTCCCTACAGGAAGAGGGTAAGAGGAGAAGAACTGATGAAAGAGCAGACCCAGCATTGAAAGAATGGTACATGTCTGTAATTTACAATGGTTGGAAGAGTGAATTGTTGAAAAGCAGGGGACACCTGTATCTTCACTTACTGAAATTGATGTGGTTACATGTGGCCACTAGAGGATGCTAAAGCTTCATTTTTACCACCATTCGCTCAGCTTGGAGGAGAAGAGCTCCAGAGTAGCTACCTGGAACTGCAGAAAGAGAGGGAACAAGTACAGGTAGAGCCCTAGAAATTGAAAGAAAGGCTGGGCAAGTAGTGATTCATGCATGAAGAGGAAGTAACGCAGGCAATCTAGATGTCAGAAGGTAGGGAGTAAGCCAAGATGATGAGAAGATAACAGAGGAAGGCAAATGCTACAGAGCTTTGGAGAATAGGGCATCATTCTGGAACTCTTCAGCAATCGGGCAAAAGGGTCCATGTCACTGCCATCAGGATAGGTATTCTTTAAGGCCCTTTGAAGGGATGAGGACTTGGTCGCAACAAACTCTACTGGCCTTACCGAGCTGTGCTGGTGTCACAAGTGCATATTTCCAAGGATCCTTAAGTGGATCACCAGGGCCCTCACAGCCTTGAGATAGGGGGCTGAAACAGAGGGATCCTGCACCTGTGCTTCTGAGGGAAGTGCAGTGGCACTGGTGGAGGTCAGAGAATGCTTTCTTCCCATTCAGGCTGTTTGTGGATGAGGTTCCTCTCTTTGATGAGGTTCCTATTTTGCACAAGCAGTTTAATTGCAAGTTTAGTTTAGTTTCTAATTTGAAGCTTAATGTTGTATTTGAGCTGGCTGAATAGCTTCTGTGAAGCCTGATGTGCTTTACAAGTTAACCTTCTGCAATAAGAAGTAAGCACTACTGAGTTCAAGAAAGCTTATTCCCAGGTGAGGATGTTTAGGATTGCAGCCATGGTTTATAAACTTAGATTCATTAAGTAACCCAGGACAATCTCATGTTGTACCATTGTCTTGTTATCCAGAGGTATTAATTGCCTGTTCTTATTGACAGTATGGCCTGTAACCTTGACTGTAAGACTTAGACTCTTTCTAGAGAGTGAGTAAGCTCACTTTGATCTGGAACAACCTAAAGGAATGTATGGCCCCTCCAGATGTTGTTGAACTACTTCTTTTATTAAGTATTTTTAAACAATATTTTGTCAGCTGTGTAGTGGTTTGAATGTTGGAGTGAGACTCTGGGAGACCATAGTCTGAATCCTCCAGTCAGTCTTGGAAGTCCACTGGGTAACCTTAGGCTTGTTGTGGTCTGTCTTAGAGGAAGGCAATAGCAAACTATCTCTGAATAAATCATGTGAACGAAACCCTATGATAGAGTTGAGTAAGTTGTAGGCACCTTGTAGGCACATAACTACTTTGTCAGTGGAACCCAGGATGGGATAAAAGCAATACAGTGAACACAACACAAGATTATAAATTAGCCAAATAATTAATGAGCCAGCATATAAATGTTACATCAAAATAAAGACATGCTCAGTAAGTGTGGATAAATAGCCAGCTCTTGATTTGATACAAAAGTGAAGTCAGCATTGCTGCTAGTTGCATTGCCTTTAATATGATGATTACAGTGAGTAGCCTACACTGAGTAGCCTATCTATAGCTTCCAGAATAACCTTATGGACAACTTGCATAAATGCCATTGCACTAATCAATCTACAAAGTTACTATGCCTGGATCACAGTAACAGTAATAGTAGTCTTGTGTACCTCAGATTTTATTAGCTTGTTTGCAAGAATATAATGGGAGACCTTGTCGAACACCCTACTGAAATCAAGATTTGCTACATCCACAACATTCCTTTCATCTACCAAGTTTGTAACTCTATAAAAAAAAATGATAAGATTAGTCTGAAAGATAAGATGAGTTGACTTTTAGTGATCATGACATTCCTAAGTGCTTACAGTCGGTCTGTTTAATGATTTGCTGTAGAATCCTTCCTAGGCTAACAGCAATCTAGTTACAATGATCAATTCTTTACTGCTGCGATCATGTTGCCTTTATTTCCTGGTTGCAAGCTGCCTTTCCAGCTGTTGCAGGGAGAAAGAGCAGTACACTTTTAAAATTCTGACATATGCAAAGCCTTTGAGGTCACCATGACACTTACTCAACAATGCTCTGAGTTCCAGCTGACCTCCTTTCAGTTGCTGCCCTCATTCTAACAGCCCTTGGTAGCTGGGCAAGAGTTAGGAGAGATGGCTCTTTTTGAAATCTTTCCTTGCTTGTCTAGTCTGGTTTTGATTTGAAACAGATAGCTACTTAGGTTCAGAGCTGATGTCTATGTATGTGCTTCCTGATATATCTATAGGGCTGACTAGCAGTTCAAACTGAATAGTATTCCTGATTTAGATAGAGATGTTAGGTAGGGAGGCTGCTGTGTTCCTTCTCTTTGTATTCTTTTCTGCAGGCAAAGGGATCTGTCATAAAGTCACCATCTGTAAGTATGTTTGACTTTTGCCTTCTTGGCTTCTCCAGGCAGCCCCCAGCTCCCCTGGTACCAGCTGCCTCAGTCCCTTGAGTCTTCTATTTTCTACTTTGAGAAGGTTACACGGCCCCATCCTCAGTCCGTAGAACCACAAGGCCTAGGAGAGAAAAGTCAAAAACTCTGTTAAACCAAGATCAGGAGCCCCACATCTAGTATAATACATTGGTTAAAAGGCAGGAGAAAAGCGTTTCTTCTGTGGGTGCCGGATGTTCAGCCCAAACAGGAACAGCCCAAACTGAATTCAGAAACATTATTAATTTACCAGAGGAGTGTTCAATCTGGCTCTGTAAGCTGCTCAGTGGGCTGTTTTGGCAGCCCTTTCTTAACCAGGCTCTGGCTGAAGGAGGAGCCTGGGAAGGTGCAAGGATGGAGCAGTTTGGAAACAGCAAAGTGTTGTTGATTTTAACCAGTTAAGTTTATAGTTAATTTAGTTATACCTTATTTTAAAATAAGAATTCTGTTGTAGCCCAGTTATGAATAGTCATGGGTTAACTGACTTGTAGAAAATGTTTCTGTGTTCTCTTTGATTGTGTTCCCCTCATATAGGCAAAATCATCTACCAGGTAAGAAATAATAATAATGGTTGTATGGGCTGGATGGCCATCTTTTCAGGAGTGCTTTGAGGGTGTTCCTGCATGGCAGGGGGTTGGACTGGATGGCCCCTGTGGTCTCTTCCAACTCTACATTTCTATGATTCTGTGATTCCAAGCTATTACACTGGTGTAAAGGTTAGAGAAATTTCCTTTTGGAAAATTCTATAGGGTAAAGGATATAGAAATATTAGTTACAAAAGACACCCCTGGGAATCCTCTCTGGCTTTTCTTGGTAGGTCTGTGTAGTAGGTGAATATTTTCTATGTGATTGTTTTCTTTCACTGTATAGGCAAAAACATTTCCCGGGTAAGGTTAGTTGGATCACTGTGCTGAGCTCAGTTCAAATTGCCCCCTTCAGGATGTTGTGTGACCATTCCAAATTTATTTCTAAATTCAGTTATGAGTCCCACCTGGAGTGGGCGCATTGCATTAATGAAAATTTATAAATCAACACTTTCATAAACATCATTGATTCAGCGGGTCTACTCTGATTGGGATGTAAGTCTCTATTCCTATTTCAGAAAGCTCTAAATACATTGGGAGTGTTTCATCTGAGGGCTGGTCTTCTCCCGTATAGTTTTGCCTGACCACTGAGATCAGTAGAGGTATCTTTGTTAATGGTGTCATTATTCAAATGGCTACTAGTTATCCAGCTGGCACATGCCAGTGGTTCTTTTGCCATCTGATCATGACAAGAGGTGATGTTGTGTCACCACCTATTGTTGTCCCCTTGCAAAACCCTGTCCCGGGGTCTACAACTTTGATATAAAATTAATCTAACCCCCCAGAGAGGTCACTCGAATGTGCACGTAGGCAATAATGGCCGTATGATCGAATGAACCAGATCAGGCCAGTAAAATCGCCAGGCACATAGCAACGGGAGACCTCATGTTGTGATAACCCATGGTGGACAAAAGGCCTTTAACCTTTAAGGAGTCCACTTGAAGGGAGTAAAAGTGTTCCTGGAAAACTGGGCACTGGAAACAATAAAACCTTATCAGATCCATCTCCAGAAACTCACACCACAGCCTCAAAGCGGAGGAAGATCCTGTTATTTAGATGACACCTTGTTATCTTCTGAGAAATGCCAGGTGTGAAGGTGTTTTTCTTATTCTGTCTCTGTGTTCCCTGGGAAAGGATTTGCCTTCAAAGTAAATTTTTCCTACAAATAGTCCCTGTTTTTGGGCTAGTTAGGAGAGAAAAGCAAGGAGAAGGATTATGATGCCTCCCGGTCTTACCAACTGACCGCTCCCCCTCCCTCCTCAGCATCTCTGCTTCCCAGGCCGAAAGACTTCAGGAGGAGGTGCAGTATTCTCTCTGTCTTATTTCTACTCTTTATTTCTATTAGCCCTTGGATGTGTATGTTTGCATGTGTGTGTGAGTGCAAACTATTTCTACTCAATAAATTCATTCATTGGACCTTTTTGTGTGATTTCTGACTGAGCCTGATCCCGTAAACATTGGGTTAAAAATCCTTAATTACCCTGCCCTCTTGCATTGCTAAAGCAGTGCTCAGAGCTAATTTTCCTCACAAGTGACAATTTGACAGGCATTGGGAATCCCCCTAAGGGACCCCCAGCAAGCAGGGTAACACTATTGCTGTTTTGAAGGAGAAAGGGAGTGAAAATAAGGTATTTGAAATGGGATGGTTGTTCTGAGCAAGATTGGGGAGGAATTTGTACATGTTTGCACAGAGGGGAACTTTGGTTGTGATTTTTGGGTGACTTTTTTCGTACCAAAACTGGGAAGGGATTCAGGGAGCTTTGGAGGGACTGGTTGGGGGCTTCAGGGGCTTCAGGTTGTTGTTTTGTCCCTTCAAGTCATTTCTGAGTTATGGCGACTCTAAGGTGATCCTATCACGAGATTGTGTGTGACATGCCCAAGGTCACATAGTGCATTTCCACAGTTGAGTGGGGAATCAAACCTTGGTCTCTAGGCTATAGCTCAACACTCACACCACTACACCATGTAGGCTCTCTGGCTGCAGTTTCCAGACATTTAATTTAAAGGGACTTGCAACATGTCCCAACGATTCTTAAATTTAACAAAGGAAAACTACGGAGCGCAGCTTCTCTTGAGGTGAGGGCTGGTTCAAGGGCTTGCTGTTTGTCACAAAACACAAGATCCTCCTCCTTGCCTTTTGCATGGAGAAGCTGACAGGGGTTGAAACACAGGGCTTTGTCACAGGAGGCAAGTAAATCGCAATTGCAACAGGACAATAGCATCTTTGGCTGGGACTGATCACATGGCATTGTTTCTTTTCTGTTGTTCTCCTGGTGGGAGACTATTTGAAAAGTGTTTCTTTTTAATTAACACAAAAAAAATCCATTAATGACTCCCTTTGTAAAAGAAACACTTTCCAAACACTCTCTTACTGGGAGAAAAACAAAGAGGAATAATATCATATTGTAAGTCCCAGTCAAACATACTATTATTCTGCTGTAATTGTGATTTTCTTGCATGGTCTGATACAGCCCATATATTTACGCTGGTGGCAGAATAGCATTACCTTGTACACCTGAGGACAGCAGGCTAGTTCAGAGGCACATGATATCTGTGTGAAACACACAACAATGTTCTCCAACATATAGCTATTTGACCTGCGTGCTGTCTACACCAACCAGTCCTGCAGGGTAGCAGTTGTAGCATCAGCAAGCATCAAGTGAACACTATGTGCAACTATATTATACCTGCTCGAGTCCATGGAGTAGGTGGACTGTCTCCCTGCCTGTTTGGTCAGTGTCATTAGAGTCTCTCTCTCTCTGATGTCTTGGAAAAGATGACAAGGTAGCTCATCTGGGCTAGCAACAAGCAAGCAGGACACCAGCTTGGGATGGGAACAGCCTGGAAAATTCAGGAAGAACATCTTGGTGGTGATAGTAGGGAATTCAGAATACATGGCCCTTCAGGGATATTACAGGCATCCAATGACATTGCTATATTCTGTTGTTGTTTTTTCCAGAATTTTGACTGGAGAGAAACATGATAAAAGGTGTAGAATGCATAGCAGAAAGAAACATAGAGTCCTCCCTCCACATTCGTGGGTTTGACCTTCACGAAGTTGATTATTAGCAAGGCTTGTGTGTGCCTCCCCCATATCCTTGCATTTTGCTGGGTATGGAGAAGGAAGGCAAGTGCGCCCAGACGAAAGACAAGGGAGTAGGGGGAGCCCCAGAATGGAATGGGGATCTGGGGGGGGGTATTTGCAGTTTTTCCCACTTTTGCTAAGGTCCTGCACTCTGAATTCTTGCAAGTGGAAGGGCCACTGTGAAAGAAACAGAACATACTGAGCTTACAACAAAGGTCATGGATGGACTTCTCAGTCACCAAAAGACTTCTCTACAAAATGAATAGAATAGAAATCATCTTGTAGGTGTAAATCTGGCTCTATAGAATAAGTAGTTCTGTATGCCTGCATTCATATATAGTTAGGAATCTTTGGCCCTTTCCACATGTGGAGGGCGCAGAAATGGAACTTACCTGAAGCTGGGTAAGTCCATCACCAGGAGGAGCAGGACGCGTTCGCCACTCCACACTCCTGCGGCGTCCGGCGGTATCCAAAATAGCGGCTTACGGCTGGCAGAGGCTCTTCACCAATCGGAGAAGCTCGCCAGCTGGAAGCCCGCCCCCTGGCAGATCTGCAGGCATGCACTTGCACGCGCCTGCAAATCTACACCGGGGCGCTGTGATGGGGTGATACGGGGCTGCACGCTTGTGTTTAATAAAAACCACTTGGAAAGTGGTTCTTACAAAACACGCGGCACCACCACTTCCGGCCGCTTCAGGGCATTTGAGGTAGAGAACCTCAAAATTAAAACCGACCCTGCGCACTCCACGGTGTGGACGACCTCAGGTTGAGGTTGCCCTACACCGTTTTATTAACCCTGTGTGGAAAGGGCCTTTAACAGATTATCGAATCACCATTCTGAGGCCAAAAACACATTTAAAACAAAAATAGTGTTGGAATTGTAAAAATGACTGTACACTACTCCCAAATCTAATCAAATTTATTACATACATTCACAGTGTTAACGTGCTGAATTGGTTACATGTTCAATGTCACAACAGCAGGATATAATAGTCTGTCATTACAAAATTCAGTAAAAGTTTTCAGCAAAATTCATTCAGGTTCTTTTTTAATTCACAGAATATAATTCATTCTGGGGCAATTTCTTTTCTTCAGGAAGGTATGTTAGACATTTTACCAACCTACTCAGTAACAGTTGGGATTCTTATTTTCCTCAATAGTCATCTATTGTATACAGCATGGGTGGGAATCACGCAGTCTTCCAGATGTTACACTGGAACTCCCAGCTTTTTTCACAATTGGCTATGGTAGCTAGGGCTGCTGGGAGTTGCAGTTCAACAACACGATTTTCACCTCAGTACACTATTTTCACCTTGAATACCATAACAGGGGAATAATTATTTGCTTCTGAAATGTAATCTGATTCTGATATTAGTTAAAAGATAAAATAATTCATCTAATTGTTATATACTCTGTCGTTGTCTTCTTCATGATTTCCCCCCCCCCCCATATCTTTCCTCCTGAGATGGCAGGTTTGCTGCTAGGGTTTGGGAACAAGACAGCTGGAAATGGGATAGAGGGCAGAAAAGCAATTTAGAGACTTTACCATTGTTATTCTCTAAGGAAATTTATTGAGAAGTCCTTCCAGGAATGCCTGGAATCCAACCTCTTTGATTGGAGTCCTGGAGATAGGAGGAAGAATTCAAGTTGTGCAGAGGATTGTGGGACAGATTATACACACACACATGCACACACACACACACACACACACACACCCCTATACCTATATATATATATATAGGATTTGTGGAAAAGAAGGAAGAGTTGAGTGTTTGGCAGGAACTGAAGGAAAGCTGATTTGAGAGAGCTATATGTGAAATCACTTGTTTGGAGATCTGAGTGTAATTCTGAATAAACCAGAGTAAATGATGAATTGAACAGGAATGGGACAGGGTTATAACACCCCACTCTCTGGAGATAAAAGAGTCTCTGATGTGTAGATGCCATATATACAAACACTGCATACATACATTCATAAAAGCATATAATAGACACAGTGATTGCTGTATACTTTGTTTCCTGATTCAATTCTTGCATTTTAAAATTTAGGATGATTTTTTAAAAAGCAAGGTTTTGCTGACAAAAATATATTGCATCTATTACGTCAGTATTTCTATAGCTGTTTCCCTTCCTTAACAGTACAGCCTGATGTACAGATTTGAAATCAGATTCATCGAAATTTGAATACAAACAAGCAAACAACCACTGGAAATCCCTTTTAGTTTGGCTGAGATGCTTAGAATAAAATAATGGGACATCATCCAGCTCTTCAGCGTTTTGGCTCTGCTGGTTGGAATTGTTGTGTTTATAGCTCAGCCTGTAGCAGCGGTTTTGAAATACATGCATACAGTTTAAAACAAGGTCAATACAGAAATATTAGCAATGCAGAAACAAAGATTAGTTTTTGCTTGTTAAACTTCAGTTGGCAGTTTCATTACAAGTGACAGCTTGGTCTTTTCCCCTTACTGTCAGTTCTTGCTTCTCCTGTCTGCTTCCAGAGACAAATTTCATTATCAATGTGCTTTCCTTCTCTTTTCATGTACCACTATGGGAGGAAAAAAAAAACTAATTAGAGCTTTCGGCGCAGAAAAGCGTGCAGAACTTTTAAACTTTCTTTCCTAAATACAGTAACAAACTCCAGGGGTGTAGACAGGTTTGTTGTAGCCAAGGATGTCTTTCCTGAAGAGAAGTCCCCTCAGTGTGGCACTGAAAATTGCTGAGCGTCAGTGAGTGTAATGTAGAGGACAGAATGCTGTAAGTGAATATAAGGGCAATGAATATGAGAGGGTTTTTTTTTTAATCACTGCAATGCCTGGTTCACTAGTGAAGTATGCACAGAGTTTGAAAAAGCTGTTTTTTGGATCACAAGTCCCCTGTGAATGTGGTTACTGGGCAAACTGGCAAAGGAATTCTAGAAGTTATCGTTCAAAAAGCAGTTCTTTCAAATTCTGGACAGAAAACACACCCTTTGAATCAGCGCTGCTCACACTGTTTCTGCCCTTAAATCCAAGACTGATGATACTGATTTTTCTCTAAAATATATAAATTTTGGTGTGTTTTAATCTTACAGTTCCGTGAATCACCCTGATAAGCCTTGGCCTGCAGAATCAGTTCAGCAGCCTTTCTTCTTGCCTTTTGCAATGCGGTGGAGGTTCTGTGGGGAGGAACTGGGAATCTCCACATACTTTGGGGGAAGACTTTCACTTTCATGCAAGAGATTCTCATGTAGAGAATTTCTGACTACTTCTCAGAGTCTATTAAGTTGCAGGGTCCCCCCCCCCCCGGTGTTCAAGGGGCATATTTGGGCCCATTGACTACAATTGTTTTCTTCTTTCCTGGAAACTTACCATGGACTATGAGCCACAAGCTCATGGACCACTACTTTCAGTAACATTGTTATAGCCATATAGTCTATCCTCCTGTATGAGATAGGAAACAGAAAGCTAAGGCATGCCCAAAAGAACATTGTCTAGCTTCTGCTTGACCTCTAATGAGGGAAATCCCATCTTTCTTCTAGATCACTGATTTCATTTTTCAGCTGGTCTTACTATTAAGAGTTCTATCCTAACGTTCAGTTGAAATTTTCTCTGCTGTAACCGAAGGCCACTAAATCTAATCCTGCTCACTGGAACAGCAGAATAGGAGACTTTGCCTTCTGTGTTCCAGCCTTTCAAGTTCTGATGAGTGCTTCCACATCCCTCCTCCATCTTCTCTTTTGCAAGCTGGCTGATAGAGGCGTTTTGGTCAACTTACTCTTGATGTTCTTGTTGTTGTTCAGGAATATGTCGAACAATTTCATAAATTGTGCCATGAAAATCACGCCCTTGGATAACATCAGAGCCAGAAATAGAAACAGACTGACTTGACATCTGAAAAGAGAAAGAAAAATAAATCCTATTCTTTGAGCAAAACAAGCAACACTTGAAGAGGAGTCTCAAACAGAACTAATTCCGTGTAGTAGAGTGCATGTCAAATGGTCTGATGCTGGGAACTATCTCTTGTTTATCTCCAGTGTGCAGGGAACAATGTCACATTCTGTCCATTGGCTACAATTGTTTTATGCTTTCCTGGAAATTTGCCAGGAACTGGAAGCCGATGGCTCATGGACCATCAAAGATTCATGAACCACCACCGAGCAGAACTGGTATAGTCAGGTTTTGCCCTTGATACCCAAGAGCCTTTTTTTTTGTAGCAAAGTGATTTATGATCTCCATGTATCGTATTATAACCTCTCATTGTGATCTGAAGCTCACTGGATTTAGGAAGTGGTTATTACACAAAGAAAGAAGGAATAACAGTAAAAGTAAGAGGTCGGATTTCTTTCTTCATCTCTGGTTTGGACCCTACTCTTAAAAAAATAGCAAGATGACTTCCAATCTGTATACAGTAAGGCACTTTGTAGTTTTCATTTATCTGTTTAATCCTGCCACCCCCACCTCTTTTCTCTTCAAAGTGCTCAAAGCAGCATGATTCCTTCTCTCGTCCATTTTATCTTCACAACAATCCTGTCAAATAGGAGATGCAGAGAGAATATAACTGGCCCAAAGTTTCTCAATGTGCTTCATGGCTCCCTAACCCTACTCATTGTTACAGTGGATTTCATAAATGGACTGTGAATTCATCACTTACACCCTGGATTCGCTATTTTACACCATCTATAAACAGTTGTATAGTACAGCTAGACATCACAGGATTGGAGGAGTGGGACTTTTGGATTAGGAGGGGCAAAGGATTCCCTGTTCCTTCCAAGCTTAGCTGAAGTCTTCACATTATGCTAGCAGCAGTGCATTGTTTCAAGCTACCCCTGATACAATGCATGGGATTTTGGAGCAGTTTGATCCTGAATGGATAATTAAGACCCATTAGATTTACAAAATAGCATCACCTAATGGAAATAAAAGTGCTAAACTAATTCATTTCTATGGATCAATGCAGCTGCCTGTGTTTTTGAATTCTCCTTGGTGAAATACCTTCACAGACTGTTACAGAGAGTGCCTGTACTCCAGAATTTATCACAACACCCCGAGCCCTGGCAAAACATCACACTAGTTTTATATTTGCCATTTCATCACACTGGTTTGATATTGGCACTTCGCAGTATAACCTGAAGCTCTTTAAATTTAGGAAGTGGTTATGTCACCAAGAATGAAGAAGAAGTAACACTCAAAGAGATCCGAAAACAACCACCTTTAGTGTCACTGAAAGTAAACGAATTTAAATTTATTGTTTGCTGAAAACTGTTAAGCTTCAGGTCCATCTCTGTTTTATAATACTGTTGCACAAAGTAACTGTACAAAGATACGAAGGCAGTAGTGACTCATCCAATACCTCTCATAGACTAGAGTCCTTTACGCACTACACTGTTATAGTGCTATCATTCCACTTTCAACAACTTTTGGAATTTTGGGGTTTACAGTTTAGGCAGGGCCATTTAAAATTCTCAGCCAGAGAGCTCTTGGGCCTCAGGAAACTACAAACCCC
Source organism: Iguana delicatissima (assembly GCA_948472985.1). Classification (NCBI taxonomy): domain Eukaryota; kingdom Metazoa; phylum Chordata; class Lepidosauria; order Squamata; family Iguanidae; genus Iguana; species Iguana delicatissima. The sequence continues at coordinate 232,451 of CAOKZL010002021.1, forward strand.
ACAATTCCATAGGATGTTGAAAGTGGAATAATAGCATTATAACAGAGTAGCATGGAAATGGCCTATATTTTAATTATGTAAGCACTTACCCTTGAAATTCCTCCAGGGTCTGGAAATGCAACAAATTCATATATTCCAAAATCATCTAGTGCATTTTCATGCCCTGAAAAGCAGATCATTAACAAAGAAAAGAAATTATTATTCATGGCACTAGGATTTCTTCTCAACTTCAGCTTCACTGAAGTTCCAAAGAGATTCTCAACTATGTGGGAAAGTTAGAGGAAGGAAGTGAGAAAGGTTGAGAACACAGTTTCTGTCTGTCTTTCATATGCTGCCTCTTTGCCCAAAGTGGGACCCAAGGCAGGTTCTTAAAATATTTAAAATAATAAGTGAAGACATTAAAAATGTAACATTGTAAACACTTATAATTTTTTAAAAAAGAACTTAATAAATACATAAAAGCTCCCCAGCTCACCCATTAAAAGCCTGCTTGAAAAGAAATGTCTTTGTCTGCTAGCAAAAGGAAAGCAGAGAGAGGGCCAGGTTAGCCTCTTGTAGAAGAGTGTTCCACAGGTTGGGAGCAGGCACTGAGAAAGCTCTCTCCTGTGTCCTCACCAAGTGAGCTTGGGACAGTAGTGGGACTGGGAGAAAGTCTTCCTCAGCAGCAAAGAAGCACAGGAAGTAAACAGGATATTGAGGAATTAGAGCGGAGAGGAGGAAATTATACAAGTTTAGTCAAAAGGGGTCATTAAAAGAAATGAGAGAGAGGTCTAGAGAAGCAAATGAATATTACTACCAGTAAACAATGCAACAGTATTCAAATGTCTATGTGCTTTAGAATGTATGAGTATGGCACCACGTTTCCCCTTTTCCTTCAGCTAAAATTCTGGGCCCCGTTGGGTAAGACATGGCCAATCTCCCTTCATTTCTGTTTTCTTTTTCTTCTTCTTAAAACGAGGCACAGGGCCTTCTCAAATAAGTTGGAGAATGGAATATCATTTCCTCAGCAGGCTGAGATGGTTGGGGGTGCTGATTTCAGTGAGGTGGTGAACACGTCCTGGGATTATAGTCTGAACTGTAAAGGAGCTATCCTAAGTGCAGGAACTTGGAAGGGAAGAGACAGGATTCAGCATCTTGGTTAACTCCTTTACTACTTAGAGTAAAACCCAGTGTCACCCTGTTTAAGTTGGAGTAGCTAGCTATCACTTCCAGTAGGGTGTAAAGCATCTGCTAGGTGGCAATTTAGATGTGGAAAACAGCATATAAAATAGAGTTAACCACCCTAACCCAGAATGTCAGCTCACCCCAATTTAAACCAATGCCTCATGGCTTTTAATGGAAAATAAAAGGGCTGAGATAAACCAGTCATGACCATCTATTTCAACCTTCTACTAGACCTTCATTCTGTTCTCCGTTTTCATTTTTTAAAAAGGGAAATTCTACAGGGTTGCAAGGGGGGTTATTTCTATTAAATTATTAATATCACATTACCTGAAATTGTTTGTGCTTTCCTGTAATCAGCTTCGGGCCTAAAACGTTTGCAAAATACAAATTTTAAATAGAAATATCTTAAATCCAGCACAGAATCAGGAAGAAGGCAAAACAAGCATTTTAAAAGGATTCATTTGAGACTAATAAGCAAAGAGGAAATTAATTTTCTACCTGATCTGCAGCTTCTGCTGTATAACTGGAAAAGAGAGACAAAGGGGAAAATATGAACTCTTTCTGCAACAATTTACAGAAACTTTGAATGGGGCATGAATTTAACATACCTTTATGAGGCTGAAATCTTTTCCATAATGTTAGAAGGCACATTGCTACTATCAAAAATAAGGAAATTCCAGTTATTATTGCTAGAGGTGATAAATATTTTCCTTTTTGGGCCAGTTGTTCCAGTCCTGCATCAGAGAAGAATAGAAACTGATAACTGATCTACAGAATTATGTTTATGGATTAATTAAAAGCTGGTCCACAATGCTAGTATAGTACATATGGTTGCTTTGAAGTCAGAACAGGGACACTGCTTAAATATCCATAAATCTGCAGTCTCCACTCTATTGCCTGCATCTCCCCAGAGCAGAATACATCTCAGGTACAGTATAGCTGACCCTGAAGCATCCAGACTTCTTACTGTGTCCTTTGATTTACCTTCTACTCCAGTAGATAGGAGTCCCAAATTATTTCACTCTTTTACTTGGCTTGGACACAGAGTGGATCTAGTCATTCTTTACCAAAGTTGGACTATAAATCCATCATTCCCAGACACTCATCATTCCCCAGACTTGGACTACTAATCCGTTGTCCCCATGACTAATGGTTGTGAATTTTGGGACCTGCCATTCAACGTCATCTTGGGAGTCAAATTTGAGAGAAGCTTGCATGTCTATAATGTTTCGGTAGCAGAAACCAAAGGATTTCAGGACTCATGCAGCCTTCCTGTTGTGCGTCTCTAACTCCCAGTAACCCTGCGCAGCATAGTTGGAAGGCCGCATGAGTCTCAACCTGATATACACAAAGACAAACAGAGCCAGCTTGGTGTAGTAGTTTGAGCATTGGACTACAACCCCAGAGGCCAGGTTTTTGATTCCCCACTTGGGCATGAAAACCCAGTGGGTGACCTTAGGCACATCACATACTCTCAGACCTAGAAAACCTCACAATAGGCTTGCCTTTGGGTTGCTATAAATTGAAAATGACTTGAAGGCACACACTGACAACAAAGCAATTCTAAGAGGCACCAATAGATAACTAAAACATTTGATAAGGGCTCCAAGATCTGTTTTAGCAAAGGGTGAACTGTGCCAAATCACAAAACGCTTTTTGAAAGCACAGAAATTCTGGACTATTCTGACAACTACTATGTCAGACTACGCAGAGAGGACATTGAAATCCATAAACACATGGACAGTTTCAACAGGAAAGAAGAAACTCGGAAAGTAAACAAGATTTGGCTACCAGTACTGAAGAACACTAACATCAAGACTCAAAAATATGCCAGTGAACACCACTCAGACTCTGGAGGTCTCTCTACAGGGAACCATACAATGGGTTGCTAATGTACTTAACGCACTGTTATGCATATCCCCTGACTAACAATGCAACCCTGGGGGATATCGCATTTAACAATAGGCCATCGCACAGGCCAACTGTAACACATGCAAATTGCTCCCTCCCACCTGGGGACTACACAAGTATATATACTCTGTCTCACTTCCATGTTACTAGATCTTCTGAAGATGCCAGCCACAGATGCAGGCGAAACGTCAGGAGAAGATACTAATAGAACATGGCCTCAAAGCCCAGAAAACCCACAACAACCTACGTGCCAAATCAGGTTTTAAATTAGTGCTAAATTAGAGTTTTTGCAAGTCTGCAGCGCAATTTTCCAAATTTTGCCATAGTATTGTACTGTGGCTTCCCCTCTTCCTCCTTTCTCTTTCTTGTTTTCATTCCGGTGAAGGATTACTAGATATCTATTGAAGTAAACTGACTGAATAAAACCAGACATAGCTAATAAGAAACGCTGTAAAAGAACACTGAAATATAGACAGAAAAAAAGTAGCATTTGCTTTCTGGAGCTGAACCCTATGCAGTTATGTGTGCTTAGCCTTAGGCCAAAGAGCTCGTTGGCTGAGAGTTCTAAATGCCCCTCTCTAAACTGCAAATCCCAAGATTCCATAGGATGTTGAAAGGGGAAGAATAGCACTATAACAGTGTAGTGTGGAAATAGACTTAATCTGCATGAAATCAGACTGCAGTATTGTGCTGTCAGTCAACAGCATTGCCGTTAAATTGGAGTCTACTTCAATAAAATGTAATGTATTTTTAATATAAGATGTGAATCGCAGTTTTTCTTTTGGCAGAGTTCATTTACAGGACCAATGTTGAATTTGGTTTCTTTGCATCTTGAACCAGGAATGCAAATACCTAGTTTTCCATTCACCAAGGGTAGGCTGGTCACCTTATTCTTCTGGGTGGTTAGAATATTTGGTAGAATCTGTGACTCTTTGTATTCATTTTTAATTTTTTTTCCCACCCATATTAGGACCAATACATTTGTTCAAGGTGGATTTTTCTTTATGTACAGGCACTTCCCACTTATTTGACAGGTTTGGGACTGGTGAACACTCAGAATGTAGAACTGGTTGAAAAGTGGAATACAGTCTTTTGTTGCTTCTTCTCTTTTTGCCTTCCTGTAAGGAACATGAGCCCCACCTTCCCTACAGGAAAAGGCAAGAGCACAGAGTGATGAAAGAGATTACTGAAATTTCACTTACTGAAATTGTTGTGACTACATTTGGCCACTAGAGGATGCTAAAGGTTCATTTTTGCAACCATTGGCTCGGCTAGGAGGAGAAAAGCTCCAAAGCAGCTACCTGGAACTGCAGAAAGAGAGGGAACAAGTACAGGTAGACCCCTAGAAATTGAAAGTAGGGCTGGGCGAGTAGTGATGCATGCATGAAGAGGAAGTAACGCAGGCAATCTAGATGTCAGAAGGTAGGGAGTAAGCCAAGATGATGAGAAGATAACAGAGGAAGGCAAATGCTACAGAGCTTTGGAGAATAGGGCATCATTCTGGAACTCTTCAGCAATCGGGCAAAAGGGTCAATGTCACTGCCATCAGGATAGGTATTCTTAAAGGCCCTTTGAAGGGATGAGGACTTGGTCACAACAAACTCTACTAGCCTCACCGAGCTGTGCTGGTGTCACAAGTGCATATTTCCAAGGATCCTTAAGTGGGTCACCAGGGCCCTCACAGCCTTGAGATAGGGGGCTGAAACAGAGGGATCCTGCACCTGTGCTTCTGAGGGAAGTGCAGTGGCACTGGTGGAGGTCAGAGAATGCTTTCTTCCCATTCAGGCTGCTTGTGGATGAGGTTCCTCTCTTTGGTGAGGTTCCTATTTTGCACAAGCAGTTTAATTACAAGTTTAGTTTAGTTTCTAATTTGAAGCTTAATGTTGTATTTGAGCTGGCTGAATAGCTTCTGTGAAGCCTGATGTGCTCTACAAGGTAACTTTCTGCAATGAGAAGTAAGCACTACTGAGTTCAAGAAAGCTTATTCCCAGGTGAGGATGTTTAGGATTGCAGCCATGGTTTATAAACTTAGATTCATTAAGTAACCCAGGACAATAGCTCATGTTGTACCATTGTCTTGTTATCCAGAGGTATTAATTGCCTGTTCTTATTGACAGTATGGCCTGTAACCTTGACTGTAAGACTTAGACTCTTTCTAGAGAGTGAGTAAGCTCACCTTGATCTGAAACAATCTAAAGGACTGTATGGCCCTCCAGATGTTGTTGAACTACTTCTTTATTAAATATTTTGAAACAATATTTTGTCAGTCGTGTAGTGGTTTGAATGTTGGATTGAGATTCTGGGAGACCATAGTCTGAATCCCCCAGTCAGTCTTGGAAACCCACTGGGTGACCTTAGGCTTTTCATTGTCTCTCTGTCTTACAGGAAGGCAGTAGCAAACCATCTCTGAATAAATCATGTGAACAAAACCCTATGATAAGAGTTGAGTAAGTTGGAGTCACCTTGTAGGCACATAACAGCTTTGTCAATGGAACCCAGGTTGGGATAAAAGCAATATAGTGAACACAACACAAGATTATAAATCAGCCAAATAATTCATGATCCAACAAATAAATCACAAATATTAAATCAAAATAAATATATGATCAGTAAGTGTGGACGAATAGCCAACTCTTAACTTGATACGAAAATGAAGTCAGCATTAGTGCTAGTTGGATTGCCTTCAATATGATGACTACAGTGAGCAGCCTCACTGTTGCATCCTGTATTATCTACAGCTTCCAGAATAATCATATGAGCATCGTATATGAATGCCATTGCAGTAATCCATCCAGAAAGCTACCATGCTTGGATCACAGAAGCAGTAATAGTAGTCTTGTGTAGCTCAGACTTTATTAGCTTATTTGTAAGAATATCATGGGGGAACTCATTGAAGGCCCAGCTGAAATGAAGATATGCTACATCCACAGCATACCTTTCACGTAGAAACTTTGTAATTATCAAAAAAAGAGGGATGAGATGAATGTGGTATGACCTGTTTTTGAGAAACCCATGTTGACTTTTAGTGATCATGGTATTTCTTTCTAAGTGCTTACAGACTGTCTGTTTAATGACTGGCTGTAGAATCTTTCCTAGGCTAGCAGCAAGCCAGTCACAACAATCAATTTTCTACTGCTGCGATCATGTTTCACAGTTGCCTTTGTTTCCTGGTTGCAAGCTGCCTTTCCAGCTGTGGCAGGGAGAAAGAGCAGTACACCTTTACAATTCTGACATATGCAAGGCCTGTGAGGTCACCATGACACTTACTCAACAATGCTCTGAGTTCCAACTGACCTCCCTTCAGTTGCTGCTCTCATTCTAACAGCCCTTGGCAGTTGGGCAGGAGGTAGGAGAGGTGGCTCGTTTTGAAATCTTTCCCTGGTTGTTCAGCCTGCATTTGGTCTGAAATCAGATAGACATCAGCTCTGAACCTAAACAGCTATCTCTGTGCTTCCTGATCTATCTGTAGGGCTAACTAGAAATAATACTCAGTTTGAACTGCTAATTTAGATAGAGAGGTAAGGTAAGGAGGCTGCTGTGTTTCTTCTCTTTGTATTCTTTTCTGCAGGCAAAGGCATCCATCACAAAGTTACCATCTGTAAGTATATTTGACTCTTGGCTTCTTGGATTCTCAGGGCAGCCCCCCCACAGCCCCTACCCCAGCTCCCTCTCTGCCTTGGGTCTCCTGTTTTCTACCTTGGGGGAGGCTTTTCTGTTACATGCCCCCCATCCTCAGTCCATAGAACCACACAGCCTAGGAGAGAAAAGTCAAAAACTCTGTTAAACCAAGATCAGGAGCCCCACATCAGGCACAATATGTTGGTTCACAGACAGGAGAAAAGCTTTTCTTCAGCCCCAAACAGGAACTAGACTCAGAAACATTATTAATCTATTTGGAGAGTGTCTAATCTGACATCTCTAAGAAGCTCAATGAGCTTTTTTGGCAGGTGCTCCTTTGCTGGGCTCTTTCTTAAGCAGGCACTGGGTGAAGGAGTAGCCTTGGAAGTTTCAGGGATTAAACAGTTTGGAAACAACAGAGTGATGTTGAGTTTAAGCTGTTACGTTTTTAGTAAATTGAGCTATGCCTTATGTTAAAATAAGAATTCTGTTCGGACCTAGTTATGAAAAGTCACAGGGTCACTGACTTGTAGAAAGTTTTGCTGTGTTCTCTTTGTGTTCCCTCATGTAGGCAAAGCCATCTACCAGGTAGGAAACCATCAATAATAATATTTTTATGGTAGGCTTTCTTAATAAATGATAATTAAATTCATTTTGAGGAAACAGTATTTGGTCAGATCAATACAAACATAAACATGGTTAACTGGACCAGGTTAGACATGCCTTCAAGCTGTTAGACTAGGGTAAAGGTTAGAGAAATTTCCTTTTGGAAATTTCTTTGGGGTAAGGGATAGAGAAATGTTTGTTACAAAAGGCACCCCTGAAAATCCTCTCTGACTTTTCTTGGTAGGTCTGTGGAGTAGGTTGATATTTTCCATTTGACTGTTTTCATTCACTATGTAGGCAAAAACATTTCCCAGGTAAGTGATCAAAACTAACAATATTTTATTGCAGGTTTTCAGCATAAAAGGTAAGTGAATATATTTTGGGGAATTTAGGCTTCAATCCAATTGGTAGCCCCAACTAGAGCAAAACCCATTCAGTGATTGAGAACTTGGCACAACCACAGTTTTGCAAGCTCTGTTGATTCCACGGGTCTGCTCTGGTTGGGCCTAAGAATCATTGGATTTAGGCCTCATTTATTTCTTCCTCCACACAAACATATATCCACACACACATCCCTTGCCCCCAACTCACAAATACCCAAATTCCACGCCACAAATACACTTCCTCTTCACACACACACCTCATCCCATCCCCCTCCCATACAGCTATTCCTATACACATAACAAGATACACACAAAACAAAACTCACCCACCACTCAAAGTGGAGGCACAAACATTTCTGCCATACATTCACACACCCTTCCGCCACATACCACACACATACATCATACAGACAAACATGCCACAAAAGGTATAACACAAATAAAGGATCCCTCTGCACCCCTCAGCCATATTCTTACTTCATCAAACACAGCACCCATGGAGATGGCACATAATCACACACACACACACACACACTACTTATTCACAGCACAGAAACACACATATCTCTCCATCACTCAAACACCTTTCTCCCATATAGCACCTGCATACAAAAAAGACAAATAACACAGCCCATTGTGTAACACATCACACACAACAATCCCTCTCTTGCACATGTTCTTGCCTCTCCTAGACACGTCACACATGGCATATACATAGTTATACACACTGACCACTTACACAAGAATTGCATACATTTTCTCCATTCACCCATGTACTGTTCCACCAATACACACACACACACACACACACACAGAGCCCCCCTTTGGGTGACAGCTCACATAGTTCACACACAATCATTTCACCGAACCCAACACAGACACCATCTGTACCACTTGTACATGCCCCACCAAACACAACACATCAAGACCAGATAGACACCTACACGTCAGACACTGACAACACAAACACACACATTTCCGCCATTCATACACAACACCCTACACCTGCTCAATCACAATCCTTCCCCCACAGACCACACACAGATATTGCATATTCACACGTTTTGTCACTCACACCACACACACTCATACCACAAACACACATATTTCAACCATTCACTTATTTACCCTTCCCCACATGCCAAAAACATACAGATAACCCATTCCACAAATACATTTCCATCATTCACACACAACCCTTCCACACTGCACAATCACACCACATACACATACATTTCAACACTCACACCACCATCATGCCCATTTCCACCATTCACTCATATCCCTTCCCCCATATGCCATATAAACACAGTCACTGCACACTCACACCACAAACAAACTCCCACACCCAATTACCACACATCCATATATTGCATGCTCATGCAATAAGCACACATATTAATACCATTCACTTACACAGCCTTCCACCACATGCCACACACATGTGGATCACATACTCACACCACACACATACACATTACAACCATTCTTTCTCACACACGTTTCCCCCACATTCCTCCATACCACGCACATTGCACACTACCACAAACACACATTTCAACCATTCACTCATATATACTTCCCCTACAAGCCACGCGCACAGATCACACACTCCACAAATACATTTCCATCATTCACACAAAAACACACACAGCACACTCTCACCACAGACACATTTCCACGATGAATAAACATTTCTCCACCGTTCGCACACAAACATATACAGCCTGTACACTATATTATATTATACATACATTATAAATACACACATTTCTACTATTCACACAAAAACACAGATTGCACACTCACACACATTTCCACCATTTACTCACATGCTCTTCCCTCACATACCACAAACACATATTGTGTACTCACCACACAAACACATTTCCACCATTCGCTCACACACCCTTCTCCCACATGCCACACACACATATCTCATACAACGCAAACACATTTGCACCATTCACTCAGACACCTTCTCCCATATACTACACACACACATCACACACTCACAGCATAAGCACACACATTTCCACCATTCACACAAGAATACACATCTCACATACTCACACCACACACACTTCCACCATTCACTCACATAGCCTTCCTCACATACCAAACATGCACATTGCACACTTATATCACAAATACACACATTTACACCATTCACACACAAATATGTTACACATACCACATACACACCCTTTCCTCCATTCACTCATACATCCTTCCTCCACATGCCACACACACAATTAGACACACAGCAAATGCACACAGTTCCACAATTCACAGAAAGACATACATCGCACACTCACACCACAAACACATTTTTACCAATCACACACAAACACACAGACTGTACACTAACATTATAAATACACACACATTTATAGCATTTACACAAAAACACAGATTGCCAGTCACACAGCATGCATACATATTTCTACCATTCATTCACACACCCTTCCACACATACCACATCACATGTACCACACACGCACACATATCTCACATTCACAGCACAAACACATACATTTCCATCATTCACTCACAAATAGTTCTCCCGCATACCATACATCTGTATACCACACACAAACACCTCAAATGCTCAGATTTCCACCATTCACAGAAAAATACACATCTTCCACATCTCTCACACACAGTTCCACCATTCACTCACACACTCTTCCCCCACATACCTCACATACACATTGCACACTGATACCACAAATACATACATTTCCACCACCCACGTGGAAATACATGTCACACACTCAGATCACACACACACTTTCCCACCATTCACTCACAACCCCTTCCTGCATGATTCACACAAACCTAGACATTGCACACTCACACATCAACACCCCTCCAAATTCACTCACACATCCTCCCCCCACATACAACATATACACACACTCTGCACAATCACACCACACACACACACTTCTACATCCACACCATAAGCACACACATTACCACCATTCACTCACAACTCTTTTTTTCCACATAAAGCTGGCACAGCACACTCACATCACAAACACACTTCTACCATTGACTCCCAGACCCTTCTCCAAATACCACATGCACATATATTACACACTCACACAACAAGCACACATATTAACACCATTCATTCACACAGCCTTCCCCTACGTGCCATAATAACATGGATTCACACCACACACACGCATTTTGGCCATTCCCCCATATACTCTTCCCCCACATACCACACAGACACAATGCACATTCATACTCCATGCACACGTCTCAAACATTCTCTCATATGCCCTTCCCCCACATGCCACAAACACACAGATCAAACACTCCACAAATAGATTTCTATAATTCACACAGAAACACACACCATGCACTCACAGCACACACACACACATTTCCACCCATCGCTCATGCACCCTTCTCTCAGATAACATACAGACACATTGCACACTCACTGCACGCACACATTTCCATGTCAAATACATAAATAACAAATACATTTTCAATAATGACACAGAAACACACACAGACTGTATACTCACACTGTAAATATACACATGTATAGTATTCATACAAAAACAGATTGCACAGTTACACTACACACACACATTTCTGCCAGTTCACTCACAACCCCTTCTCCCATATACCACATTGCACTCTCTTACCACCCACACACACACATATTGCACTCTCATACCACAAATACACACATTTACACCACTAACACATATTATACAAACTGCACCCACCACACCACGCGCATATTGCACATTTGCAGCACAAATACACACATTTCCACAATTCACTCACGTACCATTCTCCCACATACCACACACACATGTATCGCACACTCACATGATGAGCACACACATTTCCACCATTCACAGAAGAATACACTTCTTGCATACCACATACACACTTCCACCATTCACTCACACAATCTTCCCCCACATATCACACATGAATATTGCATACTCATACCACAAATACACACATTTACACCATTCACACACAAATGCACACCACAGACACATATTTTCCACCATTCACTCACACATCCTTTCTCACATGCCAAACACACAAACATCAGGCACAACACAAATACACACATTTCAAAAACACACTTCTCCAACATGCACTCACACACCCTTCTCCCACATACCACATAGGCGCATTGCACACTCATACCATAGATACACAATTTTTCACCATTTACTCACAACCCCTTCCTCCATGTATCCTAGACGCTGCACACATACCACAACATACCTCCATCTCACACATCTTTCTCCCACATACCACACATACACTCTGTACAATCACATGATGCACACACACATTTCTACACTCTCACCACAAACACAGACATTACCACCATTAACTCACAACTCCTTCTCTCACATACCATATAAGCAGACACTGCACATTCACACTGCAAACACACTTCCACCACTGACTCCCACGCCCTTTTCCAAACACCACAGATAGATATATTGCATACTGAAACTACAACTTACACCACAAATGCAAACATTTCAAACATTCACAGAAAAACACACATTGCACCCTCACACTACTCACACATGCTTTTCCACAATTCATTCACAAACTCTTCTCCCACATGCCACAACCACACATACCACTCATGCATACTTATACCACAAATATGCACATTTCTACCACACACAAACACACACAGGGACCACAAATGCACATATTTTCCCCATTCACACACATACCCTTCAATTACATACCACATATACACATTGCATACTCACACAACATGCACACAAATTTCTACTGTTCACTCAGAAGCACCTCCACACACACAGATTGCACACTCGTGCCACAAACACACAATTTCCACCATTCACAAATAAGCACACATTGCACATACATTCCACACAGACTTCCCACCGTTCACTAGCATAATCTGTGATTCTATTATTCTTCCCTATTATACCATACAGATACATCAGACACTCATGGCGCAAATACATATATTTCTACAATTGACTCACATACTCTTCTACCACATACCACACACAAACACTGCACACTGGTACTACAAATACACACATTTCAACCTTTCACTCACAAACACTCATTGCACACACACACACTTTTCCACCATTCACTCTCACACCCTTCTCCCATATGCCACCTACATACAGACTGGACACTTAACATCACAAACAGTTTTCTACCGTTCATTCACACACTGTTTCCCCACATGCCACACACAGATACATCACACTCACACCACAAACACACACATTTGCACCATTCACACAAACACACATGACACATACCCCCCACACACAATTCCACCATTAACTCACACCCCCTTCCCCCATTCATCACACAGTTTTCCCCCAGATACCACATCCAGAAGCGTCACATAAATCATGTGCTCACACACAGTTCTCCCAAATGCCCGACACACATGCATGTCAGACAGATCTGTGTGGCACATAGGGAAAGGAAGTGTGAGTGGATGGTGGAAAGATATTTATGCATAACTGTGCAATGTGTCCATGTAGTATGTGGGGGAAGGGTATGTGAGTGAATGGGGGAAAGTGTGTGCTTATGTGGTGTGAGAGGGTGATGTGTGTTTGTGTGTATGTGGTGCAAGTATGTGTGTTTGTGATGTAAGTGTGCAATGTGTGTGTGAGGTATGTGGGAGAAACGTGTGAAGAAAAGGTGATGTGTGTGTTTGTGTTGTGAGTGTGCAATATATGTGTGTGTGGTATGTGGGGGACACGTTTGTGAGTAAATGGTGGAAATACGTGTGTTGTCAGTGTACAATATATGTGTATGTGTGGAAGGGTTTGTGAGTGAATGAGGGAAAATGTGTGTGTATCCGATGTGCGAGTGTGATGTGTCTTTGTGAGTGAGTGGTGCAAATAGGTGTGTTTGTGGTGTAGGTGTGCAGTATGTGTGTATGTGGTTTGTGGGAGATGTATGTATGAGTATATGGTTTAGTTGTGTGTGTGTGGTATGTGGGTGAAGGGTGTGTGAGTGAATGAATGGGGAAAAGTTCATGTATATGTGGTGCAAGAGTGTGATATGTGTGTGTGTGTGTTAGTGGTACAAATATGTGTGTTTGTAGGTAAGCGTGCAATGTGTCTGTGGGGTATGTGGGAGAAGCATGTGTGAGTAAATGGTACAAATGTGTGTTGTGAGTGTACAATATATGTGGGGCGGAATGTGGGAGAAGCGTGTGTGAGTGAACAGGGGGAAAGTGCATGTGTATGTGATGGGCAAGTGTGATGTGTGTTTGTGTGTGAGTGGTGCCAATATGTGAGTTTGTGGTGCAAGCATGCAATGTGTCTGTGTGAGAAAAACATTTTTGAGTGAATGTTGGAGATGTATGTGTTGGTCAGTGTGCAGATCAGTGTGCAATATGTGTGTGTGATATGTGGGGGAAGGGTGTGTGAATGAATGGGGAAAATGCCTGTGTATGTGGTATGAGAGGGCGACGTGCATTTGTGTGTGAGTGGTGCAAATATGTGTGTTTGTGGTGTAAGTATGCAGTGTGTATGTGGTATTTGGGAGAAGCATGTATGAGCAAATAGTGATGAGTGTGTGTGTTATGAGTGTGCAAAATATGTGTGTGTGTGGTATGTGGGAGAAGGTTGAGTGAATAGGGAAAAGTGTGTGTTCTGTGACAGTGAGATGTGTGTTTGGGTGTGAGTTATGGAAATAGGTGTGTTTGTGCTGTTAGCATGCAGTGTGTGTGTGTGGAATGTGGGAGAAGCATGTGTGAGTAAATGGTAGTGATGTGTGTATTTGTGTTGTGAGTGTCCAATATGTATGTTGGGGCATATGTGGGGGAAGAATGTATGAGTAAATGGTAGAGTTGTGTGTGTTTATGAGAATGCAATATGTGTGTTATGGTATGCGGGGGAAGGATGTGTGAGTGAATGGGGAAAAGTTTCCGTGTATGTGGTCTGAAAGTGTGATGTAGGTTTGTGTGTGAGTGGTACAAATATGTGTGTTTGTGCTGTAAGTGTGCAGTGTCTGTGTGTATAGTATGTGGGAGAGGTATGTGTGAATAAATGGTGGAGATCTGTGTGTTTGCGTTGTGAGTATGCAATACATGTGTGTGCGTGACATGTGAGAGAAGAGTATGTGAATGAATGGAGGAAAAGTGCCTGTGTATGTTGTGTGAGAGTGTGATGTGCGTTTGTGTGTGAGTGGTGCAAATATGTGTATGTGTGGTATAAGTGGGCAGTATGTGTGTGGTATTTGGGAGGAGCATGTGTGAGTACATGGTGGAGATGTGTGTGTTTGTGAGTGTGCAGTGTGTGTGTGTGTGTGTGTGGTGTGTGTGGGAGAAGAGTGTGTGAGTGAATGGGTGTATATGTGGTGTGAGAGTGTTATGTGCATTTGGGTGTGAGTGGCACAAATATGTGTGTTTGTTGTGTAAGGCCCTTTCCAAATGAGGGACGGGGAAACGGGGCGGCGCACGCAAGGGCAGAGCTTACCTGGAAGCAGGTTGCTCCGTCCCCGCGGGGAGCACGTGTTTGCCGCTCCACATGCTGGCGAATTTCGGCGGCGTTTGGTTGTGCCCAAAATGGTGGCCAGTGACTTCCAGCGGCACTCCACCAATCAGGGCAGTGCGCCAGCCGGAAGCCCGCCCCTGGGCAGCTCTGCAGAGACGCGCTAGCGTGTCCCTGCAGTTTCAAACGGGGCACTGCAACGGGTTAGTGCGCTCACGTTTTGTAAAAACCACATGAAATGTGGTTTTTAAAAACACACCGCGCCACCCCTTGCAGCCGCACGAGGGCGGTTTGAGGTGTGGAACCTCCACTTTTCAAACCGCCCTAGCGCACCCCACGGTGTCAACGACCTCCAGGTGAGGTCGCCCTAAGCCGTTTTTTTTAACCCGTGGGAAAGGGCCTAAGTGTGCAATGTGTCTGTGGGCGTATGTGGGAGAAGTATGCATGAGTAAATGGAAGAAATGTGTGTTGTGAGTGTGCAATATATGTGTGTGTTTGGTATCTGGGGGAAGGTTGTGTGAGTGAATGGAGAAAAATGTGTGTGTATGTGGTGTGAGAGTGTATGTTCGTGTTAGACTGGTATAAATATGTGTGTTTGTGGTATAAGTGTGCAATATGTGTATGTGGTATTTGGGGGAAGCATGTGCAAATATATGACGGTGATGTGTGTGTGTATTGTGAGTGTGTAGTATGTGTGTTTGTGGGTAGAAGGATGTATGAATGAATAGTAAAAAAAGTATGTGTGTATGTGGAGGGAAATTATGATGTGTGCTTGTGTGTGAGTGGTGCAAATATGTGTGTTTGTGGTGTAAGTGTGCAGTGTGTGTGTGGTATTTGGGAGAAGCATGTATGAGCAAATAGTGATGAGTGTGTGTGTTATGAGTGTGCAAAATATGTGTGTGTGTGGTATTTGGGTGAAGGTTGAGTGAATAGGGAAAAGTGTGTGTTCTGTGACAGTGAGATGTGTGTTTGGGTGTGAGTTATGGAAATAGGTGTGTTTGTGCTGTAAGCGTGCAGTGTGTGTGTGTGGAATGTGGGAGAAGCAAGTGTGAGCAAATGGTAGTGATGTGTGTATGTGTGTTGTGAGTGTCCAATATGTGTGTGGGGGCATATGTGGGGGAAGAGTGCGTAAGTGAAAGGGAGAAAAGTGCCTGTGTATGGGCTGTGAGAGTGTGATGTGTGCCTGTGTGTGAGTGATGCAGATGTGTGTGTTTGTGGTGTAAGTATGCAATGTGTGTGGGAGGGTATGTGGGAGAAGAATGTATGAGTAAATGGTAGAGTTGTGTGTGTTTATGAGAATGCAATATGTGTGTTATGGTATGCGGGGGAAGGATGTGTGAGTGAATGGGGAAAAGTTTCTGTGTATGTGGTCTGAGAGTGTGATGTGGGTTTGTGTGTGAGTGGTACAAATGTGTGTGTTTGTGGTGTAAGTGTGCAGTGTGTGTGTGTATAGTATGTGGCAGAAGTATGTGTGAATAAATGGTGGAGATCTGTGTGTTTGTGTTGTGAGTGTTCAATACATGTGTGTGCGTGACATGTGAGAGAAGAGTATGTGAATGAATGGAGGAAAAGTGCCTATGTATGTTGTGTGAGAGTGTGATGTGCGTGTGTGTGTGTGGGTGGTGCAAATATGTGTGTGTGTGGTATTTGGGAAGAGCATGTGTGAGTACATGGTGGAGATGTGTGTGTTTGTGAATATGCAGTGTGTGTGTATGTGGTATGTGTAAGAAGAGTGTGTGAGTGAATGGGGGAAAAGTTTGTGTATATGTGGAGTGAGAGTGTTATGTTTATTTGGGTGTGAGTGGCACAAATATGTGTGTGTGTTGTGTAAGTGTGCAATGTGTCTGTGGGGGTATGTGGGAGAAGCATGTGTGAGTAAATGGAAGAAATGTGTGTTGTGAGTGTGCAATATATGTGTGTGTTTGGTATCTGGGGGAAGGTTGTGTGAGTGAATGGAGAAAAATGTGTGTGTATGTGGTGTGAGAGTGTATGTTTGTGTTAGACTGGTATAAATATGTGTGTTTGTGGTATCAGTGTGCAATATGTGTGTGTGGTATTTGAGGGAAGCATGTGCAAATATATGACGGTGATGTGTGTGTGTATTGTGAGTGTGTAGTATGTGCGTGGGGGTGTATGTGGGTAGAAGGATGTATGAATGAATAGTAAAAAAAGTACATATGTATGTGGAGGAAAACTATGATGTGTGCTTGTGTGTGAGTGGTGCAAATATGTATGTTTGTGGTGTGTGTTTAGTGTTTATATGTCTGTGTGGGATCTGTGAGAAGCATGTGTGAGGAAATGGTGGAGATGTGTGTATTTTTTTGAGCGCGCAATATATGTGTGGGGGTACATGTGGGGAAGGGTATGTGAGTGAATGGGCAAAAGTACGTGTGTCTGTGGTGGGAGAGTGTGATGTGTGTTTGTGTGTGAGTGGTGCAAATATGTGTGTTTGTGGTGTAAGTGTGCAGTGTGTGTGTGTGGAATGTGGGAGAAGCATGTGTGAGTAAATGGTGGAGATGTGTGTGTTTGTGTTGTGAGTGCGCAATATGTGGGGGGCATATGTGGGGAAGGGTATGTGAGTGAATGGGGGAAAATACCTGTGTATGTGGTGTGAGAGTGTGATGTGTGTTTGTGTGTGATTGGTGCAAACATGTGTATTTGTGGTGTAAGTGATCAATGTGTTTGTGTGTGTATATGTGGTATGTGCGAGAAGCAGTATGTGTGTGTGGTGTTTTATATGTTGGAAGGGTGTGTAAGTGAATGAGGAAAACTGTGTGTGTATGGGGCGTGAGAGTGTGATGTGTGTTTTTTGTGAGTGGTGCGAATATGTGTGTTTCTTGGTATAAGTGTTCTGTGTGTGGTGTGTGGGAGAAGCATGTGTGAGTAAATGGTGGAGATGTGCGTGTTTGCATTATGAGTGTGAAATATATGTGTGGAATATGGAGGAAGGGTGTGTGAGTTAATGGGGGAAATGTGTTGGTATGTGGTGTGAATGTGCAAGCTGTGTTTTTGTGTGAATGGTAGAAATGTGTGTATTTATAGTTTGAGCGTACAGTTTGTGTGTGTTTGTGTGTGAATGGCGGAAATGTGCATGTGGTGTCAGTGTGGAATGGTGCCTGTATGTTACATGTGAGAAGGGCGTGTAAGTGATTAATGGAAATCTGTGCGCATGTGAGAGCGCAATGCGTTTTTGTGTGAATGATGCCTGTTGTATATGCAGGTGGTTATGTGGGAGAAGGTTGTGTGAGTAATGGCCAGAGACGTGTGTTTTTGTGCTGTCAGTGGGTGATGTCTGTGTGCGCATGTGAGTGGGATTATGTGCTATGTCGATGTGTTCTGTGTCGTGTTCTGTGTCTGATGGGATCACAGTATGGGTGAGTGGTGGAGAGGGATCCTTAGTGCATATGTGTTATACCTTTCGTGTGTGCGTGTATGTGGCCTGTTTGTGTGTGTGATGTATGAGTGTAATATGTGGTGGAAGGGCGTGTGAATGAATGCCAGAAATGTTTGTGCCCCCAGTCTGAGTGGTGGCTGTGTATTGTTTTCGGTGTGTCTTGTTATGCGTATGGGAATGGGTGTGTGAGTGGGAGATGGGATGGGATGTGGTGTGCGAAGGTGAGATGTACATGTGGTGTGGGATTTGAGGGGATACGGGTATTTGTGAGGTAGGGGGAAGGGATGTGTGCGTGGATGGGTGTTTGTGTGGAGGAAGAAATAAATGAGGCCTAAATCCAAGGATTCTTAGTCCCAACCAGAGCAGACCCGTGGAACGAATCAAACTTGCAAAACTGTTGTTGTGACAAGTTCTCATTGACTGACTGGGTTTTGCTCCAGTTGGGGCTCCCAGTTGGATTTAGGCCTAAATTCCCCAGAATACATTCACTTACCTTTTAGGCTTAAAACCTGCAATAAGATATGGTTAGTTTTCATCACTTACCTGAGAAATGTTTTTGCCTATATAGTGAAAGAAAATAGTCACATGGAAAATATTCCCCTACTCCACAGACCTACAGGGGTGCCTTTTGTATCTAATATTTCTCTATCCTTTACCCCAAAGAAATTTCCAAAAGGAAATTTCTCTAACCTTTACCCCAGTCTAAGAGCTTGGAGGCATATCTAACCTGGCCCAGTTAACTATGTTTGTGTGCACTGATCTGACCAAATACTATTTCCCCAAAATGCATTTAATGATAATTTATGAAGAAAGTCTACCATACAAACATTATTATCAATGGTGTCTTACCTGGTAGATGGCTTTGCCTACATGAGGGAACACAATCAAAGAGAACACAGCAAAACTTTCTACAAGTTAGTAATCCTGTGCTGCTCATAACTGGGATAGAACAGAAATCTTATTACTATTCCTTACTATAAACTCAACTGGTTAAAATTGACAACACTTTCTTGCTTCTAAACTGCTTGGTCCCGGCAACCTCCAAGGCTCCTCCTTCACTCAGAGCCTGCTTAAGAAAGAGCCCAGCAAAGCAGCAGCTGCCAAAACAGCTCGGGAGGTCAGATTGGACACTCTCCCAATAGATTAATAATGTTTCTGAGTCTAGTTCCTGTTTGGGGCTGAACATCGTGCAACCACAGAAGAAAAGCTTTTCTCCTGCCTTTTAACCAATGCATTGTGCCTGATGTGGGGCTCCTGGTCTTGGCTTAAAAGTGTTTTTGACTTCTCTCTCCTAGGCCGTGTGGTCTTACAGACTGAAGGTCATGTAGCAGAAAAGCCTCCTCCAAGGTAGAAAACAGGAGACCCGAGATGCTGAGGGAGCTGGGGTAGGGGCTGTGGGGGGGCTGCCCTGAGAATCCAAGAAGCCAAGAGTCAAATATACTTACAGATGGTAACTTTGTGATGGATGCCTTTGCCTGCAGAAAAGAATACAAAGAGAAGAAACACAGCAGCCTCCTTACCTTACCTCTCTATCTAAATTAGCAGTTCAAACTGAGTATTATTTCTAGTTAGCCCTACGGATAGATCAGGAAGCACAGAGATAGCTGTTTAGGTTCAGAGCTGATGTCTATCTGATTTCAGACCAAATGCAGGCTGAACAACCAGGGAAAGATTTCAAAACGAGCCACCTCTCCTACCTCCTGCCCAACTGCCAAGGGCTGTTAGAATGAGAGCAGCAACTGAAGGGAGGTCAGTTGGAACTCAGAGCATTGTTGAGTAAGTGTCATGGTGACCTCACAGGCCTTGCATATGTCAGAATTGTAAAGGTGTACTGCTCTTTCTCCCTGCCACAGCTGGAAAGGCAGCTTGCAACCAGGAAACAAAGGCAACTGTGAAACATGATCGCAGCAGTAGAGAACTGATCATTGTGACTGCCTTGCTGCTACCCTAGTGATTCACCCCAAGCTAAAAGAAGAGAGGTTATGGTGGGGATCGGGAGCGTGTGGCTTTCAAAGATGTTGCTGGACTGCCACACCAATCATCTCTGTCCATGGTTGAAGACTGATGGGAGTAGCAGTCCCAGAACAACTGGGATAGCTACGCACTTACTATTTCTGGGTTGAGGGCTGGGTAGTTGAAATGAGGACAGCAGTTATTATTTGTGGAAGAAATACAACTTCATAAAATTTGATGGAACAAAATAAAATTTACTATCCAACAGCATACCTTTGCAAAACGTGCATGTCAGGTTAGTGGAGGGTGGTGCTTAAAAGGCCTCTTCTTGCCTTGGTAAGAATCCCACATTTCTATCTCAACCAGGCATCCACCCATCGGTAACCCTGTTCCGGCAATCAGATCTTTGCAAAAGGAGTTGTTTCTGTTTCTTTGTAGCACAAGGTTCATATGTCACCTCTGTCCTCAGTGTGAAGATATACCATACATATTAGATTACGGGTGCATCCAGGCAGGCATATATAAAAACTGTTTTTTTTACTCCAATTTGGCTCAGCCTGGTTCTTTCCCCCTTTCATTTTTCAGAGATATCTGTTTCAATGGATGTTCAGCTCCATTCATTCAACCTTGACAGAGCTCCATACTTGCTTTGGGTGGGCTGTCTGCTAGTAGTCATGTGAATGGTTGTTTATTATATGCATGTCTCACTTGACCAAGGAGGTCAAGGTAGCATATATGATTCTCTTTCCCCATTAATTTTATTCTCACAACAACCCTGTGAGGTTGGTTTGGCCAAGAGATCATGATTTCCTCAAAGTCACTGAGTGAGCTGAGTGGCTACTCAGTATTGTGCAGGAATAAGTCTGCTACATGTCCCATATGACCAGTTTTCCTTGAGCAAGATTCCAGAAACAAATAGGTATGTCTGTCAGCAGCCTGGTTAATGCAGTCCCTGAATGCCACAAACCCTCATTTCGTTTTTCATTTGCATCCTTATGTACCCCATGCATATAAGGTACATAAAGTGGTACCTTGGATGCATGTATCTTTTGTAGAGCATTTAAGAGTGAGCTCTTTGCCTGGCACCTGTACAAATGATAAATGTCTCTCAAAGTATCTGTATTTAGTTAAATATACATAGTCTGATATTTCACCAAGTGCAAATATGAGAGAGATAAGCTGTAGCCATGGCTTCAAAAATTTGCAAGATGAATTCGATTGCTTACTTTCAGTAACAGGCAAATTGTGTGCCATAGATAAAGTCCAGGTTTCTAATTAATATTTTTAAAGAAACTTTGCCATGATTCTGAAGTAACCAGCATCCAGATGGAGGATGACAATACGCGGCTAGAGGAAGCAGAAGGAAAGGAATGATCAGTTTGTTCAAACTTTTCCTGCTCCCAGGGTCATGTGGGAGGGCGGATTTTCCGTGTGCCTCCCAGGGAGAGACCGGTAAATTCCAGATCTGAGAGATCACTAGATCCTACTCTGTGTGTCACCTGAAAGAAAGGATGTTTATGCCTTGTCCCTCTAGCCATTCTACCTTCTAGAATTGCTCTCATGACTTTACTGCACACAGAAGGGAAACTATTAGTACTAATCTCTTTCCCCCCACCATCTTTTCCCTCCGTAAGTAGGAAAGAAAGTTGCAAGGTCATCTCAGAGACCAGAAATGTCCCCAGAATGGAAATATTAAGCAGTTGTCTCTTTTATTCAAACTCATCTTTTTGTTACCTTTAAAGCCAAGAAAAATGTACACATATCTACGATTCCTCTCTGGTTTGAGAGCTTTAGGTCAGAAGGGAGCATTGTATGTTACAGGGAACAAAGTTGCCTTCTCTTGGACTATTGGAATAAAGTAAATGCACCTATCATTGACTCCCAGACAATAGTGATCCTATTGCCTGGGGGGAATTCTTGGAGTTGTAGGTCCCCCGTGCAAGTAACATTCTCCAACTCTGGCCAATATGTATGTTTGCACTGTATGATCTGTCAAAGAACCTTTAGTGCTAGACAACTTCTCTGAGCTAAAGTGCAGAGTGCCGCAGAACTGAGCTGGCATTGCCTGTATTACATGCTTTGTATTTAATTATGACTGACCCTTTTTGTTGGCATGTAAGTTTCTGGCTTGCAAGATAAGAAAGGATCAACTGTTGTCTTCTTTTATAAGTATGCTACTATTGACATCATAGAAAGCAATAACACTATTAATCATAGTTTGTGAAAAAAGAAGTCTGAAGGTCACTGGTTAGAGGACCTAGTCCAGGTTGACATCATTTTAAAAAATTCTGAATAAACTTCTTGAACAAATTGTACCTGTTAATTTCATTTAAAGATACTAGACAATTCCTCTATAGTTTAGCTTAAGTACTGGGCAAAAACCTGTACATGAGATCTCCTGAATTAATGTACACAGGCAAATGAGCACATGCTAATAGAAGTATACAGGATTGAAATATATTTTTGTTGTGTGCCTTCAAATAGCTTCTGACTTGCGGCAACTCTGAGGGGAACCTATCGGATTCTGGGATTGAACCAGTGTGATGTACTCCAGGTCACCATGTGGGTTTTCATGGCAGAGCAAGGAATTAAACCCTGGTTTCCAGGCTCATAGTCCAACTAATCCAACACGCAGACCACTATACTACTCTGGCTCTCTTCAAATGGATAAACCCGGATAAAAGACATTGTCCTTTTAGCAACTGTATAATTTCCTGTTGATTTGAACAAGACTAAGGCCATTTCCGCACTAGACCGTTATAGTGCTATTATTCCACTTTCAACATCCTATGGAATCTTGGGGTTTGCAGGTTAGGGAGGGGCTAAACTGCAAACCCCAGGATTCCATAGGAAGTTGAAAGTGGAATGATTACACTATAACAGTCTAGTGCGGAAATGGTCTAAGTAATTCTCCATCTTTAGCGGTAACTATTTTTAATTTAATTTTACTTTTTTGGTGTGACAGCATTTTGTGTCAGTTTAGTATGTCTCAAGCAGACCTTGGAAAAGTTGGACTGCAACTTCTAAAATCCTTGAGTTACCATAGCTACTCCAAAACCGTCTTCTAAAAAAGTAACATCCCCAAATTTGGTCTCAGGTGTGACCTGCTGTTTTTGTCAGTCCTGAATCCTCATATAGATCAGGCCATGGCTTTCATGGTGACCGTGAAGTCTTGGGAAGACTAAAGTACTTAAGTCTAAAGCTGCTTCTGTTGTGTCAGCTGAATTCTGGGAAGCAATGGGGTCAACGGTATATGAACAAAATCCCTATTACTTTCCATTGCAGCCCAAAATTCATATAGACAGCATGCCTGACAAAGGCCAATTCCGCACGAGAGGGGGGAGGAGCAGTTCACTGCGGGTCAAGAGCGGTGTTCTTATACTCCGATTCAGAAACTGAATTCAGAAATTCAGGAACTGTGCTATCTGCACCCCCGCCCCGTTTACATCATACTATTGTGGAGAACAGCGGTAGCTGTATCCACAACAACAAGTCCCTGGCCACTCCCATTCCCCTCCCTCACCCCATCCCGCCATCGCTGATTGTTCTGTTTTTTTAAAAAACACACACATTTCTGTGTTGCTATGTTTGTGCGTAGGAATGTATGTTCATTGATACGTGGGGGGGGGGAACATGTTTTAACAGTCCATTACCAGATCCACTCTCTTCCCACTGTCCATTTAACACAGGAAGATAATAATGATGCCAGCCTGTCCTTTGATGGGCAAGAGAGAGATAGGGATGGAAATGATGGAAGGGACAGCCTGGGAACGCCTATAGCTGGCCACTTCTGTGATGTGAATCGATGCTACGCTTCTGCGTGTAGGCGAAAACTGAAGCAGAACTGGTTTGGGAGATTTACATCAGAGTTTTTCCGGTTTTCACATACAGCAGTTTCGCATTGCAGTGAACCGTTCTAGGAGCTGAAAACGTACAGAATCATGAGGAAAACTACAGTGCTAAAATTGTACAACATACAGACCAGAGGGTAAGAATTCGATGCTGCTACGATGTATCAACTTTGTGTGGAAATGGCCAAAGGATATGAAATCAAAGAATCCCCTTTCTTTTCCCTCAGTTATGTGGTTCTGTATTAGACCTGAGAAGATATGTCTACATTAGGATAGGAGCCTGAGGCTCACAAGCCGAGTTAGTCCACAATGTTTAGTATCATAGAATCATACAGCTGGAACAGACCCCAACGGCCATAGAGTCCAACTCCTGCCATGCAGGAACACACATTGAAAGCACTCCCAGCAAAAGGCCATCCAGCCTCTGTTTAAAAACCTTCCCATTCTCTTGCAGTAAAAATGAACAGTAGCAGCAGCAACAACAACAACATTACAACTAGGTTCTAATTTAAAGTAACAAAACCAGTGGTCTGAGGCGGCTGTGGCAGTCTTCCTAATGGGGGAGTCAGCCCTATTGCTTATAAATGTTAGGTTAACAAAAAAGAAAGCAGGTGGCATATAGAACCAGAGCTTGGCAAAAGTTACTTTTTGGAGTTCCACTGGTTATTTTTTGTCAGGAGGAAGGACGTTTCCAAAATTTGGAGTCAAAAAGCTAACTTTTCTGCACTTTGTTCATAGCATGACCTTGCATAAAAGAACTGGGCCTATGTGAGCTCAATTAGGATTTCTTGGCCATTTCCGCACTGCGTTCTTATAGTGCGATTATTCCATTTTCAACCTCCTATGGAATCCTGGGGTTTGCACTTTAGGGAGGGACCAGCTGGCCCTCCCTAAACTGCAAACCCCAGGATTCTATAGGATGTTGAAAGTGGAATAATTGCGCTATATACGCCAGGATTCCATGGGATGCTGAAAATGGAATAATCGAGCTATAAGAGCCTAGTGCAGAGATGGCCCCTGTCTTGTGTAATCAGATCTAACAAACTGGCTTCCAGATTCTGATTTTTTTGAATAGGAACTTACTCTTTTTCCCCCTCAAGCATGCCAAGATCTTATACAGGATATAAAAAGATATACCAGCATAGTTATACTGGATCCCACACTTGCACAAGAATTCAATAGTTTTAAAGTGAAAAGTGAATGGGAACTAGGAATACCTAGTTGTGTGGCAGACTTCTCTTGTGCGACCCGTGGGAAAGCACAGCAGCTTGCACAACCAGTTTTACTGTAGCCTAGTGTTCCAACAGAATTCTGACTTATGTGTTTATAAGCAGCAGCTATGTTCTCATATGAAGCAAACATACTGATATTTCATTGTATATATGAACTCAATCTGTTTAATTATGTAAAACAACAAAGGTATCATTGGAAATAAAATCTGAAAACCTTCACAAGTTTCCTCATGCGCACACAAATACAAATTCTGCAGATTTTTCTATCTTCAAAGGTCCTGTCCCCTCCCGGTATGGAGAAATGCAATTTTTATTTTTAATGTAGTGCAAGAGCTTTGTTTATGTTTTTCCTGCCAATGCATCAAAGTATATTTTTTCCCCAGACAATTGATTATACTGCAAAACTGTGACCTATTTTCATTTCAGTGTGTTTGGCAGCACAGAACTGTCATCAGTAGTGATCATATTAAATCTCTTTGTACAATAGACAGCTGCTGTCTATGTTTATCTTAAGGATAAATGAATCAGCTCTTTGTACTGTAGGATCCAAACAAGCTTGTGAAATCTTAAAATGATAATAATTTAATTTACATTAATGGAATTGCTACAGGATCTGGAAAAGATACTGTACATAGTTCTTGACTGTAGGAGAGTAGGTAAGACATTGCCATTGTTCTACCAGATGTTTTTCTATGTAGCAAAAAGGGAGAGGTGACCTTACATTATTTGTTGAATACTTATTTGCTTATTCTTTCATGCAGGAAAAAGATAAATTTCTTGATCTAACCATATCAACTCTGCTCCTGGTACAGTAAAGAAAATTAACTTTAAAGGTTGCCTTATTTAATTCACTAGCCATAGTATCTCAAATGTATGTATCCAGGAGAAAATCTGGATTAAATAAAAAATCTTCTGAGTTTTATTTATACATGGCAGAATATATAACAAAAGAAATTAACAACCATAGACAAGAAAGAAACTGAAGAACAAAAACAAAGACAAATGCTGGGGGGGGGAATCAGCATCCAATACTACAAGTCAATTAATCAATATATTAATAGTGAATTAAAAAGAAGGGAAAAAAAGAACAGTCGCTATTAAATTTTTTTTTAGTTCTTATTTTGATAAGTTGTACAGTTCAGATTGTTCCATGTTGTGTGCCTTCAAGTCATTTCTGACTTATGACGACCCTCAGGCAAATCTATCACAGAGTTTTCTTGGCAAAGTTTGTTCAGAAGGCCTTTGCCTCCCCTCTGAGGCTGAGAGACTAGGAGGATTTGAAAAATGGACAAATCCTAGGCCTTGCTGTGTCTACATAAGTGTGATTGTTAATACTGTATCAGAAAACGGTGATGCTCAAGGGTGGGGAGCTGACAATATTGCAAGAAATTCACAGACAGGTACAGCCATAGCAGTGTTTAGGACAGAGAGGTTAGTCATGTAGGTAGAGATTACATCCATTTTCATTAACTCCTGCTTACCTGTTTGATTCACAACATAATTTCCCAAGATATCAATTTTGCTTTCCCAGGCACAGTATATACTTTGTAGGGAAAAGCGCTCTCTTTCATAGTGCTGCCATGAGTTGAAGCTGATTTGATGGCAAATGACAACAAGGATAACAACATAGAGGCATTTGTCTTGCTGCAGAGGTCACCTCTGATTTCTCTCAATATAGTCTCCTTTTTCTTTCAGGTCATTCCTCAGTGAGTTTAGTTATGTAAATTAACCCCAGATGATAATGGTGCATTATAAAGAGGCACTGGGAGGAAGCATTATTTGTGCCAAAGATGCTGCACCTGTCACATCGGGCACGATTATTATTGTAAATACATTTCTGTTTTATATTTGTTCTCACTTGTTGAACTGCCATGGGTTCCTGTGAAGAAAGCTGGGGATTGCTACTAAGATGTTAAAAACTCTGTTGCATATCCTAAGAGCTCCTCAGAAAATTACAATTCCCAAAGTCCCACAGAGGGAAGAAATCACTATTACACTGGCCCCTCCAGTTTTGTGAGGGTTCGGGGTGCAGAACCTTTTGAAAGTGGAAAAAACATGAACAACTCTCCCCCGCACTTCCCCTCCAATTCCTTTCCAGGGCTTCCCCCTACTCACTTGCATTTTGCCTCAGTGCAGACAAACTCCGGTGCAAAGTGCATGGGAACTAGTGGGGGGGGGGCTCCAGAGGGGAAAAAGAAGACTCGCATGAGTCTTCCCTCTTCTTCATTCCCTAGCCTTTTGGCTTAGCACATTCTCCTTGCCAGGGCAAAACACAAGGGAACAGGAGGAGGAGAAGGGGGGAGAAGGCTCATACACTTGTGAATAATCAAATTCATGAAGGTCAAACACACAAGTATGAAGGGAGGGCACTAAAGAAGATTTAATCTGGTGACACATGATCTTAGGGACTCTCTCTTCTTTACATAAAGTCTTTATATGAATATCAATATAAATTTTAGCAGAGAGGACATCTTTTTTTGCAGCGGGGTGTATTTCAGATTGGCCTGATGCTGGTGTTCTTACAGTGGATGTATTTCATTCATTCTTACCTTTTGGTATAATTATTACAAGGATGTGGGTTTCAGCCTGGTTTTCAGTCATGTTGTTGTAAGCGCTGCAGGTGTATTCTTCTGTTTTCTGTGTTGCCTTTTCAGCTGCAACTTCCAGAGATCTCCCATACTTAATAGGATGTGTGGAGTTTTCTGCTCTTCGGATCCAGGAATAAATATTTGGTGGATTGGAGTCTGCTGAGCAGTAAAGCTGGACTGCTTCTCCTTTATCGAGCGTAAACACCCTCCCTACTTTCTGGCCTTTGGCAGTATTTATGGTAAGTCCATAGGGTCCATCTTCATTAACAGAATGATAATGGGGGGGAGAGAATCAACTCAACAAAGGAACATAATTCATAGCAAGTGGCTGCTGTTACATCAGTTCTTCCAGTTATAAAACTTCTCTTCCACACATTTTTAGTTTTGTAGTCATATCATAAAGATGCATAAAGCTAACATTAGGATTTTCTGCACTTTAATCTTTCTCTCCAACAATAAGCTAGTATTTAATGTTTCACAGATAAACCACAGCAAACCTTGGGCTAGAGCGCTCCTCCTTCCAGCATACCCAGGGGAAGATCAGAAGTACTGCTTCTGTTTTATATTAACTACAGTTTAGTGTCACATGTAATCTTGAAACTGGAGGTGAGCAACTTTGAAAGGCTTATGGGGCTAGTTTTCTGTCTCTGGGACTACCACTGGGCCTAGAATTGTTGGAACATTTTTAACATTAAAACTAGCAGTGGTATCTGGTTCACTTTTTAACTAGGGGAGTGGAGTTGGGGAGAGTTTGAAGACCACCCAGAACACAAAACTAGCACTTCTGGAAGCCCCTGGAAACAGCAAAAAATGTTTTGCCCAAGTTTTTTTCAGTGTGGAGGCGCTGCAGGTCTGCAGCCTGCACAAGCAGTCTTGGGGGCTTTTTAAAATAAACCGTAGTTAAAATAAACTATTGCTTAACATTTGGATATAATGCTGAACAGTGGCTACCTAGGAGAGTTACATGTTACAGGGATGTAGTTCAGCTTGTACTGAAGATGAATGTGTTTGTGTGGCAGAGGGAGTAGAGAAAAATAATTCCTTAGGTTTCCTAGACTGTCTGTTCTGACCAATGTGATCTCCCTTTCCATCCTTGACCAACCTGTCTTAGCAATAGCAATAGCATTTATTTCTATACCGCCTATCAACTAAGTGTTATCTGAGCGGTTTACAATGTATTTTTAGCTAATTGCCCCCAACAAGCTGGGTACTCATTTTACCGACCTACGAAAGGATGGAAGGCTGGGTTAACCTTGGAGCCTGGCAGGATCGAACTCACAACCTTGTGGTTGCAGTACTGGCATTTAACCACTGTGCCACTAGGGCTCCTCCTCCTCTTAGGGTTGCTGGCTACACTTTTCCCTTAATGTTGTTGTTAACTGTATTTATATTCCACCTTTTTTCCAAGACCTGAATGCAAGGCAGCTTACACAATTAAAAACATACCAAAAGTCAACATTAAAACCTAATTAAACTATTTACTGTATTAAAAATAATTTAAAAAATTAAACAGAAAAAGAAACCAAACATTTACAGCCCTTTTATTAAAAGCCTTTCATTCTAAAACTCTGTATGAAAAAAAGTTTCTACTTGCCAGCAGGAGGACAGCAAGCTGGGAGGCATTCTAACTTTTCTAGGGAGGAAGTTCCAAAGTTTAGATGTGGCCACTGAGAAGGCCTGTCTTGTGGTCCTACCAACCGTAACTATGAATATGGTGGGACTGAAAGAAGGGCCTCTCCCATGGATGTCAGGCCCTGGGCAGGTTCATATGGGGAGCTACAGTCCCTCGGATAGTCTGGATGTAAGCTGTCCACATTCTCAATCTCTCAGCTTTACAGAGAAAATACCTTGCCTTTGTTTTTGAGATGCTGGGGGAAGGCAGGGCTCCCCATCTTAGTCAGAATTAGGATTTCTATCATGTTTCCTATCTCAGTGCATATCTTCTTATAAATACAAGCATTAGAATGTGATTGAATTCTAGACGAAAGGTATGTTCGTCCAGGCACTTTGGTACTGTCAGGTACTGTCAGGGGGCTACATTGCTTAATAAAGCTACCAGCTCATTTTATTCATTTTACTAAGAACAAGAATATGTACATTAGTTTTATCTGAAGTGTTTGGTGTGTGTGTGTGTGCGTGTGTGTGCGTGTGCGTGTTGTGTGTTTAAACATGACTGTGCCAAAACATTTTTCTGCCTGAGGCAAAGCATTAGAGGAAACTTCTTGTGTTTCACAAATGAACGCCAATCACACTGTCAGTTGAATCTTTCTTTAATTTTGGCAACAGGATAATATCTCCCACAGTAGATTAGCTTAGGGGGCAGAACATGAGCCATGTGGAACACACAGACCTATCTGTTCCCTTTTCTTGGCTTTTTCTGTATGAGGCTGCCATCCGCCCAATGGTAGGGTGGCCCTTGTTTTGCCTGGTTAATTCAGGCATAGATCTCTATGCCACCTCCACCTGAATCTAAACCTTAAAGATTGCTGTTATCATCTATTCCCTGCCTCCTTAAGTAATTTCTGGAGGCAGTTTATAGGTATGAAGGATTGTGGTGATTGCAGTACATGTTTATTTAGAAAGATTTAGGTATATCAAGGTGTAATAAAATCAGGCACACAGAAAGGATGTTTGAAGCATCACAAGGGCCAAACTTGATATGGCACTAAATGCATCATTTGAACCAAGATGTGTGTGAGTAACTATTAACAGGAGCAATTTGCATCAGGACTGGATTGTGCAATAAGGTTTGTTTTACCCCTTTTCTCTCCTTTCATGATGGTGCCAGTAAGTGTGTTAGCTTGTGAAAATGCCCCTTCCTGGCAGCTATTAACAGAACAGAGTGTGCACACATCATACTATAATTTCATGTGGCACATTTAGAATTAGATCTCAGCTCCTCTACATCCACCTAAGACAACAATATCTTCTGTAGCTTTCCAAGATTTCTGCTTTACAGTCAGATGCAATAGCTCATGACCATTTCACTTGGCAGATTCGGAGTGCAAATTTATTTCCTTCAACACTTGCCATTTTGATTTTAGTCACCAGCATGCTAGGAGGATGTGACTTGGATTCCAAATTCTAAGAGCATCATCTGACTACCAGTGCCTATTATCATGGATGTGTGTGTATGTGTGCTGTGTGGAGAGAGGGTAAGAAGAGGAAACGAAGGCTGGCTGACGAAGGCTTGCTTGGCTGTCCCAGGGCACAGAGAAACCAGGCCTATGTTCTTTCCTCCTACACTGGAGTAGCAGCACCCTTTTTAACTTATTATCACACCCTGGCTCCCTCCCCACACTTAATCACATCCCTGCTTTCCCTAAAACCCACAATCTTTGTGGATAAAGGGCAAGGATTATTAATGGTTACTCCAAAAAGGAATGGATAACCTGTGCTAATGTGTTATTAAAAATAAAACTGGAGAAAATACTCTGTTGAAGCTGTACTTATAGAAAAATTAGAATGAAATCTTTATTAAAAGAACCAACAAGGGAAAAGGTATTGTAGATTCCAAAATATCCAAACAAAATAATACTTTCTTAAAGATATTTAACCATTTCTTTCAAACACCACAGTGTTCACCAACAGAGCTTTCATGCCCACCCCTTTGGTTCTCCCAGCCCAGTTTCCCCACTCAGGTTTCCATTCTCTGGCCCTTTCAGAAGCGGCTAGGTTACTTCTCTGCCCCTACACTAGACCTCTGAGAAGTTAACCCTTTCCCGGAAAACCCTCTTTGGTTAACTGGACGCTCTGACTTAGAGTTCTCTCTATGAAACTCATGGAAGGAAGCCAGATTCTAAATCATGCTCCTGGTATATATGCTTTCTGCTGTCTCACCCACAGTCTCTTTCTCTGGCTAGGGCTGGGTTCTCCTCAGTCAGAGACCCAATCTGATTACATCACCCTCCGTTACTGGGCTGCTCTGCGAGGCACACCCCCAGGCTCTGTCACACCTCTCTTGCCCGCACATCTTTCTTGACCACACTGTACAAAAAGTGAGGAAGATTTTCATCTCATCATTTTCCACAACAGAACAGCATAGGTATAGTACTAAAACAGAAACCTTGACATTCTAAACAAGGATGAAATGCTTATATTTACATAGCAAAGCAAATTGCATAAGATTTCTATTTATAGAAAAAAAAAGATAAGTAAATTAGTTCAGGAATTGCTTTAGGTAAATAGATATTACAATACTTGCAGCTGGTTTCTTATTTACTGAATAACCACTCAGTAGAATAGAACTTCAGAGATACACACTATCTCTGCGTTTCACTCCAGGCTTCATATGACTCACACTGCATGAGGCCAAATACAAGTTACATGGCCCTTTACAATACTTTTATGTGAATAAAGTGGGAGTCTCTTGGGATCGTGCAAACCTAAGCTTCAACATACTCCTGAGTTATAAAAGGGAATAGGAATATACAACATTGGACCTATAATTCGCTGGCAGTATGCAGCACCTAGATTTGTTGAGGCTGGTGTAAACAATAACAATCTACCATCTTTCCCTTGCTTCATTTTCTTTTGTCTGATGCATTTCAGCTCCTAGCTCCAGTAACTGAATTCAGAGACTCTCCTCTGGGCTTAGATTTGCTTATAGCCTCCTCTGACATTTTTGTCTTTATCTGCCCATGTGCAGAGGACTCCAGAATGGCATTCTTTATGTGATCCTCCAGGTAAGAATGAGGCAAGATAAATGTCTGTGCTTGCATACACATGCTCATAAGGTTAAAAGAGGAACAGGTGAATACTGCCTCTGCCCCAGAAAATGGACATTCGTGGTAGCACACATGGCAGTCACAAAGGTGGAGTGTTAGACCTAAGAGAAGTTACAGGAATGCCTCAAAGAAAGGAAGGGTATAGAATTTGTTGTATTAAGCTGTGCAGTGGTTGTTGCAAGTTTCAGTTGTTTATTGCTATGGCATTTTGGAGATGTACCCATCTCTGTAGTTTCTGAACACAGATGGAAAACTGCAAAGGTAACTTCCCCTCACCCTTACCTTCTTTGCTGTCATTTCTGTATAACAGTTTCGATAGGCATTGCTAAGACGCATGAGGCACAGACAGTGATACTTGTTCATGGTGGACCTTAAACCTTCTATCTCTGCTGATGTGATATCACAGATTGGTTACCTTGTAGCACCAGTGTGAGATATCAAACCAAACCCTAGCCCTTATGCAGGTGTTAGGGTACAGTATATAAATACTGCATATACTCCTGTATAAATCTAGAAATTTTAGTCCAAAAATTGACCCCAAAAAACTGGTCAGTGTTAAGCACTGTACCTTAACTCTTATCAAAAAATGATCTATCTCCTCCTCAGAGTAGAGTGGTGAAAGGTGAAATCTTAGTCCATTCTGGGAGAACCTAAAAGAAGCACCAACCCCCTCTATCTCTGTCTGCTGCAGCATCGCTTCTGGCTTTTTTGAATGCCCAGGTGGGGAAATGGCGGCGGTGGCTCTTTAGTGCTTCCCCTCAAAGGAGTGCCAAGAGAGAGAGGGGTCCTTCTTGAAAAAAGTTAATATTGTACCTTAACTGTTATCAAAAGAAGAACCATCCCCTTCTCTGAGTGGAGTGGGAAAAGCCTGTTTGACTGCGTGGGCAGAAAAACGGAAGTGGTGGCATCCAGGGGTGGCTAGTCCCCTGAGGCGGTGCTGGCACTTTCCCCTCTACACAGAATGACCCTTGACTTATTGCTGGGTCATATCAAAATCCATAATTTTGTCCCCAAAACCTGTCCTCAACTTATACGTGAGATTGACTTATATACATGAGTATATACACTTATCTGGCCCTCGTTGCTTCCTTCTCTCAAGCTCATCTTGTATTTCTCTGGTTATTGTTGACTGTCAGCCCATAACATCTGCTCTTGCAGCAGAAGATTTATTTACTCAGAGCAGTGACTGGGTAAATATAAATATAGCCTTTCTAGTTTTCATCATGTTGATAATCGCTGTTTCAGATAAAGGTTCAGATGAAGAAGGGTCAGCGGTTAGGGCTTATGCTGCCTCACTAGAACTGAAGTGGGAGGCTTTACTGTTGCTGTTCAAATTCAACCTCCTTCTCAATTTTGCTATTGCCACCAAAATTCAGCAGCAACTACAATGGCTTTCTGTAGGAAGATCTGAGAACATATTCTTGTTCGATATAGCCGTGGCAGTCTGCTAGCCAGAAAATTTCCTTCCTTCTAAGGAGGAGTGAGGGAAAAGATGAGATTTCCTCCCATTTCTCTATGAAAGCATGAGTGTGTTGCTCACCACCCGTGCTACAGACCTATAGATCAGTTCATGGCAGGACTTTGTATCTTCCTTCCATGAGCTCTAGTTTCATGGATATAAAGGCTGCTGTTCATAGACTTCCAGGAATAACCTTGAGTTACTCATATGTAATAGTAACATGTATTAAGAGATTCTAAGGGCACTGGTTCACTGGACTTGGGGGATTTGCTGCATTTGTGCAGTGCATTAGATTATAACAGGAGAAACTTGAGACTGCAATAGTCTCCCAGTTATGTTGATGAAAGACTTTGGCCAATTAGGAGCATCTGCTGAGCACTGTGTCCTCTGGTGGGTCACTCCTCCAAGTGAGCTCTGAATCATCAGAAGCATTGTGGGCAATCAAAAGGGTGCTGCCTTTTCCAACTACCTGGTTTTGCCAGAAAAAATAATTAAAGAGACCAAGAAAGAATCAAGTTTGTCTGTCTCAGGATGAGAGACACGGCTGGTCGTGATTCAGCACAGATTGGTTGCTCATCTAAAATCTTCTACTTTGGATGTCAGGTTTGGCTGTGCAGTCTTGCTAGTAGGCCAATTCTAGGCAATTTTGCCCTGTTTTGTTTCTGGACAAAGTACAAAATTATTTAGATCCCCACCTTCCCTTTCCTTTTGCAATGAATAGACAAATCACATATGGGCCATGAGTAGTAATGATGAAAAAAACTCTTTCCAAAAGCATTCTAAAATGTTTTAGATAACATGTGTTTAGGTTTTAAGAATGTTTTCTACATAATTCTTTCTGGCAGGAGCACTACCTCTTTCTCAGTATCGGTTCTCAGCAGAGGAGACCTTTCGACTCAGTAAAAATCTATTTACTAAATGACTTGTAAAATAATAAATCATCATTTCTTAGCAACAATTTACTTCTAAGTGGGAACATGACCAATTGCTCCTGTCACCATGCATCTACTATCCTTCTTGTTTCTGAACAGATGGTAAGTATTTACTGTGAGTGACCTTTATTATTACTGAAACTCCCTTGGCAGCAGCAGCATATGGCATACGTAGGCCTTGGAACCTGTACTGAGTTCTTGTTGAACAAATGGGTAGCTGGCAGACAGGGTTTTAGTTTAGTGCTGATAAAGTTTACCTTGAATTATATGGCCTGAAAATGAAATTTGGTAGATGAGGTCATTACAGGTAATATGGTTTCTGTACTATTCCAGGAAGACATTGTCTCTTCCTAGCCACTGGTTCCATATTTGTGCAAAAAACACACAGACCCTAAAACCATTAAATTTGTAAGAAGGACGATGAATTATTTATTGATATCAGCTCCCAGACTTACTGTAAAATTTTGATAGCAAAAGTCACAAATTGACATCAATTTGTAGCAACCATACAGTTTTGTCCATAGAGATGGACGAATCTGATAGTTTTGCCTTTTTTTTTACATTCATTGTCAATAACAAACTGAACATTGACCTTAACCACATCTTCCTT
Source organism: Iguana delicatissima (assembly GCA_948472985.1). NCBI lineage: Eukaryota > Metazoa > Chordata > Lepidosauria > Squamata > Iguanidae > Iguana > Iguana delicatissima. Next base: position 268,387 of record CAOKZL010002021.1, read on the forward strand.
GGTCAATAGCTACAGTTATTGCCACCATGGGTACAATTATATTATGTAAGCCTCAAATGTGGTTGTTAATGAGGAGGAGCCTGTCAATAAAAAAGAAACACTACCATAATTCAGCACCACAAATATGGTGAAATATAGGGATTCATAGCCAAACTTTAAAGGCCTAAACACCCATTTCCGCACTACACTGTTATAGTGCTATTATTGCACTTTCAACATCCTGTGGAATTCTGGGATTTGTAGTTTACTGAGACCAAAGAGCTCTCTGGCTGAGAATTCTAAATGCCCCTCCCTAAACTGCAAACCTCAGGATTCCATAGGATGTTGAAAGTGGAATAATAGCACTATAACAGTGTAGTGTGGAAATGCCCATAGTCTTTTGTCTAGATGGCTGAATCTGTCAGTTTTATCTCTGCTAACATTTGGATTTTTAAACTAGTTATTTCTGTTGATGTTATAAAGAAATTTTCAAAACATGGACAATTTGTACTTAAAAAAAAAGAAAGGAAACCTAATCAAACAACAATTTAATCCATCCCTAGCTGTCCTGACATGAAACTGTATGCTATCAGTAAGTAAGAATGAAAGCAGCTTGAAGGTAAATCAAAGTGTCTGCTGTTCTGAGAAGCATTCAAGTTGTGTATGGGTGTGTAGGTACCTATTGTGAGTTCACTGAGAGTTTTTTTCCCCAACTTTATATTTATTATTTTCATTGAATTGTAATAAAGTTAGCGAATGTATTTGCATAAGTCAAAATCACAGTTCAAGCACATTCTACAATTTTGCATAATAGCGTATAAAACAGAAATATCCACTGGAAAAAATAGTAGAGATAAACGTTCGCTATTTACATCACAATATCACATAAAAATCAGCAAAAAACCCCCAACAAAAAAGGGTCAGAACATAGAAAAAATACGTTTAGACTTCACACACTGTCTTTGCCACAGATTGGATCAAATTCAAATCTTATTCTAAACCTTTCAAAGTTCTTTTTGGTTTTCATATAAAATTAGTTTTGGTACACTCTAGGGTTAATGAGTTCACTGAGATTCGTGACAGGGAGAATGACCTACAAATTACAGTATTAAGAAGCTGGTAGTGCGGCAGTAGCTGAAGACGCTCCATTAGAAGGTGGTATTGTAAGGCCCCACTTTGAGGGTCCTCAATATCAGTATGGTTTGCATGGGTACCATACCTAATTGGCACCATATTGGATTGGCAACTGTATTAATTGGCTCTGATATCAAAATCAAGCCTGAGAGGTGACTAAGAGGTCAAACCAAGCAGGGGAAGAAACCTGACTGTAAACAATAGAGGCAGGTCAACCTAAACACCCTCCAAGTAAGGCTAAGCCATTTGTCAGTCAAATAAACGCCATTCCTGCAGATAATAGGCTTAAGCAGAAGCTGCAGTTTTCCCAAGGAACGCAATTGTGAGAAGCCCACCAGGACACTGATTGACAGATAGCTGTCCCGTGTGCACCTGGACTCCTTCCTCTTTCTTTGTAGCACCCACAATAGACATCTCTTACAACACACGTTATGTCTTTGTCATCCAAACACTGTGAACATTAGTGGGTTGATAGTCCATTGTCTGTGCTGCAACTCCCATTGTTCCACACAAGGAACTGCACATATCTTCCACCACCACCGGCTATTTTTTGGGGGGTACAAATATCTCTGATTTCAGGATGCCTCGTGCAGTCTCTTGAAGGTCTACCCGTCACTCTGTCCGTCTGGCTCCAGAACAAGAACTGTCCTAAGCCAAGTCACATTTCAGCAATTCAGTACTCTTCTGGACTGGTAATTATAAACCCCAAAAACCCCTCAGCCTCTCTGTCTATAATTTTTTTTGCTTCCCTTTCTCCTTCAGTTAGCTCTTGTGTGAATGTTTAACTGTTTGTTTTTGTGTGCATGCATGAGTGAATTCCCCCCAATAAAAACACATTTTTAGCTTACTTTTGAATCACTGGCTGGTTCTTTTTCCACATGAGCCTGTAAACATTGGTAGAAAAGGCCTTGTTAAGTTACCCCCGCCGCAAGCCTCCTCTTTGAGCTAATTCATTCCCTACTTTTTCAAAGAGGTATTTAGCATTGTGGGGTGGCCCTTGTGGCACCAACATTTTGAGTTAACAGTATGAGCGTTATGTCATATTATATTCTATAACATCTGAGGCTGGTCCTGAGTTGGACAACAGTTTTCCGAAGAATTATACTCAGCAGTGCTTGCTCTGAAAACATTTCAACCTAGGTTTTTAATGTGTCTACAATGTTAGCTCTCCTATTAGAAATCCTGGTCACTCAATACCAAAGATTAACAGGCAAACTATATCTTTTTGTTGGCAGCAATGTGTCCCCTAGTTATTGCCTACTATATATTTTTGCCATCACCTGTTATGGATGATATATCTTGCACATTCTTGAATATAGGAATATATCTGGAATATATGCACGTGTGTGTGTATGTGTGTGTGAATATGGACTGCACACATTCCCACGGGCTGTTTTCCAACCCACAAGCCCAGTCTCCAGTTGTAGAAAACATTTTTTTCCAGGTCAAAAAATTTACCCCGAATTACTTCAAATGCTTGAAATGTGATGGTTTACTATTTTCTAGATCATATGGCCCTTGAAAAACTTTTAAAAAGTAGAAAGAATCCAGGAAGTTAAAACAGGTGGTGATGTCTGGTTTTTTTGAGTTGTACTTTTGGCCAAACATAGAATGGTGGTCCCCACTGTGGTTGGGGGAAGTGGTGAAAATTGCCCTTCACAGCTGTACTGTAGGGATGAATAATCTATTGAAATTGATTGGATGTATAAATGTGTAAACTGAATCTTTAAAAATGAGTCTCTTGATATAATCTAGCTACCACATGGCCTAAGTCTTCTCCATCTTGTTTTGTCACCTTTCATTATTTCAAGTCCATATTTACTTAAATTTATGACTTTTTGTTATGCTGTTTCGAGACATGCTTCTAACACCTTCAGAGTAAACAAAGCTTCTTTCAAGATGGATCAAGTAACTAGTTTGCTTACAGCTTGGTTAAACAAAGTTATTTTTCATCACCTTTTTATCCAGTCCATCAAATCTTTCCAGTATCCAAAAATACTACATATAATTAATGTACATCACCAGCAGAACAGGAACTGTTACAATTTTTATTATGTTGTTTCTAGTCAACTGGGTATCTAAGATTATACAGATTCTTAATAGTCTTAACTGTATGGATAATCCTATTTGTTTCACAAGTGTCACAAACATCCAGAATTGCCTGTATTCACTTTGTATAGAAATAAATGATGACATGAACCTAAGCCTAATTCTTCCTTTGTTCATATAAAATATAGCCTGACATCAAAGAGGTACTTTAGATCTCCCAAGGCCTTAGGAATGCTAGTTGACTCTTCCTGCCTGCCTGCCTGCCTGCCTGCCTGCCTGCCTGCCTGCCTGCCTGCCTGCCTTCCTGCCTTCCTGCCTTCCTTCCTTCCTTCCTTCTTCAGGACTTTTTCTTCATATGGCACTCCCCTTGATTAACATTTCCCTCTCCCTCACTACCAGCCACTTTTCAGGGTTGACCCAACCATTAGGTAGATTGAGGTGACCATCTTAGGCAGTACATGTGTGTTTCTGTCTGTAGGAGAAGCAATGCGAAGTACTCTCTAGCCATTCCTTTTGTGATCCATACTAATTTCTGCTGAGTTCCCTATTAATTCTCCCTGTATCCTTAGTCTGCCACCCTCAGATGTAGTGAATGGTATAGCCCTATCTTCATTGATGCTGAAGAAAGTCTTGTACTTCAATCTGTTTGGTTTCTGAATGTCAGGGCTACGTGGACACCATCATTCTGTTCCAGAAAGCAAAATGTCTTGCTGCTTTTAAAAAATTCCTTTAGTTTTGAAAGTAGCTTGCAAGATGTACTGAGGAAATAATTAACAGACCGACTCCTGCATTTAAAAATGCCATATATGTTCAGCTGAACTGAATTCCTGATCTGTTTATTAAAGGTTCCTTTGATGGGAAAAGGGGTAGGTGAAATATAGGTTTTTCTATCCATGACATACTGCTTCTTCATTTCTTTTCAAGTTTGTCTGGTTTAAGCCTATTGCCATCATGCGAAGATACCACCATAGAAGCTCAGTGTCAGGCCATTGTCCAATAGTGGTTACAGGATCAGCATTTGACTGTAGGGTGGAACCAGATTCAAATCCCCATGAAATTGACTGAGTGACTTTGGGGCCATCACTGTTTGGACTCCCCGTTTTTTGCAGACTAATATGAGATATGTGAGGCAAGCCTATATAAAACCACCTCAGATCTTGTAAGAGGTATGCCTCTTGCAAGATCTCAGGGCTCCCGTGAGATTGCAAACCTCACAGGAACCCCAAACCCATGCAAATCTTGCAATGGCAGACCACCCATCATGTGATAAGAATTTTAATCTGCAGTGTGGTCTCAGCCCAGTCAGATGGACAAGAGGAAAAGTAGTGCTCTCCCAGACGCAATCCCATTGGATGGACCCTTAGCATTTGATATATAAGGCCTGATGTATATGTACAAAAAGTTCAGAGATGCATTTGGTGGGACCATGCCTGGCTACCTACTCTCATATACTGGAATTGAGACATTCCCTGTCACCCTGATTGACAGCTCAACTTTTAGGACACCAGATATGAAAAGTCCCATACAACACACGACTCCTAGGAACATTAGTCAATGTATCTCATCCTACGCTACATTACCAGATTGCTGTGAGGATAAAGTGGGGAGTATCAATCTTGTATGCTACTTTGAGCTTCCTGGAAGAAAGGTAAGATATAAGTGCAATACAAAAATAAAAATTTGATGACAAGACATAATTTTTTATCATGGATTTCAGTTTTTTTCCCATTTGCTCTCCTTCATTCTCTCAGACCTGTGAATATGCTACAGAAATATCCAGCTACTTACAGTATATAGTTGGTGTGATCACATCGCTCTCCATGGCACTGACTGGATTGGTTGCTAAACAACTGTAGTTCCCTATGGCTTCCTTAACAACAGGGGCAATTGAAAGTGTATCTTTGTTTTCAGAAAAGGAGTAGTTAGTGCTGGCTTCGATGGGACTTCCATTTTTCAGCCACTGGTAAACAACTTGCGTCCCTTTTTCCACAGTACATTTCAAAGTGATGTTCCCCTTTTTTTCCACAACTCCAAAAGAAGGTTCAGTGAATATCTGTGGTTTTGTGACAGGAACTGTAACAGAAAGAACATCAGAAATTATTCTCAAGGGGTTTTTGTTGTTCAAGTAGGGCAGGTCATTTGTAGTTCAGTGAACTGAGGATGTGTAGGGGCTGGGGAATACTGGATGCCTGAACTTATAAGCCTATGGCTGCCCAAAAGATGGCTAACTCTATCAACTATGGCAGTGTGGTTCACTTGTCTGAAAGCAACGGGCATTGGAGTACACAAGCTACCCTTTTTAGTCTAATGTCAGAAATCTTGCACACATACATGCATATGCTTTGCATGAAGTGATTGGAGTGCCTGTCAGTCTAGAACAGGAATTGTTTGATCTTCCAGTTATTGTTGAACTTCAACTCCTGGTCTTTCTCACCATTGACATGTTGGGTGGGGCTGCTAGGAGCTGCATCTTGAGAACCACACAGATTCAATCCCAAGTCAAGGTCTTCCCAATGTTTGTTCACTCTGATATTGGTAAGACTTTGGTTCGGAAACCATTTTAAGTCTGGAAGTTTACTTGTAAGTGAATGGTATATATTCCAGATTCTCCAAAATGATGGAAAATAAAATATTGTAACCTGGCTTAAATTGGATGTCATGCCACACTTAATGGTAAACTTGGAATTTTCCTCACTGATAAAGATAATGATATACAAATATGTACAAAGGCAGATTTTTTTTAAGAAAAGAAAAAAGAGTTCAGCTCAGAAAAAAATTTACCCAACTGATAGCAAGGAGAGGCTACAGCAATTTGCTTTTGCCTGAGTCTACAGGGAAGGGCAAATTCTGCCTTTCTCCTCCACTCCCTGCTGCCGAGTGAACTGAATACAAACTATTTTTGCACTTTGAACTCAATTTGCAGCAACTGAAATAAACTGAGAACAGACAGAGAAAAGTAGGAGGAGGAGAGAGAATCTGAAACATTTTTAAAACCCCTGTATATAAGTCTGTCTCTAATAAGGTACTAATCTGTACATTCATTCAGTATACTAGTGCATGCTGCAAAAAAATATAATTAGCCAATGAAATAGTCAGAAATCTAATGTGTGAACAAAGGTATAGAATGTTATTACTTCACATGGTCATATGAGATTTTTCAAAAGCTGCCTTACGCAATAAAACATACTTTCCCAGAAAGCACAAAAAGTGAGAACATCTGAATTAGCAGTTACTTCCAAAAGAGGGTATAGTATTACAGTGGACCCTCCACTTTTGTGAGGGTTTGGGGTGCAGAACCATCATGAATGTCAAAAAAAAACATGGAAAATTTCCCCCTGCTTGGGTGAGCATTCCCACTCCCATTCTTTCCCGGGGTTCCCCCCTCCCATTCCCTTGCCTTTTGCCTGGGCATGCGTGCCTTCCTTCTCTGTGTCCAAGCAAAAAGGAGGGGAATGGGAGGGAGGAGTACACATGTGGAGAAGGCATATGCGAGCCTTCCTCCCATTCTCTCCCTTCTATTCCCTTGCTTTCCGCCTGGAGGTGCATCCTTCCTTCCATGCACCCAAGAAAAAGGCAAGCAAATGGCAGTGGGCAGCCTTGTGCATGGAGATGGCGTGCATATGCCTTCCCCCTCATTCTCTTGCTTTTTGCCTTCCTTCTTTGCACCCAGGCAAAAGGCAAGGGAATGGAAGAAGGGCGCCCAGTGCACAGAGAAGGAAGGCCTGTGGAGGCTCCCCCCCGCCATTCTTTACTTCCCAAAATGTTTTAGAAGTGACAAGTTCATATTACTCATTACACAGAAAAATAACAGGCTATTATACCAAAAAAATAATTTGTTAATCCCAAAGCAACACATATCCTATGTTGTTATTCATAAGTTGTTATTCATAACTGGTTTCTCCCAAGCTTTGCTGATCTGATTTGACTCTTTTTTGCTGAAGTGCTGTGTTCTTTTTCTCTAGTTCTGTACAGATTTTCTATTTCATGTGGGAAAGCACTCAAAACTGCATCTGCCACTTGCAATTAGAAGCAGGAGAGTATATTCCAACCTCTCAAGAATGAATTCTGTTGCCTGTGCAGACTAAAAATGGAATGTGTTTCTGCAGAAAGGTACCATGTTTTGAAACTTTCACGGACATGAGGATTGCACAACCACTTCTCCATATTTGTGATTACATTTGATGCATTCAGAATCAACTACCTAGCGCCATTTCTGCACTACACTGTTATAGTGCTATTATTCCACTTTCAACATCCTGTCTTATTCTAAGGTTTGTAGTTTACTAAGGCCAAAGAGCTCTCTGGCTGAGAATTCTAAAGGCCCCTCCCTAAACTACAAACCCCAGGATTCCATAGGATGTTGAAAGTGGAATAATAGCACTGCAACAGTGTATGTGGAAATCGTCTATGACTCAGAAATGTGTGATTAGGAAGCCCTGAATGTTTTTAAGATTCATAGCAGCTATGCTGGCAATTCCAATTGTATCAGAACTGCCAGTGAGCAAATGGCTGCTGGGAGGGGGCAGTTTTCTTGATCTGGAAAATGGCACACAAGGGAGAGAGAAAACCTACCTTTAAGAGAGCACAAATGTGGTCCAGATAGCCCCATTCCTGCCATAATATACCAGCCCCTAGGAGATTCTTGTCCTAAATTGTCCATGATACATTGAGCTATCCAATGAATTCCAGCATTTTATGTTACTTACCATGAACAGTAACTTGAATCATTTCACTTGCTGATATTGTCCTGTTTCCATGGTTTCCATTGATTTTGACAATGTAATTGCCTTCATCACTTCTTTCTAAAGGTTTTATCAACAAGGACGCATTAGTAGGCATAAGTGTAAATTTGTGCCCAAATTCCAAGTCCAGGATAACTATCTGATTTACAGAGCTAAGCAGATATCTGGTAATCGGTGGCTTCTCAAACAACCATATTATCTGAATTTCAGAAACAGTCATATTGAAAGTATAGTCAACTGGTAGTCTGAGTGGTTGTCCTTCAGTGCCATGAATTGTTTGGGAAGGGACTGTCAACTTTAATGCAGAGCATATACCTGCAGAAGGAAAAAAATAGAATAAGAAACATTAAAAATCTGAAATGCAAACAGGTGACAAACTGTGCTTGTTTCAGGAACCACAGTAGTATGATCTAACATGTCTTGAGTACTTCTAAGCACTATCTGTCACTTAGTATATCATATTTGCAGTAGCTTTAAATGTCCTTCTTGTTGTTACCACTTCTCATTTTAACTCTCCACAGCAACAATTGATAGCACCATCTATTACTCACACGTTGTTCTTTTTAATGTATATACTTACAGGGCTGGAACTAGAAATTAGATATATTTTAGCTTCATTACCATAAATGGGACAATTTTTTTGAGATTAACTTAATTGATATTGATTTCAATGGACTAAAGCATGACTAACATAAATGTTTACTCAGAAACAATTCCCACAGTGTTCAGTGAGACAATCTAACAAGTGTATTTAAAATTCCAGCCTTAATATGGATACAACCTCTAAAGATGACCAAAAAACCAAAACCAACCCCCCTCCAACAAACCCTAAGTAATACATCTCCAATTTAAAATACAGAGTCAAGAACAAACTTGGCAAGTTGCAGTCTAAAATCTAAATAATGATGATGATGATGATGATCATCATCATCTAAATAAATAATAACTAAATCTAAAAAATCTAAATAAATAACTAAACCTAAAGAATGTAATAATTAGCAATAATTAGTAAAGACTGTGTAATTCTTTATAACTTTTAATACTTTTATAACTATTAGTCTACTGATTCTATATTCCCAAAAGGTAATCCAAGCCACTGCATTTATAAAAATGATTACATTCTGTTTAATTAGAATATTTTCTGTGGATCATGAAACGGTCAAGCTTGTGACAAATAAATCATTACACAAAAGTAAGAAAAAACTGGAGATGAAGTAAGCATGCCTATATTTGACAGACCCATCTAGCATTCTGTGAAAACCTTTGTCTCTTGGCCATTTAAAACATTATATGAAAGATAAATTCCCATTTGTTCAGTGTTTGTTTTAGCAGTAACCACAGTGATGTGGAGGAATTACTTGTATCTGAAAATGAGTGTCAGGCAACTGTTATCATCCAACAAGTTTGTAAATATGCTTTCTATATCAGTCAGGACATAGATTTACTATCTAATTAGTTAGGGTGTTAAAAGATGTGTTTATTACATTTGAGTAATACATGCCCATTTCTCTGTACTTCTAACTTCCTGGATCCATTATAAGATCTAGGAACACCGCTGACTTGGATTTGGTTTCCTTCAGAAAGAGAGATTGCAAAGTTAAGGCTATGTGATGTTTGAATTTACTGTATTTACACACATACAAGTTGAGCTTAGATGAGATTCGAAACAAATAGCATTTAACTTCTACAAAACAGCAATTTCACTATTGCACAGCGAAGCAGTCCCCTAAAAGGATTGAATGATTAAAATTTACTTATATTCTTGCTACCCCACTTCAGTTTTCTAACTCAAATTTCAGTTTTCTGTGTGTTTTCCTACACACCATCCTTAACATTCTCTCTCTCCCCCATCCCCACCCTATACCTTGATAAATATGAAGAAAGCCCTGGCCATTTCCTCATTACTCCCATCTATTTACCTGTGGTTCCCCTAACAGTAAGCATCGCTGGAAGCTTGGTTACGGAGTAGTAAAGAAAATCTAAGCAACCTTTTGGCTTTTTGCTGTCCAAAGCCAGAATCCTTCACTCAAATCAGACAGTAATCCTGTAACAGTAGTCTCCTCTGCCAATTCCGTTCCAAAGATCTTTGCCTGGCTTTACAGTTGGCAGCGTTTAAGTGGCAATTCTGATTCAGAGTTTTTAATGTAGTAACTCTTCTCTGTCCCTGTAATGCTGGGAAGGGAACTATGTGGCTCTCCAGATGTTGCTGAATTGTAACTTCTAGCAGCCCTAGCCAGCACAGCCAATGGCTTACTGTCCAACTATCCTGATTTGGCAGGGACAGTCCCAACGAATCCTCTATTGTCCCACTCTTTCAGCAGCTTTTAAAAGGTCCCAGTTTCTTTCTCCTTCTCTCTTTGTTCTCAGCCTACTTCAATTGCTGCAAATTGAGTTCAGTGTGCAGTAGTAGTTTGCATTCAATTATCTCAGCTGGTAGACAGGACAAGAGCAGTGGAATCTTGCCCTTTTCTATAGGCTCTGGCAAAAACATATATCTACAGCCTCTTCTAGTTTGTCTGTTCTTCCCAATTAATAACTTTTTCAGTATTGCTTGGCCATACATGTCCCGGTTTTCATTTGCAAAATGTTTGAGGGTATTAACAGTGTTTTGGGATCGTGAGAGTTGCAGTTCAACAACACGTGGAGGACTGCACAGTTCCCATCCCTACTGTAGTATAATTCTCTTAGACCATTTCTGCACTAGCCTATTATAATGCTATTATTCCACTTTCAACATCCTACAGAATTCTGGGGTTTACAGTTTCGGGAGGTGCCCCAAGGCCCTTCCCTAAACTACAAACCCCAGGATTCCACAGGATGTTGAAAGTGGAATAATAGCAACTATAAGAGGCTAGTGCAGAAATGGCCTTAGCTGTAGAATGATGTATAATACTCTTAGCAAGAGAACAGCTATGCACTTCTCATTGCAATATTTACAATAAGATTGGGTATATGTATGTCTGAAGCACAGACAGAGGTGTATATTTGTGGACCAAATGTACACACAGCTATCACATATTGTTTTTGTGCCATGGTTACAGCCATGGAATATATTCAAGCAAAGAGCGGTTGAAAAGGAGCCCTTTTGTTTTCACTGTCAGCAGGCATGGAGCTGCCAGTGGGGGTGGGGAGGGGTGGGGACGCAAAACTGTTCTCTCTGAATGTGGCTTCCTGGGCAGGGTGCGAAAACTTGCTTGAGGCCAGAAGGAAGAATGATGTAGAGTAGTTCCTCACATACAACAAAGCCCTTTTGTTTTTATTTTTGTATGTACTACTTTTAAAATTTGGTCAAAGAAGTATCTCAAAGACCATTCTGAGAGGTATGCTGGAAACTTGAAGTAAAAACTTTTGACTAAATGCTATTGCTAGTCCTAACCAGAGCAGGTTGACTAAATTAGTAGGGTTTACATAAATGTTGGCTTGTCATTGAATAACTGAGTAGGTGACACTACTATAGTTGGGATTAGTATAGTTGGGATTGATTGGTTTAGCCCAGCATCACAGTCAATAATATTTTATTTAATTGTTATCAATTTGATGTTTTGAGGGTTCCCTAGAAGGCTCTGCCAGCTTTTACTTATTGGATAAGTCACTCATCCAGGCTAATGAATCCTGCTTTCTGGTTTCTGCCGAAATAACTTGCTGCCACCACTTACTGGGAGCCAGCATGGTGTAGTGGTTTGAATACTGGACTCTGACTCTGGAGACCAGGGTTCAAATCCCAGTTCAGCCACAGAAACCCACTGAGTGACCATGGGCAAGTCACACTCTCTCCCAGCCTCAGAGGAAGGCAAAGGCAAACCCCCTCTGAACAAATCTTGCTAAGAAAATCCCATGATCGGTCTGCCTTACAGTTGCCATAAGTCAGAAATAATTTGAAGGCACACAGCAACAACCCTTACTGATTCATGGACAGCTATGGAACTCTTCTCTTTTACAGACTTAACTGAGTACAGTTGCCGCCCCATATCTGTAGATTCTGTATCCATGGATTCAACCAACCATAGCTTGAAAATATTAAAAAGAAATCCAAAAAGCAAACTTGATTTTATATAAGGGATGCCATTTTACTACACCAATGTACATAATGGACTTGAGTATCCACAAATTTTGGTGTCCAGGGGAGGGAAGGGTCTTGGAACCAAATCTTAGCAGATGCTGAGGTCCCACTGTAATTCAAAATGAGTGGGTGAGAAGTGAGTAGTAATGACACTCTAACTTTAGCATCTTGCCAGGTCAGAACATAGGGACTTAGAGCAGTAAACATATGTTTATGGAACATAACACTCAGAATCAGTGGTAACGGAATAAAGAAGAAGATATAACAGTTCTATCTGTCTGATAGCCTCATCCACATAAATTGCTTTGAGCAGCTATATATTCACCAGCCACTCTCATTTCAGCTGCCCTCCTCAACGAACATTCTTTGTCACTCTCTCACTCCTAATCAGTATCCCTGCCTGATGTTGTTCTTTTATGCCAAACATCTTTGCCCTGTTCTTGTTTAAACATATTCTTGTTTTAACCTTTTGCTTCTGATTATACCCATTGGCAGCATTATATTAACGAAAAGAGAGTTGAACTGATTTTCTCTGATGTTCTTCTCTGGTGATTAGAGTACCCAGCTGAGATACTCTTAACACAAAGTTGTGATTCTAAACTGTGGTATAAATTCCATCCAGAACACAGTGGAACTTACCTCTGAGTAAGTTAGCATAGATTGATTCCCATTAGGACCACTCTTAGACCCTAGAATTTCCTGTTGGATCCTGGGTTGGATCTCTCTGTTGTATTTCCACTAGTAAATAAAGGCCTTTTAAAAGCCACTCAGGTATTTCTTAGGTGTGTAAACTGGTTTTCTGTCTCTTGTTTAAAGGGCTATGTCTTTATGTCTTTATTTGTTTTTGTGGTCTGTTGCAAATCAAGTTTTGTTTTTAATCTGTGTTTTATTATTGTCACCCATCTTGAGAGCTTTTGGTGGTCTAAAATACTTTAAAACAACAAAAAAGCTACAATTCTGAACACATTTAGGCTGCATAAATCTCACTTGCTTCATATATAGCTTAACTGTTACCAGAACTGCAGTCTTTGCTTTTTTCATTACACTTCTGCTGGAGCTCTGGGCAGCCCCAGTGACAGTACTTGGAAAACTGTCAGCATGGTTGTGGCTGGTGGATCAATGTCAGTGGAGTGGTGAATTTGTTTTAGGTTTTGATATGAACTTTAAAGGAATTTTTCGCAGATGCTGAACCTATTCTGTAGATCAGATGCAACACTTTGGATAGTTCCTTTGTGATTCAGAGTAAAAACTAGAGCAGATTCTCCCCCACATTGGAACTATCTGCCCCACTGCTTGAACAATTTGAAAATGCAAGACCTTCTCACTGGTCATGGCCCCTCCACTCCTCTCCATGCCATTTGATTGGTCTAAGTAAAATGGGTAATTTATTTTAACATTCATATTCATATTGAGATCATACCCCCAAATGTATGCATTTCATTTGCTCAGTCTTTACATCTGAATATTGGACCCAGATCTCACTCTAATCTTTGCATGTTAGTGATCAGCTAGCAAGCAAGAGTCTCAGGCTTACATGTGGAGCAGAAAGAGACCTTACCCTTCTCCCTAGCAGCTTCCTAAGTGTCTTATACCAGTGCAGGCCCACAATAGCTAATAAGAGGCTGAGGTAGCTTGGCTGGAATGCCAACTCTCCAGGTGAATCAGCTTGGCTCCAGCCTAGATTCACGCCTTTTTGCTGTGCCATGCTCTGACAGCTTTTACCAGTAGGGTTATGGCCACATTTTACTTCAACGATGTTGTGTGTGCTTTTCTTCCTCTCACCTTTTGGGATTATCTGGGTGTCAACTCAGACCCAACATTTTACAAGTTTGTATTTTCAAATAACCACAGGTCTTGTAAATCTTGGCAAGGAGCTGAGCTGCCATTCAAAAATATTGCTTTTGATTTAGTAAGCCCATGTCTTAAAAGGCTGTCTTATTGTTCAATTATGTTAAAAGGAACTTTAGAAGTTGTGATACTGACTGTATCAAAGCTAGAGAAGTCACACTGTAAAATGAGAAGGAAATCAGCCACAAAAGTCATCTCCTGCCCACCTCCCATTAAGCGTTGGCAGAGCTCTTCAACAGAGGTATGGATCACTCTTCAGCAGGCTGCCGCTTTGCTTCTACTGCATTATTTCTTATAGTTGACAACACAGGATATCTGTGAGAAGTGTCATGTACTGGTTTGAGCATTGAACTGTGACTCTAGAGACAGGGCTTGAACCCCAGCTTGGCCATGGGACCACACTGGGTAGATCTTGGGCAAGTCATACTCTCTTGGCGCTCACAGGAAGGCAAAGGCAAATCCCTCTGAACAAATTGCGCCAAGAAAATCCTGTCACAGGATTACCTTAGAGTCATCATAAGTCAGAAACAACTTGAAGGCACAAAACAACAACAGCATTCCCCATAGCCTATCTGACTTGGGTCACTCTGTATCAGAGCTTGGAGAAATTACTTTTTTAAAAAATATCCTAGAATGCCCAGACAGCATTAAAAAGTGGCATTAGAATCTGTAGTCCAAAATATGTAACTTTTCCCAGCTCTGCCCTGCACAAGAGCATTTTTCTTGTGTATCTCCTTTACAGTCAGTGATACAGGGGTAAATTTTGAAATTCAAACATTCACCACAAGAGTCTCCATTCCCACAAGGAGAATGAAACCAAATACAGTGGCTATGTTGGTTGGAGAGACCATGTCATGTAGTGGACTGAGTGTAGGACTAGGACTCTGAGAGATCAGGGTTCGAAACTCCACTCAGCCATGCACTCTCTCAGCCTCATAAGAAAGCAATAGCAAACTGTCCATGAACAAATCTTGCCAAGAAAACCCCATGATGTGATTACCCTGAGGCAAACTCAAAACAAAAATGACTTGAAAACACACAACAAATAAAAACATGTTGATGTATTATCAACCAACCAGTCTATCAGTTTTAATCTCCGCTACGTAGGTTGTTTTTAATGCGAAAGGAACTTGATTGTTCACTGAATAATGAAGCCACAGCTGTATGCTTTGCTTCACAGAACTGATAATAAAATGGGAAAGGAAAGTAGTCTTATGGTACCAAGACCAACCAATTTATTTCAGCATCTGCTTTCGTGATGGAGACAGCTAATGCTGAAATTGGTTGGCCTTAAAAGATTCCACAAGATAACATTTTTCCTCCCTTTTTAATGCTGAAAGAGTCTAACATGGGTATCTCTTTGGGGGGGTGGCATAAAAAGACAATAGTTTGTAAAAATGCATAGCTATTTAGAAAAATCCCAGCAAAATTTAGAGGGGGAAGGAAAGTCTAGGGGATGGCAGATAATTTTGTAGTTCTTGCTAATGAAAAAGACATGGTGAACTCTGGCTTTAATATGCCATTTTTTATAGATGATGTAAAATAATATGTTTATAGCATAAGTGATAAGCACACTGTTCAGATCTGAAATCTCAGGACAGGCTTGTATTCTCACCTAGGATGGCTTTTATCAAATCTCCACTTCTCAGTTTCAGCACTTCCTCACTGCTTTGCTCTATGAAGGTAATTAACCTCATAGGGTTATTATAAAGATTGATTAGGAAATGATGCTCTCTAAGACCTTAGAGGAAATACAGAAAATTCCTTTTTTTAACATTGCGAATGCTTCCTTTCTAACTTAAGAGAAAGGACTAACTTTAACATAATCTACAAACAAGCTGATCTCAAAATCTAATTTGAAGACCAGTGGCGATCTGAAATGTGAAAATAGCTGTATAGCCAGGTGCTTGATAAACCATGCACTTTCTTAGCTCCTTGAGATCAGTTCCTCTGTATTGGATGTAAACAGGCTAAGTTTTCCCAAAATGACCTCCAGCTGAAACTCAGCCTGCTTTTTGCTTCTACATCCGCCTTTAACTATTAGTAAGCAAAACACTGCCCTTGTTGACTGGAAACATCCTTCAGCCTCTTTGTTTAAATAAAAACGGTGACACCATATTTTGAGTTGATGGCATAAACTAAGATCTCCATGGGAAAATTTCCTTTAAAAAACCCCACCACCACCCTAGAGTTTCCTTGGCAAGAATCATTCAGAGGGGGTTTGCCATTGCTATTTCTAAGGCTAAAAGAATGCGACTTCCCCAAGGTCTCCCAGTGGGTTTCTAACTTTCTATGGCTGAAGGGGATCCAGACCTTGGTCTCCCAGAGTCACAGTCCAACATTTAAACCACAATATACTAAGTGTCCTTGAGAAATACAGACCTATAATATTATCTTACTAAATAATGGTACCCTGAAAACTAACAGCATTATTTGTCCAACATATCTTCAGCAACACACTGACAATAATTGCTAGGGTAATTTTCCATACTGCTCTTAACACCCTATTGAGAGATTATATATAACACTCATATGGAATTATAGTACTGTCCTATGTATTCTTACTCAGAAGTTACTCACAAGAATTCAATGGACCCCACTTGGCATAGAGTTGCAGCCTTCTTAAGTAAAAATTCTGAGATTGTGCAATATTCAATGGAAAGCTTAAGTCAACGCTGCCCTTCAAAGCTAATAAAAATGCATATATATTTCTATAGAAGCTAGTTACATTTAAAAATTAGAGAAGTTCCAAATTAGTTCAAAATTGAGTTCACGACAGTATTATACCTATAAAATCACTGAAGTTAGAACACTAGAAAGTATCACATAAAACCTTACACAGTAGAAAAGCACAATAAGGCATTCAGGATCTTACCTAAGAGTAGAACATAGATTTTGAATTGCAACTGATAAAAATGTGGTGCTAAAGGACTCCATGGAAGCATTCTGCTTCATGCAAAAGGACCCTGTCCTTCTGGTGCACAGTCAGAGCTTGGTCCAGCAGCCGTGGGGTATATTTGCTAGGGAAATCAGCAGGGAGTTATCAGTCTCTACCTTGTCTTGCCTTAGGTGATTTGAATATGTGTATACAAAAGACACAGGGAGTGGGAACACCTGTTGGATTAGTGTTCGACATCTTCATTGCCTTTGACCCTATCATAATTCCCCGCTCCGGTATGTTCACAGCAAACACATAGCATGATAAATGGGGCATAGCGTATGAATCACTCAGTACAGATAAAAAATAAATGAGCCTAAAGTACGTACGCAGGTAACAGTCACCTAAGTCCAGTATACAGCTGAACAGCTATGTGGAGAAAGAACATAATGTACATAATGCTAAGAATGAGAAATGAACGTGTTCTTTTAGTTAATTTACCCTGTCAGAAGCAGCTGGATATTGCTGTTCCTCATAGAAATTATGGAATGAATATGCAAGACATTGATTCATAATGAAAAGGGGAAAATATATACAAAAATTATAGCGATTTAATATACATTTCTGTGGTTAATTCCAATGCTAGCTCTAAGGTTTTGAAGACCTCTTCAAATGAAGGAAGAGGGATGGCAAAATGAGCAAAATAAGTACATCTAGTCTCTGGGTGGTGGTCTAGGAGAGTCCACCCATCTGGGGCTGGTTAAAAAAGTAGGCAAGGTGAAGCCTTGGTTACCATTTCCTTAGTTGCTTAATTCTTGAAATAATACTAATTAAAAAAAAAACTTAGTGTGAGTACCTGGACAAGGTCTCTGGTTGGACCAGAAAAGTTGCATCCCAGAGTTCCCTATCCAGCATGAAGCTATTTGTTACTAATGAAGTTCTACTGATGTTACTATAGTGCCACCAAAAGTAAAGAAAATGCTCTCTGGTTCATCCAGACTGTCAATACGTATATCCTACCTTAGAAGTTCTAAAAAAGATGTGAAAGGCATTGCTAACAGTTCTTCTTTAGCAATCTCTTCTCATTCAGATGCCTTGGACTATACCTTCCCCAACACAATCTAACTGGAGGTAAGATGGCTTGACATGGGGTGAAGAAAATGAATCAAAAGTGTCTTTGGCTGCACACAGAGAAGCAATCATTCATGCAGTTCCTCTTCCTTTTCTGTCTTCCTCTTTCCTGATCACCTCACCCGCGATCTCTTTCATGCTACACAGTTACAGCATTTTGATAACACTTTGCTATGCTCCATCCTATGGAATTCTGGGATTTGTAGTTTGGTAAGGAACCAGAATTCTCTGGCAGAGAATCCTACATACCTCATAAAAGGAGCAATACAAGGAGTCTTAAATCCTATGCCTGAGCTGGCCGCAGGGATGCAACTCACACCAAAGCAGCCAGTGTGTTACTGCAGTTTAGGCCTACCTGGCAATAGCACCCAATATCACTTTGATATCAATAATTCGGCTCAATTTTACCACCCTTCCCCATGTGTTTGTGAGGCCCCCGGACAAGCACAGAACTGGCCCAGCCATCAAGCACTGCAATATCCCAAGACAATACAGGCAGGCCAGAAATAGCCAGATCACCGCTTTAGGAGACCTCTCTGCAAACACCCTCATTATGTATGTACGCTGTTTACAAAGGATTCCCTGCCCCGAGCAGGTAACTTGGCAAGCTAGAAGCCAAATGCCAAGCACTGAGCATTTGCATACAGTCTACCTCTTTGTCAATTCGGACTTAACTCAATCATGCTAAATCGTGACCTTTCTGAGACATTGTCTTGCACCCAAAACTCATTGTTGTCCCCGAGTAAGGCATAGCCTGCAGTCACACTTCTCCCTATAAAAACCCCTGATTCCGAGACCTTCCTTGGATCGCTCCTGAGTTCCATCCAGCCTTGCTGCCGCTTTGCTTGGTGAGCCTTCCCCTCAGCTCCAGTAGCTGAGACTGCAGCAACCTCGGATTGCTCTGGACTTCCATCCAGCCTTGCTGCCGCTTTGTTTGGCGAGCTGTCCCCTCAGTCCCATGTACTGAGACTCCAGACCAACAAACTCAAGCTTCAGGACAGGTGTCATATCACCCAATTCAACAATCCCTCTCAAAATCCCTCTATACCACTCCAACCTTTATTTTCCTTAGTTATCTATGTGCGTGTGTTGCTTACATTGTGTGCCTGTATTTGATAAAGATCATTTCATTATTTTCAAACCAGTCTGCTTCTTGACTTGGCCTGACCCCGTAAACACTGGGTTACAAGATCCTGCTAAGTTACCCTGCCTCTTGTAACGCTAAGCAGTGCTCTGAGCTAATTTTCCCCACCTATAGTAGAGCACATTTTGGAGTCCCTCCTGGGACCCCCAGTAAGCAGCCAGCTCAGCAAGGCAGCCTTTCCCACTTTCCCAGAACACCCCACTTGCACTCAGAGTGATTATCTTTCTATTTCTGTCAACAGAAATACACAGGCCATTTCCACACTACACTGTTATAGTGCCATTATTCCACTTTCCACATCCTATGGAATTCTGGGATTTGCAGTTTAGGAAGGGGCATTTAGAATCCTCAGCCAGAGAGCTCTTTGGCTTTAGTAAACTACAAACCCCAGAATTCCACAGGATGTTGAAAGTGGAATAATAGCGCTATAACAGTGTAGTGCAGAAATGGCCTTAGTCTCGTTCATTTGAACAGTGCAGAGGATTGCAGAAAAGGCCGACCAGCTTTTTTAAAAGTATATTTTTAAAAAATTCCCAAATGATATGAGTTGCCAGTGCAGTTCATGTTTTCTCCCTCTTTATTTTCCTGCCCTTATTGTTCGCTGTCCTCCAGCTCCTCATTAGCTGCACAGC
Organism: Iguana delicatissima; assembly: GCA_948472985.1. Lineage (NCBI taxonomy): Eukaryota > Metazoa > Chordata > Lepidosauria > Squamata > Iguanidae > Iguana > Iguana delicatissima. The sequence continues at coordinate 287,984 of CAOKZL010002021.1, forward strand.
ACTCCTCAAGAAGGCAGTCTCCTATGTGACTCTTCCTCCTCCCTGTCCCATTGCTCAGACTCGAGTCAGAACACTACTAGTAATGAGTAACAGGTTACACTGAAAAGTAGTGAATTATAACCCTAGATAAAAAGTCAAAGGCTTTCATAGCCGGAATCCATAGGTTGTTGTGGGTTTTCTGGGCTTAGAGGCTGTGTTCTATTAGCATTTTCTCCTGATGTTTCGTCTGCTTCCATGGCTGGCATCTTCAGAGGATCTGGTGGCATGGAAGTGAGACAGAGTATATATACTTGTGTAGTCCCCGCGTGGGAGGAAGCAGTTTGCATATGTTACAGTTGGCCTGTGTGATGGCCTGTTGTTAAATGGGATATCTCCCCAGGGTTGTATTGTTAGTCAGGGGATATGCCTAACAGTGCAAAGGACAAGATGGATCCTCTAACTTCTGCCGGAATTTACTGCATACTTTGCAGCTGTGGGCAGGTCTACATAGGGACTACAAAACGCAACATCCAAACACAAATTAAAGAACATGAAAGACACTGCAGACTGATCCAGCCAGAAAAATCAGCAGTAGCAGAATATGTTATAAACCAACCTGCACACAGAATGCTTTTTGGGAACACAGAAATTCTGGACTGTTCTGATAACTACTATGTTAGACTACACAAAGAGGCCATTGAAATCCATAAATACATGGACAATTTCAACAGGAAAAAAGAAACTCAGAAAGTAAACAAAATTTGGCTACCACTATTGAAGAACACTAAAATCAAGACTCAAAAATATGCCAGTGAACACCACCCAGACTTTGGAGGTCTCTCCTACAGGAAACAATACAATGGACTGTTAATGTACTTAATGCACTGTTATGCCTCAAAGCCCAGAAAACCCACAACAACCTATAAACCTAGATATTGCAGGTGACAACATCACAGCTCATTACTGCAAAAATACATAGTTGCAACAGTAACTACTAAATTAGTTACTTAGTTCTGAAATGTACCACAGATCCAGGAGGTGAAATATTTCCCATTTTTGTGGAATCTGCAAAGAAATGAGAATCATTCATACCTCCATTCTGATGTAGATTTGGGACAGAGCCAGTTTAAGACATTTTACTGGCTGAGATAAAGGACAAGAAGGCACCCTCATACATTTTTCAGAAGCTTGCTGGACTAGCAGTTGAATTTTATTTCAAGAATGGGGACCTGATGGTGTTCTCCACCACATCTGAGTGCAGCTGATATAGGCTGTGTTGTAGATACAATTCTATTCTCCCAAAGGGGTGAACAGTCTGAAGTTTAGGTGAAACAGCTAGGTAGTGCCATCCAGCCAAGGCATCAGCAGGGCCCAGACATCTGCAGTGAGAAGGAAGTATGTCTTCTTCTGAGCGCAACTCTGGGCCTTTCTGTCCTACACTGTTATAGTGCTATTATTCTACTTTCAACATCGTATGGAATCCTGGGTTTTTCAGTTTAGGGAGGGGCATTTAGAATTCTCAGTCAGAGAGCTCTTTCGCCTCAGTAAACTATAAACCCTAGAATTCCATAGAATGTGGAAAGTGGAATAATAGCACTATAACAGTATAGTCCAGACAGGCCCTCTTTCTCATTTCCTGCATAATTTACTGATATAAGAAATGAGGAATGGATCAACCAGGAAGCACTCTAATACGGAGTAATACAGTTGCCATTTTTTAGTTGCCTAAAAAATTGTTAGGGATTGTAAAGCCATCCAGATGCTGGCTGCAGCCAATGAAGAGGAATGCTGGGAGTTGCAGTTCAACATTTGATAGGTTGGCCATGCAGTGTCTATGTCTGCCTTAGGGCAAGATCCTTTTTTTATTATGGTCTATGACAAAGCAAATGTGTTCTTCCACATTACTGTTTCCTCAGGTTTGGTCCCCCTGCCCCCCCAACTTTCCATTCCTGGGATTGTCTGTTTTCCACCAACATCATCATCTTAATCTTCATATATGTGATTGGAATGTATATGTATTTATTTATAAATCAAATCATCAAATTATTTTGTATCAAAAGGAAATGGCAAGGCAGTTAACCCCTGTATATATACAAAATACATACTAAAAAATTGCATACCAGCACACATTTTGCAGCTGATCACACCATTGTCATCTGGTCAGGAACAACTGATGACTTTTGTTAGCCAGATTAGGTGTAGCCTTTCAGGACTGTTTTCTGGAAAATGGATATTTGTCTCAGGCAGATAGAGGAACATGGTTTCTTTCAAAATGTTATGGCTTCTTGCAGCACTCCCATCTAGGTACATATGAATGGTGAATTTGGCTGGTTAGGCTTGCTCATAAGTTGGTGTTTAGGCCATTCCATTCTGTTCTGGATGGTTTTGGGCCATGAAGAAATTGATAAAAAGTGTAATATTGGAAGAATCTCAATTCTACATTTTTAAACAAAGTTTAATACAACACAGTGATTCTGGCATGAAGTTTCAGGGCTTACACCATCCTTAAAAGCAGTGATGTATTTATGTCTTTCACTCCAAGTCTCAAGGCTCTCTACCTTCAAGTCTCAAGTCAAGTCTCAAGTCCTTGCACGATACTTTGAAGTCAAGTCTTGAGTAAGTCTAAGCCTGGGAGCCAACTTTATACCCCAGCCTATATTCTAGAATTTCTGGACAGAGTTGAATAAAGTCAGTTTTAACAATTTGAGACAGCCTCCCAACAAATTTTGCCAAGAAAACCCTGTGATAGGTTTTCCTTAGAGTTGTCCTAAGTTGGAAGTGACTTTGAAGACATACAACAGCAAATACCTCAGTTAATGAAATGGATGTGTTTTGGGGCACTAGTTAAGAGGAAACACTTTATTTAAAACTTTAAAAAAAGGGTGAAAGTTAAGTAAGCCTTGGATATGTCAGGAAAAACTACCAATCACATTTCTGTTGACACAAGAAGGCCTAGGGCTTGTCCATTTTTGAAATTTCCATACTCTCAGGCTCAGAGGAGGGCAAAGGCAACCCCCCTCCCAACAAATCTTGCCAAGAAAACCCTGTGATAGGTTCTCCTTAGGGTTGCCATAAGTCGGAAATAACTTTGAAGGCACGCAACTGGGTTCCATGTTTAGTTCATGCCACGTCTAGGGAAAACACAGCAAAGGCTGATAGCCTTTTTTATTTTTTTCAAGAAAAAGTGTAGAAAGCAGGCGTTATTCAGGTTTGTTTCCAAGTTCAGGTGAAACACACTTTAAATAAATTTAAAGTCAGTCAATCGAAATCAGACCAAAGCATCTCCAGTGATCAGTAAAGATACTGATCTTTAAATGGCAATTTTTGTTCATTTTTTTTTTAAAGAAAGTACACATCTTTTCTTAGTAGATAACCTGCCTCCTAGTCAGTCTAAAATAAAAATCCGTCTTTCTGTATTGTTTACTAGGCATAGTTTTCACTCCCACTAGGGTGGAAGGGCAAAATAATCCAGGAAATAAACTAGGCGATTCATCTTCATACAGCGGCTTGCTCCTCCCATTTCATTTCTCTCTGGGAGACTTCTTCCCTCCTGGAAAGTTCGCTGCGGGGCGCAGCCGAGATATATAGCTGCTAAATCTTATGGGAATTGTAGTTCTCTAGGGCAAACCGTCTGAACCGAGGTGTGGACGGACCGGTGCCCTTCTGAACTACATGTCCCATGAAACACAGGGGCACGGGGAAAAGGCGGGTCACGTGACGCACAAAATGGCTTCGCTGTGTCAGAGATTGCCGAGGCCGGTGGGTGACAGGAGCTGGTGAGGAGGGCGAGTGTTTTGCGGCTATGCAGAAGATCAAGTCGCTCATGACCCGGCAGGTATGGGGGAAGCAGGGGGCGGGAGAGGCTCAAATCGGTAAGGCAGCGATGACTGAGATGCAGCGTAAAGCGATCCGGGCAAAAACGAGCAGCAGGCAGTGCAAGGCTTGGGCTGAATGAGCGTTGCTGCTGTCGAGCAAGGCCGGAGCTCCCGTTCTCCTCGGAAGGGCTTTCGACCAGGAAGGCGTCTTAATGGGTGTGGGGAAGTGCGGGGGAAGTGGCCACAAGCAGTTGTTGCATAAAACAGAAAATCTTGTTATCTCACCCTTTCAATAAGCACAGGGCAGTTCTTTTTCTCAGACGGAAAAGGGGATGCCAAAAACGATTTTCTCTAAAAATGTACATCGAACGTGCCGCATTGTTTTGGCGAAAGCCTGCTTGTTTTTTGGAGAAGGAGGAGAGGGAAAAGGGGGAATATAAGAAAGGAGGAGACTACTTCGGACTCATAAAAGGAGAGATGGTTGACACAGCAGCTTTCTTAGGCCGTTTCCGCACTAGCATTTTATAGTGCTATTATTCCACTTTCACCATCCTATGGAATCCTGGGGTTTGCAGTTTAGGGAGGGCCTGAGGCAGCCTGAGGCTCCACCTGAAACTGTAAACCCAAGGATTCCAGAGGATGATGAAAGTGGAATAATAGCACTATAACAGGCTAGTGCAGAAATGGCCTTAATGTTCCTGAAAGGCCAAGTGCTGGTGGTGCGGATCCCTTGGGCTCCATCTATCTTGTGGTCCCTAGGCCACTTTCTTCTCTTCTGTCCTGGTAATGTTGAGCAGGGAAGTGAATTGGTGGTTTACATCAATTTGTTGGTGGGAATGGAGGATGCCAGAATGAAAGGGGAGGAGGAGGGGTGTGGAGAGAGTGTTTTACTGAAGGGAAAATATATGGAGGTTTCTGGGGAGAAGGCAGACAAAGAGTTGCCTTTGGGGCAGTCCATAATTTCTTTCAGTAGCTGTTCTGCAAACATAGGGGTTTAGAGATTGACCGAGACCATTTCCACACTACACTGTTATAGCGCTATTATTCTATTCCACTTTCAACATCCCACGGAATTCTGGGGTTTGTAGTTTACTGAGGCCGAAGATGCCTCTCCCTAAACTGCAAACCCTAGGATTCCACAGGATGTTGAAAGTAGAATAATAGAACTATAACAGTATAGTGTGGAAATGGCCCTAGAGTCCAAGTACAGTTCTTTTGTTGGTTTAAGCCCTAATAATCTGAACAGTTTGATCCCCCCCCCAGTTACTAAATCTTGTGGGTGTGAAAATGACACCAGCATCCTGAACTTCTTTAATTACTCTTGGGGAAATTTCAAACTGTGTTTTGACTTGGGGAACAAATTACTGTGGGAAAAGCAAGGAGCTCTCTCCTTGTAACAGGATTGTGATTGTTCTGTTCTCTCCAGTTGAATAGAGACAGGACTGTGTTTGGAAAAAGGTGAAAAGTCTATGCTAAATATTTATGTATGTCCAGTCCTGTATGCTATTACTGTTAAACAGATGGCAGCAGGTTTTGAGGTCAGAAGGATCAAGCTGCCTTGCTTTTTATCTGTGAAATCTCTTGGCTCTCATACATACATGTACATATGCATATCCAACATAGAGAGGCATGAAACATTATTGAGCTATGCTTACTTTAAAAACTATGTTCTACTTCTTTCTTTGTAGTTCAGCTGTCAGTGCTTCCAAGCAAATGCTGTTCAGGACTTATTTTAAGATGCACCATTGCTGTGCAGGCATCATTTAACACCTTGTGTGTTATGCTCTTAATTATGGATTACTACAGCACAGTCTGTTATGTTTTCATGTAACTTCTGATCTGATGCTACCCATGAATGTCAATTGTTTGAAAGAGTCTATCCTTTTTATTGTGCGGTACCAGCAAATAGCTGTTGCAAGGTCTTTCAGAGTTGTTGACATGACAGCCAGTTTTCAAATGTTTGCAGGAATGTTGTGTGCAAGATGGAGCAAGCTTGATTCTATGATTTATATATGGGTAAACTTACTCATGGGAATAGTGGAAGTACAGGTGGCCCTCTATTATGAGCAGATTCTGTATTCACAGATTCAACCAACCACAGCTTGAAAATATTTAAAAAAATCCAAAAAGCAAATTTTGATTTTGCCACTTTATATTAGCAACACCATTGTACTAAACTACTGTACAAAATGAGACTTGAGCATCTATGCATTTTGGTATCTATGGTGGGGGGTGTCCTGGAACTAAACGCTAGTGGATATGGAGGTCCCACTGTATTTATAGGTTACATTCTCAAATGTAGTATCATTAAAAACTGTTACATATCTGGTGTTACAAAAGATTTGTGGAAGGTGCTGAATATATTACTTATTTTCCTCCCACAGGGTCTCAAAAGTCCTCAGGAGAGTATTCATGATTTGAGCCCCCTTGAGAACTTCAGGATTCCAAGCAAGGTATGACTGACTTATGGTTCAGTAAGTCGTGTTTTCAGCAGCTCTTTGGCCTTATACTGTTTTATCCTTAGGTATCTTATTTATTCACAATGTGATATTGACCTGTTAGAGTTGTGAGTGGTAACTGTCAGCCTGTGGTGTGTGGGGGGCTGGTGGTTCTTTAAGCTTTCTGGGAGATCATAGTTGTTTCTGTCAGGATTTCCATTATTTTGAAGCAGTGCTGTGATAGTGGCAGCCATCTCTTGAGTTGACTTGAGCAATTGGAATCGGAAGAAGAGCTTAAAAGGGGGTGGGCACATGTTGGTTGCTGGGAAACCATGAAGAATCTGCTACTGATTCTGGGGTAAAAGCAAGTAGTGGAAGATGCCCTGAATCCTATTCACAATCTTAACTTTAGTAGGCCCATTGAATCAGTGGGTTTTTCCTGTGTGTTGACTTACCTGTCTAAGGTTGATTCAGTGGTTTTATTCTAGCTGGGACTAATCAACAGAATTCCATCTGATATTTATGGTATTTCTCTAGCTGAGGCAGGTTCACTCTTGTCCTTCCTGTTTGTTTCCTCAATATTTTTTGATTGTTCGTGTTATTTGTATACCATTTTCCTCCCAAATAGTGGGAGTGGCTTACAATATACATTAAAATAGAGCAGATAAAATAGTATGAAGTGTAGAAGTTAAAGAAAAAAACTTTAAAAATACATTTTTTTTAGTCACAGACTTTCTCCTTGAATTTTATCTGCCCTTTCAGCATTTCATCCCAACCTTTTTAATTGAATCTCACATTTGTTTATTTTTAAGTTTGGGGCTGGAGAAGTTAGTGACAGAGAATATAGCCTTCTTTGTTGTGAGAGATTTGCCTGGTACTTCTAGGCACCGTGCAAAGATAGTTTGTCCAGACCTTTTTAGATCTCTGCGTTTTGATCTTGATCTTTTGATTTTGTTTTGAGGTGAACCTGCTTCAGTGCCTCTCATCTTTCAATCTCTTGATAATTATGTTTTATTGTTATATATGTTGCTTAGAAATGATCAAGCTATAAAGTGAGGTATAGATCTGTGCAATACGTATAAATAAATTACTGATTCTGCTTTGTTTGCCTTGGGTGAGAGGAACAAAGGGTTCTTTTATGTCTTATTCAGTTGTTGCTTGCTTAAGCTGTGTGTGTGTGTGTGTGTGTGTGTACACATATAAATTACACACACACACACATGTTATCCAATGTATTACCTGCAACAAAGTGTTGCTGTATGGAGAATTCCTCTTCAATATTCTCATCAGTCATGCCTCCCCAGCTTTTCTAGGATAATTATCAAGTTATCAAGCCCTCTTTCAGGATCCTTTATTATGTTACTTTCCTTGCCCTCTACAGAGAATGATCTGTGGCCTCTGAACATGTTCAGTCCTTATAGAACTATTTTAAGATTGTTGAGGTTTTGCCTCCTTACAAGTTCTTCTTTAAATTTCTGCAAATGTTGCAGATCTCCTAAACATGCTGATACCTCCCTCTTGATTCTCAGTAGATCACTTTGTCTGCAGTCTTACTGCCACCCACCAGATGATTTTGTATTTATAAGAAGAGATATGATTTTGTATTTGTAAGAAGAGATTTTGTATTTGTAAGAAGAGATATGCAAGAAGAGATATGCAAATTCTTTGTATTTCTTGGCATTGGCTTCTGAGCCCAAGAATCTGTATGCTGACATGAATTGATGAAAGAGTACACTGATGTTGTTGTTGTTGTGTGCCTTCAAGTAATTTCTGAGGCAAACCTATCATGGGGTTTGCTGAGGCTGAGAGTGTGTGATGCCTCCAAAGTCACCTAGTGCGTTTCCGTGGCTGAATGGGGAATCGGACCCTGGTCTCTAGTGTTATAGTTCAGTGCTCAAACCACTACACTATGCTGGCTCTTGAAAGAGTGCATTTAATCTCCAGTGAGTACCTCTGTGAAGGTGGATGTGTCTGAAGTTTTGAATGGCTACTTTAAATCTTTGTGAACAATATTGTTTTAAGTGAACAGATGAATTGATGAGATGATTTCTGATGAATGTGCTTGTTGATCTGATTTAAAATGAACATTATGACACTCATTCCACTTTTTGCTTTTTTATGAAAACATCAAGCATTTGTCAGATTATGCAAAATGTGGAATCTTGGCTGCTGTCAGTTTTGAATCAATATAATGATTCAGCCATGTGTACGGTGTGCAAAATAATATGTATGATTTCCCGTTCTATTTTTTGTATAACTCTTTTGGAATACATATTTGGTTGAGAAAACAGTTGGCCCTCCACATTTGCTAATGTTAAGGGCACAGGACCCTTGCAAAAGTGGAAAAATTGCAAATCTCAAAGTGTGTGTGTATGTGAAAAGGGGGCTGAGGCATGGTGGCGAGAACTGACACTCAAGATCCAAGCCAGGTAAGGGAAAGGAAGGGGGAGGGGGGTTGGTAGGCATGATGGCTCTATACTTCCTCTTTCTTGCTCATCTCCTTCCTTGGGTGTGTTGAGGACATCGAGAGAGGATTTGTGGTGCTGAGAAATTGAACTGTGAACCATCCTTATTTGGCTAGGCAGAGGCTGGTAGAGGAGGAGGAGGATCAGCGGTGGATTTTTAAAGGGCTGCACGGCCAGATCGGAGCTGCCAACTGAGGGGGGGGGCAGGGGTTGGAGAAATTAGTAAATAATCAAATCCATGAAAGGCAAACCCACAAATTTGGCGGGTTGACTGTAATACCTTTCCATGAAAACTCATTAATGTAATGAGGAACAAGATGATGATATCACGGCTGGAAATGAGCTAAATCCTATTTAAATCGTATCATTTTTGTGATACTATATAAATAGGACACTTGCATGGTTAGCATTTGCTACATAACATAAAGCCTTGTAGAACATAGGCACATTTTTTGACAAAGGAAAGAGATAAGATTTAAGGCAATAAAATCTGTATGGTTGTCATGCGGGAGACTAAAATCTACTCTTTGACTTCAAAAATGTTTGTTATTTGAAGTTTATATGGATTTATCATGTAAAAGTAAATGGTATCCAATAATTGAAACATGCTTCAGCATATTAATGTTGGGGCTTGAAAAAAAGTTTTCACTAAAAGTGAGTGCCTAAAAAACATGAAATATTTTATTCATTATGTGGGTTGTGTTCACATAGGTCGGCTCCCAATTATTGACACATTTCACAAATAAAAGTTGGAGATATCCAGTAGTGCCTGCTAGAGTTGGGGAATATGTGACCATTTAAATTATTGCAATTAGTTGTAGTTAGCATGTTGTACTTCGCATGGCCAATGGTCAAGGATCATGAAAGTTGTGGACCAACATTATTTGGAGCCTTACATTATGACTAAAGCTCTGTCACCATTAATTGGTCTCTGGTATTGCTTTCAAATGCCTAGGTAGAACCCATATTTCCATTCATGCCTTGTTGTTCTTGTCTTCAAATCAACTCAGGCTTATGGCAAGATTTATTCAGAATTCAGTTGCCATTGCCTTCCTCTAAGGCTGAAGAGTATGTGACCCATGCAAAGCCATCCAATGAGTTTTCATGGCAAAGCAGGGATTCAAACCCTGATGTGCCAGATTCCTAGTCCAACACTCAAACCACTATATGTGCTGGTTCAGTTCATGTGTGCCACAGCCTAATTTATTCCAGACTTGAAATAAACTGGCCAGATTTTAAGTTGTCACAGTGCTGCTACATAGATTGCACAATTTATTTCTTCAGGTAATTGGAATTTGAAATCCAATACAGAAAATAAAAGTAAGGGATAGTATTTCTACTTGTCACACCTCACTCTGTGTTTGTTTGGTCTGCTGTATTGTGCAGATCTCTTGTAAAATGGTTGAACAGAGCAATATGCTCCTTATGTTTCCATATGTCTTGCCCTGGGACCGTGAGAACAGCAGTACCAGCGTGGCTGGAACTGGAAGACACTCTCCTCATACTCCAGCAAGAGAGGCCAGCTGCTTCTCCAGTTTATCTAATGCACATGGAAATATGTTTTTCCACTTAGATTTAAATGCTGGGCTATAATGTCCTTCCTTGGTGGAGTTTATGCTGACTCAGACAGAATAGCAGGAAAGATGTTTTTTAATCCCCTAGCTCAGTGGTTCTCAACCTGTGGGTCCCCAGATGTTCGTGGACTTCAGCTCCCAGAAGCCCTGAGCATTGACCATAGTGGCTGGGGCTTCTGGGAGCTGAAGTCCACAAACATCTGGGGACCCACAGGTTGAGAACCACTGCCCTAGCTGAAGAAGAACTGTAACCATTGGTTACAATAACTTGTGCCTATTCCAAGTATGGCAGGAAGCAGGGTGAGGAACTGAGCTAGGTAAACCATCTGAAACCTCATTATATTCTTTCAAAGCTGTTAGGAATGTGGTTTGAGTCGCTGGGTTACATTAGTCAGCCATTTCTGTGGGATTTGACTAAAGAGAACAAGGCATGACGGAAAACACCCCAGTAGTTGTCCAGACTTAAAGTTCATGTTTTTGTTTGTTTTGCTTGGATACTGATCCCAGGATTCAATTTAACACAAAGAACTGGGATGCATTAAACACAGGAAGGAGAATGAAAAATAAAAATGAATGTGTGAGTTTAATAATATTGAAAACTAACACTAAAAATCACTCAAACACAGTACTGGAGACGTAACATTTCTGGAGATTTTGAAACCATGGGGGGAAAATTTTCCCATTTTTTCCCAGAAAAATGAAAAAGGTGATATTAGCATCTTTTACAAACTGAAAATCACTTTCTTACTTTTAGAATATAAAATATACAATATACATGATGTGGTACATTAGACGGTTTTGTTATTGTTAAAGTTTGGCATAACTTTATCATGTTTGGTATTTTAAAAGTACAGTTCAAACATACAATAGATACAGGCTGAATTCTTTTTAATTTTTAATTTTTTTTGGTCACAATTGGAGCAACAAAGTTCTGAACTGGAAGGAACCACTTTGCTTTTTTATTAGGAGTGAGCAAAACGCAGTAAAATAAAACAAAAAAAAAAGAAGAAACCATCAACATTGGTAAAACAAAGATTATTGGAGGATCAAACATATGAACAGTTTATCTTAAACATTTTATTTATCATTCTAAAAATATCACAAATCAGGGGTTTTTTTCAATTTTTCTGGGAAAAAGTTTCTAAAAAACCCAGACAAAACTACCATTTCCCCGGTTTCCCCCCACCCCTGGGCTTTTACACTTCTGCATGTTACTATAACAAAGTTACATTATTCTAGGTAACACACAAGAATATTCTCATATCTGTTAGAAATATAAAGAAAAGAAAACTACAAAGATGTTAGAAATTAATACCAAACTTTCAGGTGTAGATATTCAAACAGTGAGAAGACCAGAGCCAGTCCAGTCTGACAATGGATACTTGACATTCTATTTGTTGCATTGTTTGATTTCCTTAGAAGAAAACAAGCCAGTAAGTATTGGGCTTTTCAGTCCCAAATCCTTCATGTTATGGCAGAACACTGTAAAACTTTGAGGAGCTCTAGTCTTATTTTTCGCAAATTTTTACATTTGATGGTTTGGTGTTTGTTTCAAAGTTATTATTCGCTTAATTACCGCAACAAAGTATATTATAGTGCCACTGAAGAAGATTTGGTTAAAACGCGTTTGGTTATTTTCATATTATGGATGGTATTCCAATATTTTTGTGTTGTATTTGTCAGATGTAACACTGAATTTCTTTTGGGAAGACTTGACAAAAAGTATGGGCATGTTAAGCAGACAGTCCTTTTCTTGAAAATACTTAGGTTAAGGATGCACAATGGCTGCTTCACTTTCGCAAGAGTTCAGGGTGCAGGAAAAAACACAACTAATACCGCACTGCCCAAGTGAGCAAGCAAGAGAACCCACGTGTGTGCCATCCCTCCCTGTGCGCCCCCTTCCATTACCTTCCAGCACTCCTCTCTCCTATTCCCTTGCCTTTTGTCTGGACATGCATACCTTCCTTCTCTGTGCCCAGGCAAAAGGCTAGAGAATGGGATGGGGAGCCCCAGGCATGGAGAAGGAAAGCGTGTGCGTGCATTCCCTTCCTGTGCTCCCCGCTTTCATACCCTTCTCATTTTCCTCAGTGCAGGGAGGGAATGCATGCACATGCCTTGCTAAAAATCAAATCTGGAAGGTCAAACTGCCAAATGTGGAGGGGGACTATATTTTCATCTAGAAAACATTCTCTGAAGCAGTGTCCTCTTTTTGAGCAGAACATGCAAGTAAGATGTCAATCCAGTGAGCATTCTTGTCTGTAAATCATTGTGTATCAGGAATCATTCTGCTAATGTAGTTAAGATGAAAGGTCACAACAGTTCTTGTTTCTAACAAGTAAGGCCCTTGTGAATTTTTATCATGCATGGAATAAGCTGCATGGTATCCCAAAGATCCATTTCAATACTTGTACAGTATGAATACTTTACTTGCTGTTTTGTGTGGTATTGAATACCAGTATTATTTTTTTTTTTTTTAGTATCTCTTCTAACAATTTATTATGGAGAATGCTGCATGTTTACCTTGTCAGTTCTGAGTGCATCTCTCTGATACTCAAGAACATAATGGGTTCGTAGTTAAGTTAGGTTTTGGTGCAAATGGTGGCCTCCCGGATCCAGAGGTTCCTGGGTGAGATGAATTATATTCCTATGCTTCAGTCTCAGGTTTCAGGCTTGGCTATGGAACAGAGACAGCTTTGGTCTCCTTGGTGTGAGATCCTTGCAGGAATTTGGCAGAGGGAAAATGTTACAGTAGAACCCCCCATATCTGGATTGATTCTGCCCCCACCCGTGGATACACAAATCCGTGGATAGTAGGGAATGCAGTGTACTGCCACCTGTCCCAGCTTGATTGGGGCAGCGGCGGGTGGGAAAAGAGCAGATGGGGGCGGGGCAGGCGATGGGAATTGGTGAGGAGCGCGATCCTGCACTTCCCGTTCTTTTCCCACTGGCCACTGCGAGGATTGGGGCTGGGGCAGGCAACAGGAATTGACGAGGAATGTAATCCTGTTCTCCTCACCATCTCTTACCACTCGCCTCAGGCCCCAGGCCCAGTTATCCGTAATTGGCCCAATGGTGGCCAACCGTGGATATCTGAATCAGCAGATAATGAATCCGCAGATATGGGGGTCCTCCTGTATTTCTAGTTGTGCTGAATCTATCAGTACTTTTTGATAGCATTTATCATGGTACCCGCTGGGCTGCCTTGCTAGGACAGGTCTTGGAGGCACCATCTTATGGTGATTCTGCTCTTTCCTGGAGGTACAAATTCAGAAGGTAATGCTGGGGTTTCTTGTTTAAACTTCTTAGCCTGTGAATTTTCAGCCTGTGGAGTCCATCATGATTCCATTTGCCCTTTAGGCTATTTAACATATGCACGAAGTGAGTGAGGGATATTGTTGAGGTTTGGAGTTCATTGACAAAAATATTCTGATGATGATTAAAACTTCATTCCCTTTTCCACTGAATTCTGTGGAAGCTGTTTTGGTGCTAAAGCAGTGTCTGGCGTTAGTAATGAGTTGGATGAGGGCAAACAAATTGAATATTAATCCAGGCAGGACAGAGGGACTGTTGGTTGGTCAAAAAGCAAATCAAGGAATAAGGATCCAGTCTGTCCTGCTGTACTCTGAAGACAAAGACTCACAGTGTGCAGGTGCTCCTGGATTCAGCCCTGATTCTGGATGCCCAAGTTTCTGTAGTGGTGAGAGGTACATTTCAGCCATTGCTGCACTGTCTGTGCTGCATCTGTTACAGGTCTGATTTGGCCGCAGTGACACGTGCCTTAGTTGCATTCTGTATAAATTACTGTAATGTGCTCTATGTGGATTCAGAAACTTCAGCCAGTTCAGAAAGCTGTAGCCAGGCTGTTAGCTGGGGCTGGTTACAGGAAGCTCATAGGCTCCGTGTTAAACTAGCTCTAGTGGCTACTGTTCTGTTTCCAGGCACAATTCAAGTGCTGGTTATGACCTATAGAGCTTGGATCCAAGGTATCTGATGGACTGTATCTTCCCGTACACGCCTGCTTAGACCTGGAGATCTTCAGAAGAGGCCCTCCTCCTGGTCCCACCACCTCACAGAGTTGCCTAGTGGGCACACAAGAGGACCTTCTCAGTGTCTGTCTCTGAGTTCTGGAACTCCTTTTCTGAGAGGCTAAATGACTCCTCACTGCCTTTGTTGGCAGACAAATACTTTTTTAAAAATCCCAATAAGATTTCAGGAATTAACAGATTAAGCTTTGATAGGATGCTGCACTGTTTTTAATTGCTTTTTATTCTCTCCATGTATGCTTGAAGTTGTTTTTAATATTATCGATAGTTTCATTTTGTTTTAGTGATAATCTTTTCTATGTGTTTGCCCATATGGGATCTGACCTGGCTTTTAAGCCACTGAAAGAATCATAGAATCATAGAGTTGGAAGAGAGCCCAGGGGCCATGCAGTCCAACCCTCTGCTATGCAGGAACATCCATCAAAGCATTCCCAACAGATGGCCATCCAGCCTCTGCTTATAAACCTCCAAAAAGAAGACTCCACCACACTCTGGGGCAGCATATTCCACTGCCAGACAGCTCTGACCGTCAGGAAGTTAATAAAGGGGAGAGAAATAATTTCAATAGTAAAAATGGGTTTTAAAAGTCAGGTTTTTCCAGATCCATTTAGCCCACACTGTGTAGGATAATAGATTTATCCTACTTGGTTTCATACACAAATTCATTTTGTAAAAAAGGAATCACCAGTTCAGACCACCACCACCGCCACCAATTTTCTGACGTTGTTGTCTGTCATTAATGTCTGAAATGAATGGAAGGAATAGTCAATATTATCAGCATATCTCTGTGTATATCCATGAGGAACATGTGATGGTAAGAATCCCAGAAGGCTGTTAATTAATGTTTACAGAGTTACAGTGGGAATGATGTAAATCACAATTAAATTCATCCAGAGTCACTTGCATACTGAGATAGGAAAAAGCTGAGATACATATGAAGCTAGTGAGTCACTTTGTGCATGTGCATATTGGGGTTTCCAGACTAATGGAGTATACTAGAAACATATTTTGCTGCTTTTGTTTTTAGCATGAACATAATAGAAATCATGTCTGTGCCCCAGCTGTCTGTTGATGGGTTCATTTTTTGTAGGATAACTGCATATCAAGGACTGGCTTCATGCATTCTGCCTCATGTGATTCCACCTGCCCAGCTTCAAGTGTGGCATTATGTAGGTTCTATCATGGTGGACAACTTCTGAGGGTTGGGGGGGCACATTGGCTGCAGAGAATCTCTTCTTTCCCCTCTACATGGTATAGAAAAAAAATACTGAAGACCTTTAACTTCAAAAGCACAGTTTTCTTTTTTCAAAATAAGGTGCATGCTCCCTTCATTCCATTTTTACAAGGAGATTAGCACTTCTAGGTGGATTTTAGGACTATGAATCTTCATGTAAATAGATCTTGTGGTAATGCATGCATTTTAAAAAGAAAATGATCCTTTATTCCCATTATTCCATAGTGGGGCAGTGATGGGGGTGGGGTTTAGATTGCTGCATGTTGCCCTGCATACACAAAAACGTCAGTGTGAAATGGGTGTTGGGGTGTGGAACATATGTTCTTATCAGTTAGCTTCCCTCAGATGTAGCCAACATCGCCAGCTGTAAAGGATGATGGGAACTGCACTGCAAGAGAGAGAAATATTCCGCTCCACGTTGCACAGATGCATCAGTTGGCAACTACAGCAGCAGCAGCTCTTTCATCTGCTGTTATCAGGGATTATGGCCATGCTGGATGTGGGATTCTGGGAGCTGAGTTGTCCAACAAAACAAAAATTCCAAGTTCTGTTTTTGTCAGTGAGCACTTCAGTTCACTTCAGCTTTTCTTCAGATGATCTTGCACAAATTGGTGAGAGAGGCTAAGAGAGAGAACAGCTGCATTTATGAATCTTGCCCTCTTTGTGGTTTGGAATAGTGGTGGTTTATATTTTGTTTATTCCAGATTTGGTGTGAGTGGCACAGGCAGTTGTAGTTGTACTGTGACAGGACAACAGATGGAGGGCTTACGGACCTTATCGTTGCACAGTTAGGCTTGCTGTTTAGACCACGATTCAGAAACTGTGTGTCTTGTCTTGTCCTGTACTTAACTGCTGGCCCAAAGACAAAACAACTCTAATGCATTTAAGAATGGAGACAGAATGATATTGGATCTGTATTACTTTGAGTACTGAAGTGGCAGTTCCTTGTGTCTTGAATGTGATTTATCGAAAGTATTGACAAGCAGAATGGATTTTGATTTCTATAACTAAGAAAGGCCTAGTTATTTAAATCATTGAGTGTGCTGTCTTGCATATACGGTACTTTCCTGTGTGCAGGTCTCACTGAACTCAGCAGAATGTACTCTTCAATAGCTATGCATTGTATTTCAAATTGTCCCTCAGCACCCACATCCCCTGCTGCTGTGTTTTTGACAAAAGGGACATAGTGATAAGTGAGCGTGCATGCCCAAATTGCTTCCTTGTTTGCTAATGAGTTTCGACACCCACACATACCGCTGCCGCATCCCTGTTGCTGGTGGTGGTTTCCAGCAGCAGGCTTTGCAGACCCCCTGTGAAGGCTCTGCGGACCCCCAGGGATCCATGGACCTCAGGTTAAGAACCATGCTTTAAGGCACATAACAACAACAACAGCAACAACAACAAAATTATGTGGTTGCTGTAATACATAGAGCATAATCATTTTCTACTAAATAGAGTTTTTCCATGACCTCAGAACAGAATCAAAATGTAAAAAAATTAAATTGCTCGTATATCATCTTTTTGTGTATTAAATCTAGTTAAACTTTTAAAACCAGATCTTTAAAAAATACACTTGTTAAAATTCAAGTAAAAATACGTAAAATACAGTCAATTTGCATTTCTCTCTACCCCCATAATGAGTGCACATATTTCATTACCTTCACTATAATTTTCATAGATGCCAAAGAACGTCTAGCTGATTATAGAAATTTAAATAAATTTAAATCAACATCCTTCTTTTAGCCTGCTATTTTAAGCACTTTGCATTTCTCATTATTGTCACCATTTTTAGGCATTTGTAGGTTCTGTTCTCCATGTATTTTCACTCCACTTCCTACATTAGGAATTTCTGATGCTGAGTCATAGAAAAAGATTGCCATTTGCAATGCTGAACCTGACCTTAGCTCTTGTGTTTAAGGTTAAACAGCTATTTTAAACTGTAATTCCAAAGCTAATCCACAAGATGGCACTTTAACAAAACTAATGAGGGCATTCCAGCTCTGAGCAGGCAGTCAGAGCATTTTGAATGTTGTTCATTTCTGAAAAATAGATGCTGCATAGAAAAAATAGATCAACAGACTAATTGAAGATGTCATCTCTTATATTAGTATATTCCCTTTTCTCTCTCGTGATAAGCTGTTGAGTCTAAAGCATTTATAAGCCTCTTCTAAACAATCGAATTAAGCCCTATTGTTTCTTTCCAAATCACCACTTTAATAGTTACAATTTGTTTAGTTGTCCTCTAGAACAATTTGCATTTTGCACAGTGGTTTTTCTAGGAACAGAATCTCATCCTCTATTCTGGTTGGCTTATTGAAAAATAGGTAATGTAAAAACATTCAGAGACCGAATGTACGGTGGTTCTTTAGTGAATTCTTGAGGATTCTGATGCCTCCCTGCAGCCCAACCCTTGGAAGTAGTCTTGGGTTTCCCTGCTTGGAGATTCATGGAAAATCCTCAGAGGAGAAGCAGTGAAACTATACTGCCCCATGCCCACCATGCTCTCAGTAGTGCAGTGAAGCAGAATGAGACATTCACACCCAAACTGGTTATTAAACCATAGTGGGCATGGTTGTGCAATAACAGTATCATGTGATAGACTCCTAAGAGCCAGGCTGTGGTGGCTTTCCCCCAGCCTCCCACTGGTCTAGCTTCCCTGTCCTGGTTCTTAGGATTTCCTGGCCAGTGAAGCCGAGCATCAAGGAGACCAGTACAGGAGAAAGTCAGCATTCCCTTAGACCTTCTGAACATTTTGTTCTGCAAGGTAAATTCCAAATGTCAGGGGTTTCCATAAATGATATTTTCCTATACAGGAAATTGTGTCATTCTCTTTGCTTGAATTTCAAGAATTTTAAAAACTCAGTGCTGATCTGGCCTCTCTTGCAGATATTTTTACTGTCACTACTAATATTTTGTTCATTTGTATCCCATCTTTTCCTTAACACTGGAACTCAAGGGGACTTACGAATTGTTAAAACCAATACAGATTGAAAACAAACAAAACCCTCAGTAATGTTACATTATATATGTAACATGTTAGTTAAAAACAGGTAATCTATAGAGTTAAAACTATTTAAAATTAATTAAAAACAGAATATAAAATTATTGTTATAACTATGTGCTTATATGAGTGGGGCATCTGTGCCCCTCCGGATGATGCGGGACTATAATTTCCATAATCTCTGGCCACTACCCATGCTTGCTGGGGTAAGCAGAAACTGTAGTCAAACAACATCTGTAAGTTTGGCTGGGCAGGGAAAGAGAACATGTTATTAAGTCAGTTTTGTGTAGTTCATTTTTCACAATGACACCAAACACATAAAATTGTAAAGAATGAAGTTGCATGTATTAGTCTAAAATAAGACACCTGTTCTATATAAGAGGATAATGGCTGCATGTCCACTTGTCAGAATAATAGGGGAAGAGAACATTTGAGGGGCAGTGCTGTTTCTTTTGCTGCTTGAACAACGTTGCACCTTCAGTAGGTGCACAGTGGTGATCTACTGTTCCTGGCCTTAGAAGCTCAGAGCAACATGTTGGCTTGCGTGCCTCTTTCCCTCGCTACCTGTTAATTCCTTTTATTTCCTTTTCCTTTTGGGGCTAACCATTGTCTGGTGTTACACGTGCAGTGAAGTCAATTGTAAGCCCTGGTCCCCGTTCATATCTAAATGGCTTTGCTGACCAGGGTTCTGATTAACGCTGGTATACATATAAGATTGTGTCACAGTTGAGTCTGGGGAGGGAAAGGAGCAGGAATTTGCATGGTAGGTATGAGTAAGTGGGAAAGGAAAAGGACTGTGTAAACTTGTATATTTCCAATCGTGAATAGGAATGTGGACATGTTGTGTTTGTTGTACTTCCAAAGGTTGGAAGATCTTTACAAGAGTAGCAGTGGGGAAACCCTGCTTAAAACTACCCTTATTAGCATTCTGTTCAGCATTTTTGCTGTGTTGTAGACATCTCATTTATTCTCATCTAATCTGCTATTTGAAGTAAGCTGCCCTGAGATCTGTTATGATTGGGCATCCTATAAATACTATAAATATGCTGGACTCTTACAATTTTGACTTTATGTACACTTACATGTTCCCAATAATACCTAAGGTAGTCAGTAAGTAGTTCTGTTCACCCCCCCACCCCACTTTAATACAAAAATCCAAAGTGTCGTTGTATGGTTGCTATGTTCAAGTGTCTCCTTGATTGGTTTCTGTTTGGCTAAGTTGTAAATTAGTCATGCAAGAAGAAATTAAAATGAAAAATTAATGCAGTAGCGTTTAGAGTTGAATGAAAGCTTTAGGCAAATGTACCGTGATAATTGCATGAGGGAAAAATAATGTTATTGCAGTCAAAAGTCTATTTAATATTCAGGTACATTTAATTAAATGTGAGATGTTGTGGTAATGTGATATGCAGTTATGTAAAATTTCAAGGTGACAAATGAAACCTCTCTGTCTCTCATAAAATGGGTTAGAGTGGCCATTGGCAACTTTAGTGTTGCTGGGCATAGACACTACTGTGCTAATGACAGATGTTGTTATTATTATCATTTGTTTATATAGCACCATCACTGTACATGAGAGATAATTGTATGTAGCTGCATGTCCTCACAGTGATTTTATTAAGAATAGCTTTGCTCCATATTCACTACTAGAGAAATAAGTGAGAACTGTTGCCTTATTTTCTCTTAGGTGAGTAGGGCAAATTACACCGTACTTTCTCTTCTTCTTTCAATAAAATGGTGAAGCAAATAAAGAACCTCTCTTCACCCTTTTGTTGGCAAGAGAAAATTGCTTTGCTGCAACTTGTTTTGGGGTATTGGATAGTGCCACTTCAGGTTTCACTGTAAGATTTGGCGACCATTTATGTAACAGTGTTGGTAACCCTAGAGCAGTGGTTCTCAACCTGTGGGTCCCCAGATGTTTTTGGACTTCATCTCCCAGAAGCCCTGAGCATTGACCATAGTGGCTGGGGCTTCTGGGAGCTGAAGTCCAAAAACATCTGGGGACCCACAGGTTGAGAACCACTGCCCTAGAGAATTGGGGAGGCTATGAGAGTCTTCTCAGAGTTTCAGCTGTCAGTGCTGTAACTTATAAAGATCCGGCTTCCATTAGTGACTTTTTTGGTAGTAGAGATCCATACAGTGGCATTCCATACTGCAACCAAGGGTGAGACAATGACATTTCCATAAGATTCTGCATGAAGGTCATAAATGTTACTTTATTCAAAGGACTAAAAAAAAAAAATCACTGTTCTTTCTGTTATGCTCTTACCTCTTTCATCTGTCACATTTTCCAAATGGCCTTTGGAAAGTAAATTGCATTAGTGATGCAACACCAATATGTAATGCTTAATTCAATTATTTTATGTATTTTAAGGAGGAACTTAGAGAACTCCGGGAACAACCGACTGATCCTCAGGTGCAGCAAGAAATAATTAACAGTATCGAAGAAGTCTATTTTTCCAATGATTCCTTTGATATTGTTAAGTATGAGTTGGAGGTAAGAAGTTCTTTAAATCAGAATGACAGGTCTTTTAAAGAAAATTTCTGGTATATGTTTCCTTCTTCACTGTTCTTGATGTATATTTTTCTCTGTCTCAAAACAGAAGCATTCGTCCATTTGTTATTTTTGAAGGTTTGATCCAAGCCATGCCCCATTACTAATTTTCATTGATCTTTTAAGTAATCCAGAATTTGGGTGACTTTTATATTTCTTTATGCTGAATTTTCTTTGTTTATCTCCAGAAACTGCCCCCTGTTCTTAATCTCCAAGAACTGGAAGAGAACAGAGACAAACTGAAGCAACAGCAAGCTGCTGTAAGTAGGATGCTGTTTCTCTTTTCTCTTTTTTACTACCTTTAGTGAGGTCTTATTAAATTCCTTTTCTCTCTCTATCCCTCTCTCTTTTTTTTTGTCAGAATCTGAAAGATCTAATACAACCTTGAAAACAATTTCACAACTCTTTGTGTGAGCTTTTTAAATTACACTTTAGATGGTGGCTGTTCACCCACTCTTTTTTCTAGCTTCTGGTATACCATTTGCTGTCTTTGTACTGTAGTTTAGCTGCTGTCAGGGGTTCTCCTTGCTGCAAGGGCAGCTTCCGTTAGCAATATGCAGTTGAAACTTCAGGGAGGAGGAGGAATACTTCCGTGACAGTGCAGGATTTCCAAATGGAAGATCCTAAGTTCAATCCCTGGCATGTTGGGTTGAAAGGTTCTGTAATAGATGTGTCCCTAAGACCTTGGAGAACTGTTGTTGGTGCTAGGTAGAGGATAAGGTACTCAGTGGCATCCAGACATGATGGCTATTGGTTATGTGTCTTCAAGCCAACTCTGACTTATGGTGACCTTGTCACAGGTTTTTCTTGGCAAAATGTATTCAGGATGGGTTTGCATTGCTCTGCTCTTAGGCTGATGGCGATATATTACCTCAACTATCAGCATCTGCCAAGGCTGATCAAACTTTGCTACCTGAGGCAGGGTTACAGATGATTCTTTCTTACTCAAGTCAAAAAGTAGCATACCAAAAGGCAGCTGTGTTATTTATGGAACACGACGAAAAAATGTGCTTCTCCATCTCTAGCAGTAGAAGTGCAGTAATAACAAAGTAAGTAACTGCCCTTTCATGACATCCAGGATCTGTTATCTGAGGCACCTGCTTTGTGCCTTATGGTAGAGTCAGCCCTGAGTATCAGATATTGGGGCACATGTGCAGGAGAGTATTATGACTCTTGTGCCTTGTTCATGGGCCACCCATAGTGGCCAGGGTGGGTACAGATTAAGTTAGATAAGTGTTTGGACTGATCATTAAGGATTTTCTTTTATATAGATTAAGGTGGGCAACTTTCCCACATCTAGGGAAAGTTGACCCTTGTACCTGGGAAGGCCATACCTTACCTACTCCAAATGTATTTTTAATTGAAACAGGTTCCTACATCCTCTAGGGACTGTCCGGGCAATTTTATGAGGTCTTTTTCAGATAGTGATGGGGACTGACTTATTTTAGGAGAGGTCATTCTACCAAACAGGAAGTGACTGGAAAAAGCCCCTGTCTTAAAAACATCTTGGGAAGAAATTTGGCAAAATTTCTGATCATGGTGTCTAGAGGAATGATTTTCTCAGTTAAAAAAAATGATTGGGGGATCACTGTGGCTCTGGGAATTTTATGTAGCCCATAGGCTGTTCTTTACCCACTGCTTTATTAGATGGACCAGTGGTTTCATTTTTTACAAAGAAGCTTCTCATGTTGTAAGTAAATAGAGAACCTGAAAATGGGAGGAAGCAGGTAATCTTTTGTAGTGCTGCCATGTGCTTCTATAATATAGCACTAATGGCAGCATTTCACATGGTCTACTCAACCCCCCCGGCCTTAAAGCCATCTCACATAGGCTGCCCATACTGGCTTTCCTAATGCAAGAATAGGAAGATTTTCTAGGGCACGGGGGGGGGAGGCATCAAATTTTCATGCCTAGCACTGTCATAAGGCACATCAGAATTAAAAATAGTTTAAAAAATTCCAAATTTATAATCCTTCCCCTAATCAGGCATTGCCAGATGACCATATCCTGTTTCAGATTTTTACTTTTTGCGGAGAGGGTATTCAGTCTCCCCCTCTCACCCAAAACTGCCATTTCTTGGATTCCTTCTGTGAGAGTCACAAAACTCGTATTTGGTTATTTCCCCCCCAAGTTATTTTGTTTGTACGGCTGTGAGTTCAGTGTGGGTTGCCAGAAGGCCAGGAGATCTCACAGGTCATACTGTGTATCTCACAGGTCATGCTGTGCTCCCTTCTGCCTAGTTGTTTTGTGTCTGTTTTATTTAGTCATTCTGTAGCCACCTTTGCTCTGTCAGCACAAAAGGCATTACTGGCCAACAACATTTTTTACTAGCTCTCTAAGAGGGAAGTGGTCTAACACCTCATGGGGCCCTTGGAATAGGGGAATCCCCCTCTTCTGTAATCATTATTGGCGCAAACACTTAGCAGACTAGTACATATTTTTGCCTTCTAGTAAATATATTTAGGACAGTGATCTGCACTTATTCCACCAGTCTTCCCATCTGTATGGAGTTCCTTGTTGCCTGTGGATACTAGAAGAACTATTAATTATAAGGATGTTTTTCTCTGTGTTAAGTGGTAGTGAGAGTCCTGTAGGTCAGCCGTTATAAGTTGATACAGGCAGTTTGGCAGAAATAAATGCTCTGAAGGAATTTAGCGTGTTTAGTTGAATATCCCTTCCATTACTAGGTATGATTATATGACAATGAAAAGATGCTTATTTTTTTCCTGCTTCTGGCTGAGTACAAGATGCAACCACATTACATTTGCTGTAACATAGAAATTGTGGAAAGCAGAAAACATACATTTACTCTGTAAGTCGCAAAAAAAGTGAATGATTGCATCCCATATTATTAAATAGCAAAAACATGCACATGGACACTTCAGCGCATCCATGTTCACACCACTGCCATTTGATGTATGGGATGTAGCACTCTGTGGTTGCTAGAACCTGCAGATCCAGAGGTCACAGATTTGAAGAGTCCAGTATAATTGACATCCTCTATAAATTGCTTTTAGGACAGTATGTCTATTTTTTTAAAGTGGTTTAGTTAAAACTCTTCTATGGATGACTCATTTTGTGATTATGTACTCATGAAAGGTAAATGTGTTATATTAAGCTTCATTGTATTATTGCTATCATTTAATTTTTTGTTCAAGTGTGCTCTTCATATTGGAATGGGGTGGGAGGTTATTCTGTTCCTCATTTCCAATAAGAGCCTGCAATCTTCTTGGTCTTTGCTCTTTAGCCAGCCATGGCCATCATTCTTCTGAGTGTTCATTACATTTACTTGCACACATTATACTTTAACATGCAGATAAGTTCACGTTTTAGATAGCTTATTGAAAACTTCCAGAATTCTTCAGAGTATTTGATACAAAATTCTTCTTTTCGAATGTGACACCACATGTAATTACCTTACTTTAAATATTTTCTTTAAGGTATCTAAAAAAGTGGCAGACTTGATACTTGAGAAGCAACCTGCATATGTCAAGGTATGTGTGCATATTTGTATGAGTTTTCTTTGATTGCAGGAGCCTTATGTGATTTACCAAGTGCTACCTCCAGTGTTAGTGTAAAACAGTGTAACAGCTTCCATTATAGTCCTCACATATGCATTTTAAAACATTTGTATCACATATTATTTCCAAAGAACTCTTACCTGCTTAAAACTGAGTCAATGATTTAACAATTAAAACATCCCTCTCATCTATAGCATAGCATAATACATGAAAACAGCAACAGAAAAAATGCTATAGCAATCAAAATATTTAACATGTTCAAAAAAAAATAATTAGAGATGCATTGTTTAAAACAACAGCTCAGAATTGGACAACAAGTATAGGAAACTCTTTCATGAAGATGTGAGATGGGCTTCCTTTAGAGGGAAACCTAACCACAGAAATTGCTTCTTAGTGAAGAGACAGCAAACTTGTAGCCTTCCAGATGTTGCTGAACTAAAACTTTCAGCATGGCCTGCCATTGGCTCTGTTGGGTAGGCCTGAGGGGACTTGAATTCTAACAGCATCTAACCACAGATTCTCAATCCCTATGAATCCTTGTAAGTGGGATAATGTAGTCTTATTGACAAACCTATACACGTCTCCTTGAAAGTAAGACCATTGAGTTAAGTAGGGCTTGATTTCAGGGGAACCGGTATAAGATGGCAGTCTTAATATGAAAATCAGTACCACACATAAAAAAGAGAGAGCTGTTTAGGATACTAGCAAAATATACTTGGATCCCTTTCATCAGTACATAATTAATTTATAATCATAAGAAATATGTCAGCTTGCAAGTCTCTTTATTGGCTTTTGTTGACCACAAACCAAGCAAACTAGACAAAACAAAACAAAAGTAAATTGGGCCACAAAGTGTCTGCATCTAAAACAAGCCTTCTCTAAGATGGTGTTAATAAAAGAATGACACTCTTCCTGAAATTTTAGCATGGTAGGTAAATGGTTAGTGAAAGTTAATTTTTTCAGGGTAGAGTTTGACTGATCTGAGAATATTTGAGACAACAAGACAGTATGCAGTTCTGTTTCTGCAATGCAGATTAGTTATAGCTGCTTCTCAGATCTTCTATGGCCTATGTAAGAGTTTCAAACTGCTCCAAAGGAACAAATATTGGTGCAGGGATATCATGGGCAATTTTCTTGTCTTTCCAAAGGACATTTCAGTTGTCTTTCCTGTCACTTCCAGAATATATATGTGGTCAATGAAATATAGCAGGGCATTAATTCCTAGCACTAGCCTGTCAGTCTTTCCCTCCAACAAATTGTTCCACAGACACATGATTAAGAATGTCTACAATTAGAATACTGCTTGTCCTGGCATCTGATCATCCCATTATTCCAGTGTCCTTGAAGACAAGCTTAATTTTCTCTTATATGAATGCCCATTTGTCCTTGTCTTTCAAAAACTGCACTTGGGTGGCACAAGTCTTGCCCCTATCTTTGACACTGGGGGTCAGTCAAGATTTAAGGTTTCCCTGGACAAAATCCTATTAGTGTCTTACATGTCTCTGAGTGTCTCTCTTTTTAGATGGAGCACCAGGATTGTTGTCTTGCCGTTTGTACTCTTGTCTGAAACGATCCCTTCCATGACTGTCAAGCCCCTGGAAGGTTCCTGGCTGCTGCTGCTGCCCCTGGCCAGTACGAAAGGGAAGGAAGAAGAGGCAGTGCAGAAGAGGAAGAAGCACTTGGTCTTTGTTCTGAGGGGAAGAGCAGGGATGATGTACTTAATTTGGGAGTGTACCCTCATTTCTTCCTCTTGCAAGCTCAGACCAGCTGCATCTTCTTCTTCTGAACTCTTCCCTCTCTCCTGTACTCTTTGGTAAGAAGCAGCTGCAGTGGCTCCTTCTGGAGCTTGACAGCTATTATAGGGGGAGACATGAAGCTGTGCAACCAGAGCATTACGCTACTCCCGCAATATAGGATCTTGCATTCTGTGTGTTCAGCACACAGATACTTCCTTTCTCCAACAATATATCCACCTTCTTAGGCCCATGCCCTGTACTATAGGCCATGGGATGGGGACTGTGTGGCTCTCCAGATGTAGGATTGTAGTTCCATTGACTCTAGCCAACAGAGCCAGTAGTTGGGAATGATGAGAGCTCGAAATCCAACAGTATCTGAAGAGGCATATACTTGTAATACCTGTAGTGGGATGACAAGATACAAAGAACAACTGCAGAAGAGGGTATTCTGGGAGAAATTGTATCTGCTTACATCACATCGTAGAGCTAATGAATGCTAAGCCCAGCTGAATCTCAAGACTCAAATGTGGGGCAAAAAGCCATGTTTGCTGGTAAAAAGCATGTGTTCAATTGGCTTTTTTTCATTCTCTAATACCCCCATTTCTCAGAAGTTATAAGGTAGGATTTAACTGGTAGTTTGCACAGTTAATTTTAAATATCAGTAAGAATCCTTTTGTAAAACAAGAACATCTAAAACACACAGAAAAGGGATTTAATGTTGGCAGCAGCAACAGCTTAAACAGCTTTTAAAAAAAGCGTTGTGCCTAGATTTACACTGGAGCATTGTAGTGTAATGGTTCCAAAGAGACTGTTTTAAAAAGGTTTCGAACCAGTAAAAGCTATTTCTGAAAGTCAAATGTGCTCATTTACCTGATTTAAGTTGAAAGTGGCTAGACATATTGCAACCATAGATCATGCAACCTTATCTGGGAGGTTTTATTAGGTTGTCGTGGCATGAAAATGGACTTGAAGGTTGGTGCTTAAACTTTGTTGTCTGCTGACACTGTCAGACTAAGCTGGTAAATTCCTAGTGGAAGTTTAATTTCTCTGGGTTGTATGGGAACTCTCCTGTTGCTCGGTCATATCCCTTCAGGGCTCCCTTACTGGCAGAGTTAGATCCAGCTCAGTGCAGCTGTGGGTGGAGTGGTAATAAGAAGAGTGGAGACACTGTCCCTACATGGGCTGTCCATCAGCTGACCCTCCTTGAGGATAATCTTTCATTTCTCATTTCTCTTCTAATCCATATGTTGTGTGCAACTTAAGCCATTTTTCATGTGCTGGAATACTGTTGAAAATTTTTGCAAATAATGCAGACATCTCTGTTGCTTGAAGACATCCAGTATGACAAAAATGGATTCCAAGCTGCACACTTCCTAATGTAGTTTTTTTTTTAAACAGGCAAAATTATAAATGTTAGAAATTTGCTTCATGGGGAATATAATCTCTATAAGAATCTCAGTTTGCTCCAGATCTTTTGTATATTTCTTATATGATGACTTTGAATGGTCATGGTGAAATTGATAGATCTCAGGGAAGATGATGGATCATTACAATTATATTACTTACTTGGACAGTTCTTTTAAAAAGATATAGGCTGATGTAAATCAACTATGCATAGATAAACAGACCTCTCTATTTGGTCCAACAGTTCTGTATCCTTGAAGAACTAATTGATCCCGTTACATTCTGTAGGAACTTGAACGAGTTACATCGTTGCAGACTAGCCTGCAGTTAGCTGCTATCATTTGCACAAATGGAAGAAGGTACAGTACATCTCCTTCTGATACTTTATTGATTTAGAAAAAACAAAAGAATAATGAAAATAAACTGAGTAGCATTTTTGAAGTAATTTTCTAGTTGCTTTACTGTGGATTTCTTTAGTGGTCACATTTGTAAGATACTTTTCTGTCAATGAGTTTGGGGAGGCATACATCGTATTCTATTTGCTGTTTTGTTTATCTTCATGAGAACCATGTGAAGCAGGTTAAGCAGTAGCATATGGAGATTTGCCCAAGAATTTCCAAATTTCTTCTCTTCTGGGTATGCTAAACAGGAAATTAAACCTGGAACTCTACATTGCAAATTTGGAATTGCTGTGGCTTGTTTATTCTTGTTTATGTCGAACTATATTATCAATGTACAGACTTGTCCAGCCTAAGGCCCTCTTTATGTTTTGTACTATAACTGTCTTTGTCTTTGGCCATTGTGCATATTGGTTAGGAGTTAGAACATCTCAATGGCACAAGTTTGGAGAAGACTGATTCAGCATTATGTATGAACACATTCAAAATACCATACCTTAGTTAAATTTCCTTTATTGTATTTGGTGTATTATATGAATGCCTATATTTTTTTAAAGTCCAAAGGGATCCCTTCGCTTTGGGATCAGTGGCTAGCATCCTGTTAGTTACTTATGCTGGTATGTCAGTCTTACATCTGCATATGTCTCTTTTTGGTTGATGTAGAGGTTGGTATTTCCTTCCTCCTGCACTAATCAAAGCCCCCCTTCTTGACTTACAATAGAGATGCTACAACCCCATCATGGCAATTCAGTGGCTGATAGAGAGTGGAAGAGGGATTGAATTAGTATCTGGCTATGTCCCTGTAGCTAGGCATGAAATTATTGCATCGCCCATTAAGACCAATGGAGGACACCAGCAGAACTTTCCAGAGGATGTAATTATTTTGCTTCTGGCTACAGAGATATAGCCAGACACATCTCTAATCACCCACTACTGTCAACGGGCATGAAGTGGACACTGGGTGCCACAGTGGGCCTGGGAGTTAGTGAATGGTCACTCAAAATGCAGTTCAGCATTTGGAATTATGTTACCCTAGACCAGTGGTTCTCAACCTGTGGGTCCCCAGATGTTCGTGGACTTCAGCTCCCAGAAGCCCCAGCCACTATGGTCAATGCTCAGGGCTTCTGGGAGCTGAAGTCCACGAACATCTGGGGACCCACAGGTTGAGAACCACTGCCCTAGACCATACAGGATTATGCATGATGTGTGTTTGGATGTGGTGTCATTCTTGAATTGTAGATTTTATATCTGTTGATTTGGAACACAGACCTAGTGCAGCATTATTTTGGCTCTAGATGAGCCTAATTGTATTTCACAGTAGGGTTTTTTTTTTTTAACTTCTGCAGGCATCTGAACATAGCAAAAGAAGGTTTTACTCAAGCCAGTTTGGGGCTTCTTGCAAATCAACGAAAACGACAGTTGCTGATGGAGCTGTTAAAATCTCTGAGAACAATAAAAACCCTGGTATGAGTAGAATTTATCTTTAATTATCAAAATAGTTTCTGAATGCTCCTATTATGTACAGTGACCTTTTTCTCCTTTAATTTCTAGCAACAAACTGACGTACGCTTAAGTGAAATGTTAGAGGTAAGAAAATATCAGACTAGAATTGGATTGTGGTTGAAAGAACTTTTCTTTATCCTTGTAGGCATTCTAAATGTAGAACATAGAAGTTGAAAGCTGTTGTAGATCTCTGTATAGAGGGAAGCCTTGCTTATACCTCTTCAGTCTTTCTAGATCTAATCTTGAATCGTCCTATAAGAGGTTCTCTGTAATCATTGCAGAAGATGGAGAACTTTCTTCTCGTGTTACCTACCTGCCTGCAGCCTGATCATAGAGCTACAGCTAAAGTAAAAGTCAAACTTGTCAACTTTCCCGTTTGTATAAGCCTTAAATGGGTAGCAGAATCTCTGGATGTGGACATTACATCTTCCTCTGAAGGCCTATAGTGTTGGCTTACTAGTCAGTTCAAATCCTGCATGCTGCATTGAGCAGCATCTATGGATTAGCAACCCCTAATCTGCAAACTTTTTACTGTTTCATTGGAAACACTAAAAATAGCAGTCTCAAGCAATGAGTGAGCCCTGTCTCATTTATTCAGTTTCAACAGTTTAGATGAAAGCAACCCCAAAGTTTTGCTTCCGTTTTCTCAGTATATATGCTTTATTTCTCACAGGAGGAAGATTATCCAGGAGCTATACAATTGTGCCTCGAATGCCAGAAAGCAGCTAGCACTTTCAAACACTACAGTTGCATCAGGTAACACAACAGATATTTTCCAAAGCTGGTGCTGCCATTCATTTAAGCAGGGATGAGGAAAGAACATGCTGTACTTTAGGGAATTTCCAGCTAATTTGAATTACTGAGCATCAGTGCTGGAAATTAATTTTCTGGTTTGAAAAAAAATAAGACGAGTAGATGTCTTTGCGTATGTGTCTGTCTCTTTGTGTTTGCTTTAAAGCACCAGTTTTCAAAATCCTGGCATATCAGGATTTTGGAGGCATGTGTAATTTAAAAAAAAATATTATAATATATTTTTAAATTTGGAAAATAGGGAAAAAGCAGTGATACCAGTTGCTTTCTTAGTGAACAGCTTACTCCATCATCCTGTGATGCAAAGTAATATAGCCTACTATCTTTAACTTTCCTTATCTTTGAGTTATGCTGTAGTCTAGAGATCAGTGTGTGTGATATGTGTCAGTGTGATATGTGTCAACCAGCCTCCTTAAAGTTCCCATACTCCTAAAACCCTGTTTCTTCCAATCCAAGCTGTGATGTTGCAAATTTCAAATGAAATTATTGCAGGAATCATGTATGATTTTTATACTTATGAGAAGGGGACATGGCTTTAAAAAGCTTCAGAAACACTGCAAAGTTCAGTTACATTTTACTGGCATGACCAAAATGTACACAGTTGATGCAATGTATTTACCTCAATGAGAATGCAGGGTGAGTCTTCAGTGGCAAAATTGTAGCTAAGTTGTTATGGTGCTTGAAAAGCTCTACTTTGTTCCCTGCACATTCATCCAATACTTATGACAATCTTAGTCATGAATCCTTTCTTTCTTAGTCACTTGTCTCTGTATATCAAAGGGATCTGCTGCTTTAAGGTCTGCAAATTTAAGGTGGCTAGTTATCTTGCCTGGCTAATTATTTTGTTCTTTCTAAATTCATTTACAAATTGCTTGTGGGCATCTCTATGTCGTTTGATTGCAACTCCCGTTGGCATGGGCTCAACACAACTTGATTGGTCTGTCCCTGTTTGTTAGTCACTTTTGTAGCTTTTCTATAATAATAAAAAAGAAAAGCAGGATATAAGAATAAGTATAAAACACATTTGAAGCAGTGATATCTCATAAATATTCAACTAAATACACTTTATTGAAATGCATTGTACCTCTTGAGTAAATATTTAGGGTAGAGAAATTAGATTTTCTTTAATATATTGGACCTGTACCTTTTGGCTTTGCTGCCATTTTAATCACTGCCATGGTGTTCCCTTCTGACTCCTATTGAGCTGACAGGTACAGGTGAACAGGGACCTCTCAGTACATTTTAAATTAATTGGTTGAATAAAATGAACGGCGTGAATTTACAGGTTATCCCATTTAATTGTCTCTTTGAAAAACCAAATCACCATGCCTGGCCACTGTGCTATTTGATTCTGATGTGCATTGTGGCTTTTTTTGCTGTGCACCGTGGATTTCCATCAATTTACTCTAATATTGAAACAGGCATATTTGAGGCATATTCCCCTCCTCATATACGATGTACCAAAGAATTTTGTCCTGAAAAGGATCAGCTTAAATGGAATATATTACTCCCCCAGCTTCCTTGTGTGAAAGTTCAGTTTGGAGTAAATAAAATAAATAGTGGGAGAGTTGTCAGATAGATGCCTGCCTTCTTCATTTTTGTTGCCTGATTTATTCCCACTATGAGAAATGAATCAAATATTTGTAAGAGTTCCTCTGATACTTAGGTAATTATTTTGACATCAGAGAGGGCCGTGAATCATTTTTGAATGGATATGTGGACAAGTGGTCAGTTTTAAATGGATACATTTGGCATCCAAGAGGATCCTGACCTGACTAAAAGGATATCTGTTCCAGGAACTTAGACTATGCCAGGAGGAGCTCTTCAGGTGCATACCTCATGGCTTGTTCTATCACTGTGTACCTTGCATGCTCAGATATGTACCTTTTAACAGCGCTCAGTGGTGCATATTATTTTGAAGTGTATCTTCTTTTTGGTTGGGATGCTGGTCATAGCCAGAGGCAGCATGGAATACTGTACTTGTGCATTGTTCCAGGCATGTTTGGTGGATGGATGGACAATTTGTGACTCTTAAAATTTTGCTAGAATGCACATGTCTTTGTCCACCACCGTTGGCTCTATTGGTTATAGCACATGAAAAGTTGCATTTCAGCAAAATCTGAAGGGCCAGAAGTTTTCTACTGCTTTTATAGAAAGTAAAATGCATTAGGGTTGTAGTAAGTGATAGGACATCTTTCCACTCTCTTAATGGTTTGCTAATGTTGCCCTTAAACAGAAAAATGTGAGTATTCTGTAACTTTTGTCCTTTAATGCACTAAGACCATGTGTAGACTTAGGGAAGAGATTGTGGCTCAGTGAAAGACCACATATTTTTGCTTATAGGTCCCAAATCCAGTTCCTGTTTTTTCTATTCAAACAAAAAGAGGATCTGGTAGCAGGTATTGGAAAAGACCTCTGTGTGAAATACAGGAAAGCCTCTGCTGGTTGGAGCAGACATTACTGGTTTAGATTGACAAAAGATCTGGCCTGGTATAAGGCAGAATGTTTTCCAGCCACATTTTACATGTAGCCATAAGTTTTTAGAGGAGAGGCCACTGTTCACTGGTAAGACCACTTACTTTCAATTTAAACAGATTTATTCAGGGATGGCTGTGGAAGAAGTTCTATTTGAAACCCAGGGGAGTTGCTGCCAGTCAGTGTAGACAATACCAGGGTTGTAAGGCCTCTGTCTATCGTCCTAGAACTTACTTGGAAGAAAATTCGGTCAGAATCTATAGGATATTCTGGTTCATGTGTTTAGCATTGACCATAGTGGTTTGAAATAGATTGGTTTTATGCTTCTTTCAGTTGATCATCATAGTAGGCCTAAGAGTTGGTCCAAACTGATGAATACATCAATAATTGCATCATATTTATTTAATTGATTTATAGGTTCCCTCACTCAAACACTTCTGATATGTTCTTCATTTAAAACATTTGTGTGCTTCTATTCTGTTTAAAATCAAAATCACCAAGCATCAATAATTAGATACAGTTCAAAATGCACAACAGTGATGTGTCAACAAAAATAATAAGAGAACCAAGCATAATAAATGCAAATGTTATTCAGGCCAAAGGTTTAAAAAGATGCAGTTTATCCCATTAAAAATAAAATATTCACCCCTATAACTAAACCAGAACATTTGGTAAATGGTCCAAACCTAATCCTCTGCCTATTCACTGATAAGAACATAAGAGCTGTGTTGGATTAGACCAAAGGCCTATCTGGTCCAGTTCTTACACTTGGTTGTTTTGTGTTTTCTGGTCATTTCCTACTTATGGCAGTGCTAAGGTGAATCTTACCGCAGGGTTTTCTTGGCAGGATTTATTCAGAGGAGGGTTGCTTCTGGCTTCCTTTAAAGCTGAGAGAGTATGACTTTGCCAAGATC
This sequence comes from Iguana delicatissima, assembly GCA_948472985.1. Lineage (NCBI taxonomy): Eukaryota > Metazoa > Chordata > Lepidosauria > Squamata > Iguanidae > Iguana > Iguana delicatissima. The sequence goes on from CAOKZL010002021.1 coordinate 321,848, forward strand.
AGCCAGTGGATTTCCAAAGGCGGAGCAGGGATTCAAACTCTGGTCTCCAGAATCATAGTCCAGCGCTCAAATCACGACACTTCTCCATCCTTACACCACCAAAGAGAAATGAAATATTGGGACCCGTAAAGCTGTGTGTCTAGTTTTCTCTACGACACTTTAAATTACTAGTAGTTTTTTCCCCTCCTATGTCCTTTTAATGTTGATTTGATTGTCTTATGAAATTAAATTCTGCTGGAGTATCTTAAGAACTGTTGTGATACCTTCGTAAGGCCATAATTGTTGTCTTCTTCCCCATTTATTTATTTAGTTTATAGCCTGCTCTTTTTTTTTTTTTTTTTTGCCAAGAATAGCACTCAAGGAGGCTAACAGCAATAACATTCAAATAATAGTAAAAATATAGTTAAAACAAAATCCCACTTTTGTAATATGCTTCATCACTATCTGTGGGAGAAGTTCTGGTCTGCATAATTCTTTTACCTATGGCAGATCTCTGTTAGAACTTGGGAAAATACCTGTGTCATAAAATCCAATTGTCCTTAAGTTTTGAAGATAGTGCTTAGTGTTTATGTGGGGCATATGGTTTGTGGACGGTCTGTTTTCTGGGGACTCTTCTACATATTTAATGAACTCCTGGCATTACTGTGTTTTCACCTTGAGAGATGAAAATGATTGAAGTTTCTTTGGCCATCAATCAGCATTACTAGCACAAGATATATTGTGCACAATATTGTTTTTTGGAATAATGGCCTTGAGAAAAAAAAATCTGTTAAATTAAAGTAATGTGGCACAACATTCATCTTAGTCTGAAACATTTCCACTTAGTTTTAGATAGTCTAACGCTGGACTTTATTGTTTTTCAGTGAATTGAATTCAAAATTGCAAGACACTTTGGAGCAAATTGAGGTGAGAATTGGCTATGTTGATTTTAACTGACAATGAGTATCTTGACTATAAATGGCCCCAGCCATTTAGATGATTAGATGGCATTTTGCTTTATTGTGACCAGAGACTGTCTCCACTTGCATTATTCAGAATGTATAACCTTCTTTCACCTTCAATTTTATAGGAACAGTTAGATGTTGCACTTTCCAAAATCTGCAAGAACTTTGACATCAACCATTATACCAAGGTGCAGCAGGCTTACAGACTCCTTGGGAAAACACAAGTAAGCAATTTGTTTAAAATTATGTCAGGTTATAATGTGGACCAGGTAGTCTAACTATCTGGGCTTCCAGTCTCAAGGGCTAACAGTAGTTGTAAAAGAAATATGATCAACGTATACAAATATGCAATCTGAATATTCACTACGAATAAAGTACAGATAAGTATTCCTTGTCTGTAGGCAATGCACACACACACTCCAAAGAACAAAGATCACAACTGAATGAAAATTGATTGGTGCTCTAGTGGTTTCATTCATTGTCTGTTTAGTAATTTCAGTAGTCAAGACAGACATGTTATGCATGTACACATATGCTGTTAAACGTACAGACTTCCCCCATTTATTTGGCAGGTTGGGAACTGAAGCAGTTGGTTGAAAAGTGGAACCCATGCACCTGTCCTGTAGGGAGCATGAAGGACTTAAGGAGGCTCACTTGCAAGTCTGTCAGTTAGCTTAGTGCCTCCCCACCCTCTCACTTTACAAGCAGTACGCAGACGTGAGTGGTTCTAAGCAAGTCTCTGTAGGCAAGAAGAACTGATGAAAGAGTAAAACCACTGTCAAATTAATGGAACTTGTCCTTAATTTGGAAGCATCCAATAGAGTGTCAAAAGATGGGGGCTTTCTCTAATTAACTTTGTGTTTCATACTCCTTAGAAGGAAACGTGAACTCTTCTGTTGTCTGTCTTGGTCATTTTTACATCATGTCATTTACTATTTCCTAGGCAGAAAAACAAGTAACAATTGTGTGTTTGAAAAGACAATAGGCAGATTTACTATTCTCCAGCTTTACATTTGCGACAGTCTTTCGTATCTTAGTTATTTCCATTTCTTTGCCCAATCTGATTTCAGTTGTGTTACTAAGTCTTAGGAGGCCTAAATACCCTAAAAAGAACAGTTCCTGTCTGATTTGAGAAGCTAAGCAGTGTCAGCCCTGGTTGGGATTTGGATGGGAGACTACTAATGAATAGCAGGTGCCGTAGGCTATAGAGGAAGGAACTAGCAAAACCACCTCTGAGTATTCCTTGCCTGAGAATACCTTATGAAATTCATGGAATCACCTTAAGTTGACAGGCAACTTGAAATAGTCTCTCTTTCTCTCTCTCTCTCACACACACACACAGACACACACACACACACACACTCTAAATCTCATCTCTTTAGTGCATCGAGCATATTGGCTAACGCCTCATCCACTTAACAGTACAGCTGTACAGATTTTCTACTCTGGTGACTTCCCATTATGTTAAAACGAGCTTACACCAATTATAGTGTGTATACAATTGCAGTTTCAGAGTACTTTTCAGAATTGGAGATCCTGTCTTGATTTTTTCCCTGCTTTTCACTGTTATAGCGGTTGATGGTGCAGCCAATATTATTTAATAATCTTGTTTCATTATTGAAATTTGCACCCCAAGAGTAGGAATAGGACTATTTGGCAATATTCGAAAAAGAAAAATGGTAGGAAAGATATGTTTCTTGAAAGTCCAGAAACTTCTATGAGAAGAATCCTAAACTGCATGTTTTTTTAAGAGTTTTTCACAGCAAGAAGAAAATTACTAAAATTACTTGTTACTTCCTTTGAGAAGAAAATTAGTGAAGAATTACACCCCATCCAAGAATTTCCTGTGGGCTTGGGTGCCACATTTTCTCATATTCCTGACAATAATTCTTAGTGTGCTTTGTTATGTTGTACTTTGGTGAAAAGTGAGGACTACCTTCAGAAATACCATTTAAGTACTTGGTTGCTAAACAGGTATCCCCAGTGAGATCCCCAACTGCGAACTCTTTCCTCTATCCTGTAGTGACCTCTGGGATCCATTATGTCTTGCACAGCGTGAGTTGTTGGGTTAGGGAAGAATCAGACCTCTGCCCGGATGTTAACATTTTGAGCAGCATTCCCAGCCTGTTGTCCTCCAGATATGGTGGATTACAACTCTAACTGCCCTCAGCCAGCACTGGCCATGTGCTTTGGGTGATCAGAGTTGTAATCCAACATATCTGGAGGATGCCAGGTTGCGGAGGAGTGCTTTAGAGAGCAGGAAGGGTCAATTGTTTTGTATTTGTGATATGACCAAAGAACAGGAATCAGAACTGGCTTCTTACATGATGTATTTCTGATTCTTCTTCCTTCTCCCTATTTCTTCAGACAGCAATGGACCAACTGCATATGCACTTTACTCAGGCCATTCACAACACAGTATTCCAAGTTGTTCTTGGGTATGTAGAGCTGTGTGCAGGAAACACAGACACCAAATTTCAGAAGCTTCAGTACAAGGATCTCTGTATGGTATGTATTTGTACAATGACTATAATGAAACATTATGTATTTGCATACATTACTGCTTCAAAGGGGATCCTTAAATACTCCACATTAGCTATTTTGGAGGAACAAATATTTCATAACAGTGAGAAACGTCATTCAAAAAAAAAATAGAAGAATGGAATTAATTAGAGAATATTGATCTTCTTGGGCATTTAACTGAGATTATCCATACAGCATTACAAAATTAATGCAAGAAGGGTATGATTGGCAGGGCAACATCATGCTGCCAGTCAGGGTCTCAGACTACACTCCTCTAAACTCTGATTAGGTACCTTTTATTCTATAAATTACTTGTTAGTATGTAGTCATTCAGGTTATCCAGTAGCATAGAGATATGAAGTAATACTCTTGTTAGTCCACTCTCTATATCTAGTGAATAAAATGTTTGCCTTTCTTTTTTTTTAACTTCTCCATCAGACCACAAATTCTTTTCTAAAGGGCGATTCTTTGAGATTCTCTTCTTCTTCATGTTTACAATTCTGAGGTGGGCGCCTTAGAAAGTAGGAGTGGCAGTGGTACAAAATGCTTTAGGATCTGTTTATTCCTACCTTTACCATCACTCTTGTTGAACAGAGGGGAGCAGGTACCATAGTTAACTTCCTCCTTCTATCAGTCTATCCCACTCAGCAGCTATGCTTGTCCTTTTTTGCCGTAAGCTCTTCCTCTCCTGTGAAGCAGATACAAGAAAGATATGAGATGCTTCTGCTTGCATTTTAGGTTTATCAGAATTATGTTATTTAATTTGTTAACTAACATTCCACCATTCTCCCAACATGGGACTACAACTCAGTTTGTAGTTCAGTCTAGACAAAAGCCATCTCTGCACTAGACTGTTATCCTATGGAATCCTGGAGTTTGAGTTTTAGGAGGGGCTAGGTGGCCCCTCCTAAAACTGCAAAACCCAGAATTCCATAGGATATTGAAAGTGGAATAATAGCACTATAACAGTCTAGTGCGGAAATGGCCAAAGTTTGGTTAATTTTAGCTGTGATTTGTGGAAACATGTAGCATTCATAAACTATAGTGTAGATTTGCTTGTTTCCACTAAAAATAATGTAGATTCACTTGTTTCTCAGGCATCAGTAACACAACACAGTATCATTAATAAAAATGGAAGCAAAAAAGTGAAGTTTTTAGAACTGAAAATGAGACTATGTATATTAAAAGTTGCAAGGAAAGAAGGATTGCTTTCCATTTCTGTACTCTTCCCTCTGTCTGCGACACTTGGATGTATATCATGCCAAAATCTGTGTGTGTGTGTGCGTGTGCGTGTACGTGCCTGTTTTTTATTTTTTTCCTATGTAGATTTTCTTTTTCATTTGGCACAAGTTTTTATTTTAAAAGCACAAGGAATATTCACATTTTGTTTGTTGGTTTGTTTAGCACATTACTTCAGACAGTTACATTCCTTGCCTTGCTGACCTCTGCAAAGCCCTATGGGAGGTGATGCTCAGTTACTATCGAACCATGGAGTGGCATGAAAAATATGATTGTGGTGAGCCACCTCCATCTTCTGGTAGGACATGGTTCTTACTATTCGCAAATAGTATCTGTATTAAAAAAAATGTTCCAGGTTTCAGTTTCAAAATATTAAAATAGCAATCTAGCTCATCTAGTGTACATGAATAATAGTGACCCCATGCAGATGATCGCTGTTCTATTGTAACTTCCTTTCCAGCTTAATTGTCATTTTCTTTAAATCTTCTTAGGAACAATTTGTTTCGTTAGTCATTTTTATGCTGACTATTTTAGGGGCTGAATGAGATTTACCAGTGGTACTCTATTCAGGGTCACAGTAGCTGACATCTCTGTACTGTATGGACACCCTGAGGTCTTCAGTGCACTTACTAGGTAGTAAGAGCTACTTGACATAAAGGAAATTCTGAATATAGGCAGAGGATAGTGCTGGACACTGTAAAAATTGGGCATTTTACACTCTTTCAGACATTAATCTGAAGCTGAGAAAGTGATGTATGACTGTTTTCTGGACAGTCTGTTAGCATTTTCATGTATTGACTGAAGTTCTGCATCGCCAAACGTGGGATGAGTTATGAGTGTATGCCTGCTCACATTCACCAATAAGCTGATACAAATGAGGGACCTATATAGACAGAGGCGGGGAATATATAATCCTTCAGATGTTATTGGACTCTAGCTCCCATCAGATCTAGATTATGAAGGCTGTGATCCAGCAACAACCCCACCCCAGTTGCAAAATGTAAGACACAGAAGGAACTTAACTTGAGGAGAAGTATGGGGAGAAAACTACAGGAAATTAAGGCTTATTGATGTGTTTCCTATTAGTCACAGCATAGTTAAGATGTGATACTTTTGGTGAAAATCTCAGACACAATAAATACTCTCAGTTTGCACCAAAACAGCTTGAGTACTGGATCTCTCTTGGTGTCCATATTTTCCAGATCTTTCTAAAGGAAAAAGCTGCACCAGTATATCTATCTCACTATTAAATGCATATTGTCCAAATATTCATACATTCTGAGAATCCAAATACTTAATCTGCATGGTGTGGGTCTTTATCTTGAGGTCCAATCTACTTCGAGCTTGGTGAGAACAAATTCAAAGATTATCAAAAAGGAAAAAAAATGTGCAAAAAATTAACATCCAGATTATTGACCACAAAGATGAAAAACAATACATGCAGAAGAAAGTTTACACACATGTGCACAGTTGTTGGTGCCTTGGCTCCTGATTTCCATGCTGCTCCCTGGGAATTGATCCTTGGATTAGCTGACATAGAATCATAGAATCATAGAATCATAGAAATGTAGAGTTGGAAGAGACCACAAGGGCCATCCAGTCCAACCCCCTGCCATGCAGGAAAACCCTCAAAGCACTCCCGACAAGTGGCCATCCAGCCTCCGCTTAAAAACCTCCAAAGAAGGAGACTCCACCACACTCTGTGGCAGCACATTCCACTGTCGGACAGCCCTGACTGTCAGGAAATTCCTCCTGAGGTTCAGGCGGAATCTCCCCTCCTGCAGCTTGCATCCATTGCTCCTTGTCCTCGTCTCAAGAGCAGAGAAAACAAGCCCACTCCCTCCTCGACATGACACCCCTTCAAATATTTAAACATGGCTATCATGTCCCCTCTCAACCTTCTCTTCTGCAGACTAAACATACCCAGCTGTCTAAGTCTGTCCTCATAGGGCATGGCTTCCAGGCCCCTCACCATTTTGGTTGCCCTCCTCTGGACCTGCTCCAGCTTATCCATATCCTTTTTGAATTGGGTGCCCAGAACTGGACACAGTATTCAAGATGAGGTCTAACCAATGCAGAATAGACCTCATCTTGAATACTGTGTCCAGTTCTGGGCACCCCAATTCAATGCCTCCTTCTAACAGAAAATAAGAGACAAGGCTTTTTATAGGTTTTATAGGATCTGTTTTCCCAAGTTCTAGAAGCTCTAGAAAGATGGTGGAAACAGGTTCAGTTCTCAGGGTGAAGTATAAACATACTTATCTCAAGAATGAGCTAAGAGGGAAGAAATGTTCTGTAGCTGGTACATGTTTTTGTTTCTGCCTGCCTGGCGTAGTTTATGATTTTTTTTAAAAAAAGCTCTTTCTATCATGGCTATGGCAATAGCTTGTGTTTAGAATTTTGTGGAAGTTCACTATTACCAATCTTCTACTACTGTTGATCCCAATACAAAGTCTTTAATTTAATTTATTTCTTTTTATGTGTGTGAAGGTGATAAGTTGTATACTTTTGTCACGTTTATGCAAACAACTGGCTTATTGTGCTCTTCTTACAACCTTGGAAATAACTGGGAGTAGAAAAAGTCTTTGTTGGTAAATAGAAACTAACCAAATGTAAGGCAACTCAAGGTCCTCCAAATATTGTTAATCTGAAACTTCCATCAGCCCTAGCCAGCATAGGCAGTGGTGAAGGATCTGGGGAGTTTTGATGTAACAAAATCTGGAGCATCACAGGTTGTCTGCCTGGTCTGGAATATGATGCACTATGGCCTAGAGATGCATCCACATGATAAGATTGCTGTACCACCTATTGCTGTAAATTGCTGTACCACCTGTTGCTGGTGAAATACAATCACATGGTGTTCTTGCAACCTTTTACATTTTTCTCCCCACCATAGTTGCTCTTCTTGTCCTGAATTGAGCACATATTGTATACTGCAGCTGTTCCAGTGGCAGATCTGTGGCCTCAGAGCAGTCAGAATGCCCTGTCCAAATCACTTTATGAGATTATATACATTCTTTGCATGTAATTGGTAACTTTCTCTTATTAGCACTACTGTGTAAATTGCTTTTACATTTTGAGGTGTTGCAAATTCAGAATTAGTGGAGTGATCCTTGGGTGAGTGAATTGTTAATTTTTTTCTTCTCTGGCAACTTGTATGAAAATATTCAAATTATCTTCTAGATGGAAGCAATGTTATAGGTGCTGAGGAGGCCATTTTTGATCGCGGTTATGTCAAAAAGAAACTGGAACATGGACTTTCACGGATATGGCAGGTTTGTTTTGAAGACGGCACAGTGAGTTCTGTTGCCTGTCCCTGTGTTCAAGCTGAAATGTGTTTTTTTTCAAAATCTAGTTAACGTGGGGGAGCATGGTCTACTGTTATTTGTAGTAGTATCAAGCTAAGATTACATTGTTTCTGTCGGTATATTTTCACGTTCTGCAGATGGAGTTTAAAGGGCATAAAATTAAAAAAAATACATGTCTGACATAGACAGTCTGTGTAGACAGATTGGAAACATGTCTGACATAGACAGGCTATGTAGACAGATGTAGACAGAACATTCTTTGGGAAATAACCACCAGACTCTTATTTCTCTTTGTGTACATTTAATGCTATTTCAAGATTTTGCTTCTTTTAGGGGACGGTTGATTCATATCCATGGTATCTCAGTTTTAAGCTATCCTAAGCTTTTTTTTGAAGCGTGATCGAATATACAAGAAACAAAATTCCCCAGCATCCCATTACATGTGTCACATATGCAAAAGAATAACCAAATACTACAGGATTTCTGTTATGATTTGAGTCCATACTATAGCTTCAATCAAAATCTTGAATTTGAAACACCAAAACTTTGGATTGGTTTATCAACTAATCAAACATTATTTTGAAACCGTTGAGTCAGCGATTATGCAATATGTGAAGGCTGAAAGTTCTTCATATTTTCTTTTTAAAAACCCAATCTCTGAATAAATCATTTTAACTCAACCTGAAGTTATGTTGGTCATTTGATGCATTTAAACTTAAGATCGAAATCCAGGCTCTTCAAACAATTTCTGTCGATTGTCCTTGGGGTCAATATAATGATGATCAGTAGTAAAAACACAAAATAGTAAGTTTTTGAATTCTTTAATGTGTTTGTTTTCATATAGGATGTCCAATTGAAAGTGAAGACCTATTTGCTGGGCACTGACATGTCAAACTTCAAATATGATGACTTCATTTTTGTGCTAGATATTATCAGCAGGTATTTTTGTGGGGGGCATCCATACTGAAGAAGGGACAAAGTGCAAGTTAACACAACAAAAATGTTGTTGCTTAATGGTAGCAAACAGAAATATAGGTAGTCTCAATTAAAGTAGATCCATGTTTTTGAATAGCGAGTTGACACATATGTAAATCCCATTGGTTCATTAGGTTTACTCTAGTTGGATTACAAATAAAATTTATGCCAAAGTGATGATACAGCCAGTTTTTTGATTATGTCTGCTTAGAGAGGAGTTATGTCGGTGCTCAAGTGGACTGTTCCTCTTGTCCCCCATTCTTGAAAGGTCCAAGAGCTGTGCTTTATGAAGTTTCATTCTGATGAACCTGTGTCAGCTTTAAGTCCAAATATCTCAGTTTAAATGGTTTGTAATTGAGACATGTCAGAAGAAGCGAATTCCTTAAAATTGGATTCGCCTTATTTTCTACTAATTTTAGGGTGGATCTGCACTACAATGCTAGACCAATTTGAACCTTAAGGTCTGTGGCTTTTGTTAGGGAACCTTGGACGTTTTATCTTATCAGTCTAGTGAAAGAACATTAAAAACTGGACTGAAGGAATTGGGAAACTGTTCAAATTGAGAAGACTTGAGTGTCAGAAGTGTTCTCAGCTGGTATTATATGCCAAAGTAGATATGTGATCAGAATATTATTTGCTGTAGGCTGATGCAAGTTGGAGAGGAATTTTGTGGCAGCAAGTCAGAGGTTTTGCAAGAATCTGTTAGAAAACAAAGTGTGAACTATTTCAAGAATTATCACAGGTGAGTTTTATGGTATTTGATATCAGCTGTAGCAAATGATTTTATCGTAAACACAAGCTTTTCCTATTGCAGTATGAATTGTTGTGTGCCTTTAAGTTGTTTCCAACTTATGGGCCATTTCTGCACTAGACTGTTATGGTGCTATTATTATACTTTCAAAATCCTATAGAATCTCTCAGCCTCGGAGGGAAGCAATGACAAACTCCCTCAGAACCAATCTTACCAAGAAAACCACATGATTGATTCATCTTAGGCTTGCCGTAAGTCAGAAATGACTTGAAGGTGCACAATAACAATTGATCAAAATTCTTCCTGGAAATTTTACAGAGTGTGGTAACGTACTTCAATTGAAAATATATGTCCTATCACGGCATATTTTTTACTGATGTATCATTGAATTCTTGCCCTGTAAATAGATCCCATTGACTACCCAATGTATTAACAGAACTTGGGAAACTTACTTTTTTCGTCTGTAATATTAAGAATTCCCCTTGACTACTGACCGTGCAGGTGGGAGGACATTCTGGAAGTTGTAGTCCAAAAGTTGTGATCCTAAGCTCTGAATATTGGATGTTAACAACACACTCAGGCTTGCCACAGAGTACTGGAACATAAGCAACTACCTTGTACTTTATTTTGCCTACTTTGTCTGGTAGCAGTTTTTCAAGATCTCAGGATGAGATCTTTCCCATCACCAGCATCTGATAATTTAACTGAAGTGCCAGGAAGTGAATCTAGGACTTGTTGCACAGAACAGATACCTTTTACTAGTCAACTAAGATCTGGTGTAGATATATAGGTACCTAAATCTCAAAGTGTTCCTTTAGGATAGAGATGGCGAATTTGTTGAATTTGCTCCCATCAGTCCTAATTAGCACAACCAATGGTGAAGGATGATGAAAGATGCAGTCCGACATCATTGGAGTGTTGCACCTTACTTATGCCTTCTTTAGGAAAATATTTACCTATATTATTAAAAACCTACAGAACAGAAAATACAGCAGGAAGACTGAAAATGCAGTCCTTAAAGCAGAGCTTTAAAAATTGCTACCTCGTAGGTAATGTTAAAATCTTTGTTTCTGTTTCTTCATAAATAATGGAAGTAGGAGGATAGAATAAGAGCAGAAAATATTTTGCCTGTTTCACTCTTTTTGCCAGTTGACTCATTACCCAGGGCTGGTAATGATGCTGATTTAGATGCTTTTTGGAAGTTGCTAGACAAATAAGGATACCTAGACTTGTTGTTCTGACTAGTCTGAGCAAATAATTCCTGATGATGATCATTGCAGATTCATATTGAGAGGATTCCATAGAGATTTAACCTGCTAGTGTCTTGACAGGGCTCTTTAAAGATGTCAAGTTGTAAAAATATTATACATATATTACAACATGAATCATCTAAAGCTTTTAGTAGTCTTAGCTTTTCATTTGAAGTACATGCATCTCTTGCTTCCCATTGTGTGCTTAATTAAGGCATGTTAGACGGTTTTAAGATGCATTAGTGCATAAAGGCTATCCCTCTAGGAGCTGTTCAATGAGTTTAGTTTTACAGTTGTTCACCTTGACATATGGAGACAAGTGCGCTGTAGATGTAGTGATAAACACAATACATGGACCATTTTATTGGGAAGCATGGTAAGTTTTGAGAATGTTAGATATTAAATAGCCAGTGCGTGGGAGGAGGGCAGTAGCTGGAAAGCTCAACCATGAACAATCCAAGTGAGTAAGAATAATTCAGGTTTTCAGATGGGCTTGCTTTTGCAGTATCAAACTTGGATTATATTAGGCTCATGGAAACAGTGCACACATGATACCCAGAAGATGAACATGTGGTAGAGACAGTCTTGGAAATGTAGTTGAAAGGTACCCTGAGGATCACCAAATCCAACCCCTCTGCTAATGCAGGAAATCTGCAGCTAAAGCATCTCTCACAATTGGCCATCCATTTGTGTTTAGAGGAGTAGATTCCAATCCCAGTTCAGCCTGGATGCTCGTTATTTCTCAGAATGATGTACTTTACAGAGTTGTTGTGGGATTAAAACGCATGAAGGAAGGAAGCATTTATAGTATACTGGGTTCCATAGAAGAAAAATGTAATAGAAATGTAATAATGTTATCAAACAATAAAAGAAGGGAGTTAGAGTATGAGTGTAGGAATCTGCATGTACTGTTTAATGGCATTGTGGCTATCTCATTGCTTAGATTCTTGCATATTTTGGTGTGTGTTTTTAATGAGTCCCTAGTTATGTCTTGTACTACAAAACTTGGGCGGGTACCAGCATTCTAAGTTGGCACACCTTTCAAAGGGAGAGGTTGCTCTATCTACTTAGCAGAATTTGTTTTCTCACTCACTGGCTTTCTCTTTCACCAGTGAGATTTAATTGCAACAGTATGCTGTCTTCCTGCTTCAGACTTATGAATCTGCTGAGATTCTAAGTGTTCCACTGCTGCTATATTTCTTTAAAGGAGTTGGCAAATGTAACTATGTCCACATCTTGGAATTTATACTTCTGGAACCTACTTTTTATTTTTGGCTGGCTAATTCAGTAGGTATTGATTCTTGTGAACATTGATGAATGTGCTGGTGACTTCTGTGCCATTGCACGTGTGCAGTGCTATATGGACCATATATTTGGAAAGCATTGACTGCTGTTTCATGTTCAGACTGGATATTAGTTTTTAAAAGCTTTAATGCGCACTTGTTTTTGTAATTTCATAAGACTATTAAGAAAGCTGTGCTGGATCGAAACTAAATACCCTGTCTGTATCAGATTCCCCTGAGAAGGCCACAATCAGGACATTAATGCAATGGCATCCTGTTAGTGGTGTTCTCCAATACTTAATGTTACAAGAAAATCTTCCTCTTATTCCTGATGTGTGTCCATCATGAATACTAGCCGTTGTAGTAGTAGTAGTAGTAATTCATACATTGTTGTTGTGTGCCTTGGAGTTGTTTTCAACTTATTATGATGACCCTAGGTAAACCTCTGATGGGGTTTTCTGGGGCTGAGAGTGTGTGACATGCCCAAGGTTACCCAGTGGGTTCCCATGTCCAAGCAGGGAATCAGACCTTGGTCTCCAAGGTCATAGTCCAACACTCAAACCGCTGTACTGTGCTGATTCTCACTTCATGCATACAAACACACATATATACATAACATACATATATACATATCCCACCTTTTCCCCAGTTCTGTGACTCAGGGCAGTTTACAAAGCTAAAGCAAGTACAGGTAAAAGTCCATATCATTAAAGCATGCAAAAAATTAAAATATAATTTATTTGTAAATAGAATTAAAAACAATTCAAAAACATATCCTTCAAAAAATAAATATAGACAATACACAACTTTATTAAAATCCTTATCCATGAGCTGTCCGTTCTCAAGGGTCTGTTTAAAAGTCTTTTCCTGCCTCTAGAAGGACACCATGAGTGTACCAGTCTAACTTACCTAGAAAGTGATTCTTATAGCTTATTGCCTTGAAATTTTCTATTTCTCCCTTTTAAGAATGTTTTCTGAAGGTGGTGGTGGCTATCATCCCATTGTAATGCAATGAATTTCAGAGTTTAACTGTGCTATGTGAAAACCTTAATACCCCCTGAATGTTCCATGATTCAGCTTCATTGCATGGCACTGGATTATAATATTATGAGAAAGGGAGGGAAATAAAATGTCTTTCCTCTCTCTCCACAATCCATGCTTCTATGCATTTCAGTCATGGACTGTACTTGCTCCCTTATTTGTCTTCCCGCTCTGAACTAAAAGCTATAGCCTTTGTAAAAGTGTCACTGCTGCAGCCTTCAGCCTCTTCATTTTTCTTTAAATTTTTGGACTTTTTGGAACAGTTTTTCAAAGGGCTTCTGTTCATTACAGGGTGTCTCAGAGGTCTCTCATTAAGTCAAAGCCAACAAGTAACACATACGCACAAACCATCACTCCACTTTGCACAGTACACTACCCACTCACTGAATGCTTATTCAGATCTTCTGTCTTTTTCTTTGTTCCCACATAGTGTAATTCAAGTTCCTGGCAAAATATAGTTTCCTTTATCACTTTATCTTTTATCAGACTCTTTGGTTCTCTTTCTCTCTCTCAATGTGTGTGTGTGAGAGAGAGTGTGTGTGTGTGAGACTGTTGTTTCCATTTGGAAAACAACATAGCAGGGGGGAAATATTTAGTATCATTAAAATATAGCACATTTGTTATATTCCAAATGTTTTTGGACTGCAGCACCCATCAGCTCTTGGCAGCATAACCAGTGGTGAAAGGGTTTGGAGTCCAAAACTCAGAGCACTATAAGCTTCCTGACTCTGATTCCAGTGGTTCTGAAATGCAACTAGACTCATCTACATATTTTTCATTTTATGATTGTTCATCACTGTTTAAAAACAATTAAACTTGTTTTGCTTTATACCTTCGCTGATATTAAACTGTTTTAGAACCCGGCTTGAAGAACTGCGGATGTTTTTGGAGAATGAGATATGGGAGCTTTGTCCTGTTAAGTCAAGCTTCAGCATATTACAACTTCATGTAAGTTGCTGAAGGCTGGAATGGCCTTAGCTTATTTTAAAGTCTGCAGAGGTCAGTGAATCTCATTGCTTGCATGGTCTGGTTATATATGCAGTCTCAGTGTTGAGAGTATCCTGCAGATTTTACAAGGCTGGATTTTTGTATAACGTATTAGTTTCTAATGTATTCTAGTCTTGATTTGAAATAATATATTGCTATGTAGTGAAAAAAAAACCAGAAACATGTTTGGTATACTAATGCAGGTTGTTTTATCCCTTAGTTACTTAAATGCCAAGTGTTTATTCTGAGGGCTTGATAAAGTTTGACTTTTGATTTTAAATAATCCAGTTGTCCAGTGGCTTTGATGAAGGAGTTACTATTTCTTCCATGTAGTTCGGTTGCTTGGATTTAATTGCTTAATTTGAGGAAAATATGCCAAATCAGAACAAAAATCCCCTCCTTCCTAAACTATAGTTTGGGAAACTGGGAATAACCATCGATCCTTACCACTTTTCCTTTGGCTGCTGGCATCAGTCTTAGTTTCATTCAATCACACCGTCTTATGAAGTTTAAGATGGAAAGTGTGGTGTAGGGTACAATTCATCACACTTAGCAATAAGTGGCATTTGCCTTGGTATAATCTCAAAGAACTCAATGAGAGATTTCTCTGGGCAAATCTATTCAGGATTAGACTGAATGTCTGCTTATTAACTGTGGTCTCTTTTAAGATCTGGTTAATAAACCCAGTTTAAACCACCATTCCTCATCTTGGACATAACAGGGAACTCTTGTTCAAAGAGGCTGTTATTGCAAGAGTGAAGTTTAGGAAGGTGTAAACATTACAGTAAACTCATTGAATCAGAGAAGGTTACATATGTGTAGACTTATGATTCAGCATTTGATTGGTGACACCTGAATACCCTAAAGGCACTAGGTCCTGTCTGAGCTTGGAACCTAAGCAGGGTCAGCCCTGGTTAGTATTTGAATGGGAGACCACCAATGAATACCAGGTGCTGCAGGCTGTATTTCAGAGGAAGGAACTAACTAAACCACCTCTGAGTATTCCTTCCCTAAGAAAACCCTATGAAATTCCAAGTCAACAAGTAACTTGAAGGTGCATGCACACACAGAGAAATATCTGAAAAGGCCTAATAAAAATAGAAAGTAGTGTACAGCCATATTTTTTAGCCCATGTGCTCTCTTTCCCCTTTGAATTTTGAGAAAACTATGGCAAGAGGGTCAAAGTCATAAAGAATTGTTGCTGTTACATTGTTCACTAGAAAGAAAGTGTCAGAATTAAGTTTTTGACAAGTCCCTAGGGAGTAATGTAGTAGAAGGATAGATTCTACATTGACATTACTCTGCCTCTAGGTCCATTCAGGACTTTATAGAATCATCAAGTCTGTCCACCTCAGTGCTACTTCATAAAGTATTGGAGCTGGTACGTGAGTCACTTCTTTGTTGTTGAATTCTTAAGTCACTAGCCATCACACAGGGGTGACATACTGGTTTTTCTTTTCATTTGGTCTATCCGTGCATGAGCTGCTTCCATGATGCTCTGCTAATGTAAGAACTGCCCTTTGAATATGGGTGAACAAGTAATAATTCAGTTTGACTTGCTAGAGTTGCTCACCTGAATGTTGGAGCTATGGTTCTTTGAAAAATATATCGAGATGGCTAAATCTTGTATGTGTAAAAAAATTACTTTCCTTTCCCAAGTCAGCATGCGAGCAGGCTGAGGTACCTTTGTCAGGTATGAAAGCATTCAGAGTAGAAAGAACCTTGGAAAATAAATCCAGAGGGGACTTTCCAAACACAGAAAGTGTCATTCACTTGTGGAAGGGCTGTTTTACACCTTGCATGATATAAATGAGGGAAATTAAACTAACTCTAAATATGATGATCTGCTCACACTGTGCCTTGAACAGGGACTTATACGTGCAAACTGATACAGAACCCATCTGTTATGGCACTCTTGTGAGAGGAAATCACCAGGTATTTTTTTCCTGCTAGCTGGGTCCAGCCTTTTGGGCACATTTGGATGTAATGCTTACCCTTGATTTAGAATGATGAAAATCTCAGACTCTTGTGCTCCCCCTTATTTATTTTGTGTAATACAGCCATGAGAAAGGGACTAGAAATTTTCACTTCTGGTTTACCCACAGTTTAGCATGTCAATAAAAACCTAAACTGTAGTTAATTTTAACTGTGGTTTATTTAAACAATCAGTTTCATAAAACATATTTTGAAGCTGGCATGTTTCAAGCAAATTACAGTTAAGATAAACACAGTTCGTTATATATGGGCAACATGACAAACAATAGTTAACCCAGATGTGAAATGGTCTGAATTTAGCTGCACTAGAAGGGGGAAAGGAAAACATCATCATGCTAAAGTATGGTTTTAGAATGATGTCCAAACCTTTATCTTTATTTCTTTGGATCTCATGGTTTGAGCTGAATGTGAGGGGAAATTCATATGAACTTCACAGTCTTTCAAAATACCTATGAATATACTGATGCATTTTTAAGTAGTTCTAAAAAGTCAGAGGCATTATAATTCTCCTTGTAGTTCACTTTTAAGTCTCTAGTCACGTAACTCCTTACAATACAGTAATTAATTTAATCTCTGTTGTGAAAGGCTTTCATTTCCAAACTACAGGATGTGTTGTCTGAGATAATTGGACAATTTAGTTAAAATTTTACAAGCATCAAATTAACCATTAAGTTTAGGGTCTAAAAAAGAAAAAAAATGTGAGAATGAAAGCAAGTACTGTGTTGATTGTGAAGTACTTTAGGAAGTTAATTATTACTTTATTATATGGATGAATATTTGGACTGCATGGCAGAGTCCATAAATTGCCTTCTATTTATGTTAATAGGAATTTAAGTTCATGGCACAGTCGCGTTCTCCTTCAGTATCACCAAGCAAGCAGCCTGCTTCAGAAATAGAAAGAACTGTAACTCTGTTTGAACAGTACTGTAATGGAGGGAATCCTTTTGAAATTCAAGCCAACAATAAAGATGATGAAACTGAAGATGTCTTAGCTTCTAATGGGGTAAGAAAACACTTATCAGTTCTCTGTATATGTAGGTAGGGAATCTTTAATCAGTTATTTTAAAAAGAGAATTGACAATATCATTGCGTTTGCCATATTATCCCGCTTCACTTCTCAAAATGTGACACTCTTGTTCTTAAGAACTAATGGCCAGTTTTCTGCACAGTTCCGGTTCATAAGACCCTTTGTGTCTGTTCTGTTTTTGTTTTGACATGCTTGCAGGAATTGACTGCAGTGAACTTTTTAATGATGTCTTGTCATCTTGATTTTTATCTTTTTTCTTTTACTAGATTTTCAAAAGATTTTTATTCTAATTGCACTTTAAAAATAGCTTTTAATGATGTTCTTGTCTGAATTTTAATCTATATTTGTTTGAAATCTGTAAGCAGCCTTGAGTCCCAACTTTGGGGAAGAGATAAGATCTGAGTGAATTATACATACACACATATACCAGTATATACATGCACACATATACATACATTTTAAAAAAATCAGTGTTTGTCTTTTCATGGCTTGCAAAGCTTTCAACATTCCTGAAAGCTTTGCAAGTCATGTGCTTCACTCAGAAAAAAGTAGGAAAGTGAAGATGTACTGTGAGACAATTGGGTTTCCATAAATTTCCTATAGTGATAAGTCCGCTCATGTAGTAGATACCAGCTCATTCAGCTATTTGTGGTTGAGTAAAGAATTAATATTACGTGTTAATCTGTTTGTAGATGTTTGTATATAAATGCACATTGTGGAATCTATACGTTTTAAAATCTTTATATCCCGTGTTACATTTACCAGCATCCTTTAGGGTCACTTAATATCAATACACAAGTAAATTTATAAGACCGCAGGAGAGCAGCAATATTACCACTACCAAACCACAGGAAGCTAAAGAAATTGATAGTAACACATAAGCAGAATAACTGTAGAATTAAGTGGAGGTGTAGAGATTAATAAATACACCCACGTAACTCTTTGAAAAAGAAGGATCTTAATTTGCTGCCTAAAACCTAATAGTGAAGGAGCTAGGTGGACTTACCTTGGGAGGAACTTCCTAAGGACTCCTATTACATCAAGGAAATCTAACACTGGAATTTAATCTCAAGAAATCCTAGGAATGGCTACAGAAATGAATTGGTTTTGTTTCAGTATTTGCTTTATTTTGTTTTGTCTGATGCTATTAACTTTCTTAATGCCTTTCCATCATTAATGACCACCAATCAAGGGTACACTAATTGAAACTTGCATCCATTTGTTTCAATTCTTCATGTATTCTGCAGACATTCACCACCATCTCTTATGTTAATTGTGTTTCTGTCTCTCCCTCTTCCTCGTATGGGTATTTATCCCTTATCCCCAGATGCAGATAATTGCTTCATGTATCTGATGAAGGCAGCTGTGCTCAACAAAACCTAAGCTGCATTAAATTTGCTAGTCTTTCTCTGATGGTTTTGCTGCAGTAGATTAATAGAGCAGTTATCCAGAATCTTTCATTCATTGATGGTGTGTGTGTGTTTGTGTATGTGAGACTTTTAAAGCTGTTGATGCCTAAAAGACAAGTGAGCAATGTATTGTGTAGGTGCCTTAATGTTGGGATGAGTTGGTATTTGCTCCTACAGTTTCTGAGAAGGAATGTACATACTCAAATTCATGGTTGATTACTATCACAGACTGCCATCCTGTCAACATCTGAACTTACTACATTTTCATAAAAGCAAAAAATATTTTGTCAATTCTGGATAATAGTAGGTTATAATCACTAGGGGGCAGAATGATCACATCTACTGGTGACTGGCTGTCGCATTCTCTAAATGGCAGTACCTTTTTTGTAATCTTGTTTTGGACTGTTGTGTTGTGTTCCATTTATTGTAAAGATTGACAGACACAGCTTTGGCAGGTCCAATATTTTGCCTCATTTTTGTTATTGCTTGCTGGGGTATGTTTCTATTTACAGTATTTGGTGATAATGAATCCCATGGTGTATGCTATGAAAATTAATTTGCACTGGGTGATCTTTTGGCTTCTGTGTAGCACTAATAATACAGAACATTATTTGAGGGGGAAATTAGAAAACTGAAAAGGAATGAGTTATATACATGTTTTTCTTAACTTGATTGGATGGTAGTTAGAGTTGCAGACATTATAAATGGGTGTCATCTGTCTTATAAGTGGCAGTAATTTATTTCAAAGCCCTTTACTGGTATTTTAAATCACAGTGATCTAAAATTTATTACTGTTTAAGAGCATCTTATATTTAGATCACAGTTTTAGTTGTGTTGCTTCTTTTGCCTAAGCCATACCTGATGTGTTAGCACCGTATTTCTAGTCTCTCATGTCACTCATGGGTGGGTAAAAGTGGATAATGGTGGATTATTTTAAAAACACCTACCATGGACAGTTATGAAAGACCTCACCCTTCCACCCCAGCCTTTATAACTGGATATCTAAGCCAGGTATACGTTGCTATTAAGATATCTATAATACTGTAGTTTATGTTTGTATATTTATATATACATGTCTTTTCGTATGAGCAGCATAATCTTTCTTGAAACACGAGTTCTCTGTGCAGAGACTTAACTTCTAAGGAATGTTGAGGCATTTTATGCTCACTTTGGAGTGGTTGTGAAGACTCTGAGAGCTCTTATGTTTTATTTTCATAGTATGAATCTGATGAACAGGAAAAGAGTGCCTATCAGGAGTATGACAGTGATAGTGATGTTCCTGAAGAACTGAAAAGAGACTATGTTGATGAGCAGACTGGAGATATTCCAGTGAAAAGGTACCTTCAGTGTTTTGCATTTCATGAGGATGTTACTTTTCATGACATGCTTCAGAAGAAATGCCTACTGTCAACTCATTCTTACTGATGCATCAAAAACTATAGAGCACCATTTTTCAATTTTTTTTTCTGTCTTTCAAGAAACTTTTTCTGCAAGATTTATCACAGGTCCAGTCTTACTGTTAGGCAGCTGATTTCAGATGTCATGGAAAGGCTGCAAATCACAATGATCTAAAATTTATTACAGTTTAAGAGCATCCTATATTTGGATCACAGTTTATTATTCTTTACTTTCTTATTGCCAGGGAGGGGAAGAGATACTTTACTCAGGTGCCAGCATAACTCTGTCTTAGCAAAAATGTCCTAGCCCAGCCCTAAAGAAACCCAGTCCTTGCCCACTTCTGTGCATGTGAAGAGTGGAGTCTGGAAAACCCAAGATGTATGTTCTGGGTCTTTGTTTAAAGTGATGTTCAGTAAAGTCTGTTAACCCGCCTTTCTTTGTGAACCCAACTACAGACCCTTAAAGATATCAAATAAGGTTCTGCATCTATAGTTTCCAAGGGAATATGATTATTAAAGGCCAAGCTAACTGTGAGAGAAGCTTGTCTGTCTTATATATATATCAGCAAGGAAGCTGATAAATGGTGTTTCATCAGAATGCCATTTGAAAACTACTGTCAGCTTAAAAACACCCAAGAAAATCAACAAAAAGCATAAAATTAAACTACTATTTTAATAAAGAAGTGCAATAGATTCCTATCATAGAAACAGGAATAATAGTAGAAAAAGACAGGTCAATCATAACATGGTCTCTAAAAGTTCATGGACAAGAGATTGAGCAAATCTCTAATAAGAGTATTGTGCTACCACAGAAAAGGCTCCTTCTTGGGTTGTGATCTGGCTTGCTTCTGAAAGCAAGAGGACTTTTAGAGCTGAGCCTGAGAAGATGCCTTAAGTGGGTGGTTGAGTTTGTCCGGGGCAGACAGTCCTTCAGAATAAGAGAGTGCAGTCCTGCCAGATAGGTAGAAATTGTATCATTCAACTGTCCTAGAGTCTAGTAACCTAGACTACAGATCAGAGGTGACTTAGCTAGAAATTTTGACTGATTTTGAAAGACTCGTTATGAAAGCAATGAGGGAAAAAAGATTATAACTGGAGTATTTGGTGAAAACACTTGTAAAATTAAATTATTGATCATTGCCAGGGTATAAATTAAGATATTTTTATCTGTTTCTTAACTGGTAAAAGTTAAATGTATAACAATATGATTGCCAAGGATAGGGAGCTACGGAATTTGCTTGTCCTGTATAAAACAGATAAGCAGTTGTGGAGGCCCAAGGCTACAGTGCAACTCTGATTTGACTCAAGGACATATTTTCTTTCTTAGCATAAAATAGTATGGTAGCTTCTACCTGTACGTACTGGTTGAAGACTTACCTCACTGTTGGGCTATTTATATCCAGCCCAAATACAAGTTATATGATGCTTCAGAAAGATGCTTGAGGTTTAGTTAGCATGTTCCTCAGGGAGAGGGAATATATGGCCCTCCATTATCCCTTATCATTCACAGTACTAACTAGGGCTGGTAGCCACTGCAATCCTGCAACATCTGGAAGGCTACGTGGTCTGCAGCCCGGATCGAGATAAAATGGTTTTGAAACTGAAATTTCTGGAACAAAAACAAAATTTCCCTCACAGGATTTGTTATGTATTGATGCTGAAGGATGTATCTTATCTGTAAATCTCTTAGTACCTCAGCTACTAAGAGATTTACAGGTGAAACCCCAAGGTAGGCAAAGTGTTACCTTCCAGATGTTAAGCTACAACTTCCAGAATTCCTCACTTTTGGCTATGCTGGCTACAGCTGAGGGAAGTTGCAGTTCAACAACTCTGGGAGAATCACATTTTGCTTACCCCAGAGCTGGGTCTCAGACTCCCTATATAAAATAACAGTGGTTTGTTCCCTCACTTGTACCCACACAATACATAGTTACTGGCGGACAGTTGATCTTGCTGAGCCATTGTGCAACAGACTGTTTGGTTTGCAAGGGAGCCAGGGCACTGCAAATAGATTTCCTATGCAATAAAATAGGAAAGGGCAATACTTCCCCCCCCCGCCCCAAGCTCTCCTTGGGATTAATCCTTCAAAGGGCATGAGGTCAACGGGGGTAGGTAGGTCTGAGTTCCTCCTTTACCAATCTCCCACCCCAGCCCCCCTTTCTCTTCAGTGGTGCAGCTGTGCTCACACACATGGGCACAGATACTCCTTTACTTGCCCCTTACCAGATCTTTCAGGCACACACTCTAATTCTTTCCCTTTCCCAGTCAGGTTGGGAGAGGGAGCTTAACACTTCTTTAACCTTCCCTGCCTGCTTTATTGATTCTTTTCTTAAGCTTAATAGCAGTGAGTGGGAAACAGTTTTAAAGGGACCTGTGGTAGAGATGAGTGGAAATTGCTGTGATTCACCTCGTTGGTTCCACACTTCAATGTAATTATGAAAAGCTTAGTCTCCATTTTTTAATCTTAGTATAAAGCTTATTTGCAATATCTGATAATTCTGTTTCTTGACGATATGACATGTTTTTGGTAATTAATAAAGATTTTTCTTTATTTTATTTTATTTATATTATTGATTGATTGATTTTATTTTTATTTTTTTTTTATTAACCTTATAGCTTGCAACTTCCCTAAAGTTTTATAAGTTTTCCATAACTGTCTGGATACTGTCTAGGGGGTCTTCTAAAATAATTACTAAATAGTCAGCGTATGCTTTTAGTTTATAATGTTGGTGTCGGATATGGGTACCTCTGATACGGAGGGGTTATTTCTAATTTTAATATTTAAAATTTCAATACATATTAGAAAGAGTAATGGTGAGAGTGGGCAACCCTGTCTGATGCCCCGCTGTATAGCAGTTTTTGCAGTACCATAGTTTTTTGTATGTGAAGTATTATATTTTTTATTTCTGACAATATTGAAAAGTAGAATACTTTTGCAAAGATCCTTGAGAACTTTACTTGATTTGTAATCCAGTCATTTCATTTGCTAGTCCTTTCAACCGAAAGTTAGATGGCGGTGGGGTGTATCTATAAACATTGTATACTGGCACAAAGAAAATATAAAAAAGAACATTGATTTTCACCCTCTTGATTTGTAATCCAGTCATTTCATTTCCTAGTCTTTTCAGCCGAAAGCTAGGTGGTGGTGGGGTGTATCTATAAACACTGTATACTGGCACAAAGAAAATATAAAAAAAAACATTGATTTTCACCCTCATCTGTGTGGAATGGCATATGTCTTTGCACTTATACCTGATATATTTTCAATCCAGTGTATCTCGAGAAACCCTGAAAAGCAGAAAGCGATCAGATTATTGTCTCAGCAAGGTGAACGCTCCCATTCTGACCAACACAACCCTTAATGTAATTAGACTTGTTGGTAAGTGAGACTGTTTCTCCTCTACATGTTTAAAGTATACTGTCTGTTGTCCTATTCATAGATACATATTTATAAATCCTGTGGAATTCTGGGCTTTGTAGTTTACTGAGTTTACTGAGGTCAGAGAGCTCTCTGGCTGAGAATTCTGAATGCACCTCCCTAACCTGCAAACCCCAGGATTCCATAGGAGCTTGAAAGTGCATTAATAGCACTATAACAGTATAGTGTGGAAATGGCCTAAATCTTATTCTAAAGCTTGTAAAAGCTGTTCATATCAAGAGCATAGTATTCTCGTGTTTGAAGAGTTTTGAAAATAAATTTTATTTTTCTTTTAGTGAAAGTATTGGAGATTTTTTTTTCCCATTTAACAATACACCAGGAGATAGTGGTCTTCATAGAAAATGAGAAGAAATCTTTCTGGTAATTGAAAATTAGTCCATGCTCTTTAGAACTGAAATATAATGTTTTGGATCCTGCCTTCCATTCCTAGAACGAAGCAAGGGTTTCATGCCTTCCTTTTCCTTTTGTAATCTCCTGTGCTGCCCCTCCCACCAATAAGCTTCTGAGGTTTGGAAGATCTTTGGGAATAGCATTGGGCAAATAGTCTGGAGGAGGCTGCAAAGAAAGAGTGAGGGTGACTCAGCCTCTCCCTCCTCTTATAAATTTAAGGAGAACATAGTTTTGAGGCCATTGGGGCCTAATAAGTATAGTTGATTTGGACTGAAGAAACATGAACTTTTTCCCTGCTCAGCAGTGAACTTGGGTGTTGGTTTTTCCTTTGTTGTCTCGATAGAGCCAGAATGCCCTCATTCTAAGTTCTTCGAAAGATAAAAATTGCAAGGATTGTAGTTAAGAAAAGTGTTGTATATAAGAAAAATAAGTGTATCTCATTCACCTTAGCAGGTGTGTCTCTTATGAGAACAAACAATAGATAGATAGATAGATAGATAGATAGATAGATAGATAGATAGACAGACAGACAGACAGACAGACAGACAGACAGACAGATAGAATGAGGCTCATACTTCATTGAGGATAGTATCCTCTGAGAACTCCTCCTATCTGTTAAATAAGTTGCCAACAAATTTTAAGGGAACCTCTCTCTTTCACAAGGATTGGGGAGGGGGTTACAAGAGAACTTTGTCCATCTTCATACCAAGTCAAACACTGTGACTTAGATTTGGGCCATAATATTTCAACAGAAGTAGTGATTTTTAAAAACATGGTACAGTTTGGCTACATTGTTTCTGCCTGCATCTTAACTAAGATGGAAGAAGTGAACTTTGGAGATTGCTTGTCCTGCTTCCATACTGATCAGAACTGTGTGTTCATGAAGGTATTTTCATTGCTGTTGAAGTCCTTCAGTATTTGGGGTGTTCTTGTTACCTTGATAACATGTTCTTCCTACAAATTTTTAAAACAGTGATCACAGTGTCATTTGTTTCATTTATAATATGGGGAGATTGATTTTCCTGTTGATGGACACATGGGAATGTGGTTGAATGGTTTTAGGTGGAAGCCCATTTCCACGTATCCTTGTCAGTTCTGTTCTCCCTCTGCTCTAACCCAAAACTTTGTTATGCTTGGCACATATTTGCATTTGTTAAATCAGGCTAAATGGCATCAGCTGCAGTGATTCGAGGCCTTCTGGGACACTGCTGTAATAAATTAATAAATATTGCCCAATAGTTCTTGGGCAAAAGCATATCCTTTTTTGAATTAATAGTCTGTGGACACATCTTGTTTGTTTGACAGGTTTGCTACCTATAAATCTAAATAGACCTGTTGGATTTCTACAACACTTCACAAAATTTAGATGAGCTTGGTGTTTGTGATGTTGTTTAGTTGTCTTTAGCCAGAAATGTAAGAAAAGACTGGTGCCTCAAGCCCTAATTCTTTGATTTCCCCCCCGTTTTTTCTGTTGTTTTTTTTTAAATTTCTGTAAAGGCTATGCCTAGCTAGGTTGGGAGATACTTGGCAGAGCATTTTGCCATAGATTCCAGTTTAGTTTTGGACTGCTCATTTTTGTTCTGGAAATATCTTAAGAAAATATTTGAAACAGCCTGAAACATTGTTTTTAAACTTTTGTGTAATAAGATTTTAATTGTATTTGGTTTTTAATTTCTTGTAAGCTGCCTTGGGTCTTGAGTTGGAAGAAATGATGATGGTGATCATGATGATATTTGTGTATGTCCCACCTTTCTGTCAAAATTGAGAATCAAGGCAGCTTCCAATTTAAAAAGAACAACACAGCTGAAAACATACCAAAAGTGAACATGAAAATAGAATTAAACTGTTCTCCATATTAATACAATTTAAATCTATACTTTCAAAGATAAAATGCAGTTACAAAGATAAAAGCCAACTGAAAACAGTTCAGTTTAAAAGAATATAATAATAATAATAATAAACCCTGCTCCCTCAGCCAGTTCTTTAAAAATTTTCTATTTTAAAAGCCTGTCAGAATAAAAAGGTTTTTCCCTGTCAATGGAAGGATAGTCTGTAAGGAAGTCAGGTTATAAATTGAATAAATAAATATTTTGCTATGTTACATATGAGATTTTACCTTTAGGTTTTGCTGTTCTTGACCCCGAAATTACTAATTGGTATGTCTATAGCACTTACATTGCACAAAATATTTATTGTTGTTGTATGTCTTTAAGTTATTTCTGATTTATGACAGCCCTATTGTGGAGTTTTCTTGGCAAGATTTGTTCAGAGAGGATTTGCCTTTGCCTTCTTCTGAGGCTGAGAGGGTGTGATTTGCCCAAGGTCACGCAGGGGATTCCCATGGAAAGCAGGGATTTGAACCTTGGTCTCTGGAGTCATAGTCCAGTGCTCAAACCATTATGTCATGCTGACTCTCACAGTTATAGTATGTGAATTTTATCCTTGAGATAATCCTATGAGAGCGAATTTAGAAAACTTGGCTTACATACATTAAGTAATGTGAATGTTAAAGTATCTTTGTTACTAAGAGGATGTGCAGCATATCCTAAAGAATTATTTAAAGGGTTGTGAATGTCGATGTTGTTGTGTAGAATTTTTCTATTCATCTTGCATGGACTTTTTCTGAAGATATATTGTAAGTTTGTAAGCATCCTGTTTAACATTTCTAAGATACTGGGTAGCTTTCTGCATGTTTAGGTGATTAATTTCTCTCTCAAAGTCCTGAGCAAAAATTACTGTTATCATCTCTGTCAGATTGTAAAGGTCTGGCTTCTTTGACTCCCTTGCAATGTACTTATGATAAGTTTGCTATGAGCAAACTTCTCTTTCACAGTTACATTTTGTTTGTGTTGGAAAAAAATAGTCTTGGAATAAACCAACACTAATGGAAATGTTAACTGATATTTAATACCTGCAACATTTGTTTTGTTAAAGTTACGCCTACCCCTGAAATCTTGTATTGTCAAAAATGTATTAGTGTTGTCCAAAACATAAATAATTCTAAACACCTTCCTGAGTATGTTGCGAAGTATATAATAAAGCTAAAAAATATAATAAAATGCAACCCCTTACCAGTGATCTTGCTGGCTGCAGCTGATGGAAGCTGTGGACCAAAGATTCCCCAAAGGTAATTCCTTTATGTTAAAAAATATCAAGATCTTATGTTTTTGTTTGGAAGCCTACTATTGTAGTTAGTATCCCTAAGTATTCCTAACAAATATGGGCCAGTACCATAACATTTATCAAGAAAGCATGTTTATGACCACTGTCTTTGGACATGTCTGTTTTGAGTGAAAGTGTTGCTCATAATGTCCTTTTGTTATAATTATTCCGTAACAAGAAAAAAAAACCCCTCAGATACTTGTGTTATTGCTGAACCTACTGGTGATAACTGTTAAAAATACCTGTGTAGTACAAAATGGTTGCTTACTAGTCTTATAGAAGAGGAGTTGAAAAATTGGCATCATTTTGTGGAAGAAACAAAGGAGAAATGTTCTTGGAACATGAACAATGTCAAGATGCAAAATGATGCAGGGATAAAGAAATGTTCTTGGCATGTAGTGGAAAAAAAGGTTTTATAGGGACGAGATTTAGGTGAAGAGTGCCTTGTTTTGCCCCTAGTCTCTTACGAGTTGTCCTGCACATTTTCTGTTTGGTGAATGTGCCATATGAAGAGATTTATGGAAAACTCATGTCTGCAAGACCAAAGAATGGCTTGTTTTTGTATTGCGTGTAGGTTTTTAAAAAACTTGAGTGATAGTGTTATAGCACAGAATTAGAACTGTGGCCATTAAGAAGCAAAGAACGAGCAGTGATCTCATGTTCTAGCTTCATAAGACATGGGGATCTTGATTTCATTAATGAACTTTGAAGAACAAATACTTGTTAAAATGTATATGGCCGTAAAAGGAATGTACCTTTGAAATGTAAGTAAATTAAACTATTACTATTTACACTTCCAGGAGAGAAAGCTGGAAAGATGCATGAATTTACTTCCTGTGCCATACTCTCATATTGTAGAAAGCACCAAGTTCATTTGATGGTGCAACACTGTCACATAATCGAAAACAGGGGTTGGCAACTAGTGGCCCTCCAGATCTTTTTGAACCATATCAACTTTCACTATCATCGCCTTCATCCTTTACTATTGGTTAAGCTGTCTAAGGCTGATGGGAGTTGCATTCCAATGACATCTGCAAGGCCACATGTTCGTCACCTCAGTACAAAACCTCTACTAGACATGCCATGAATCTATGTATGATTTTGTTTTTCCACCTCCATGCCCTCTACTCTCTTAATTCTGGGGAATTAAGCAGTCAGCAGATTTGTCATCTCATTTAACCATGAAAATATTTAAAACCATTAAAAGATTTTTTTAGAAAATTATTTCCTATTTTACCCTTGCTTGGTAGTCATCCCAACAGCTTCATTCTCTGGACAGCAAATCAGGTAGTTGCTACCAGTATCCCACCACATTTTCCCCAGGGGTTTTGCTGTCTGTTTCTGAAAAAGTACTTGGTCTTTTTGCTGTAGCCCTCTATGACTGTTTCATTTTTTTTAAACTGGTTGATGTAATTAATTCAGGGACCTTTTTGATACATGAGAAAGTCTTATATGAACCTTGGCACAAATCAGATTCTCTCTATCAGAAGGGTCTTTAAAACGTGTTGGCTGTAGGGGGAAGTAAGAATGAATCGAAATGGCTGCATTGTCCCTTTTCTCTAACTAGGAACCTCTGCTAGTTTCCATCTACTATATAAAAGTCAATGTTTGTCTGTGAGTCTGTCTGTCTGCGTCAGGCAGGCGAAGGCCTCGTATGACTGGCTGTGTGAGGTGAGAAGACTTCATATGATTGGCTGGCTGTGAAGATTCTGTGGTATCCTGGGGCTGTCAGTTTAGGACAGGGCCTTTAGAATTCTCAGCCGAGAGCTCTTGGGCCTCAGGCCGGTTGCTATGGAGATGAGGCCTACCATCAATAAGGATGCCAGAGAACATTTGGGAGGCATATGTGAGAAAAATTAAAGTGACATACACAACGTAGTTACATGGTCTTCTTGCCTCACACAGTAGATTGTATGGGTTCCATATATGAGGAGTCTTAAAGTTGAAATTCAAAACAAAAAATGCTTCCAGAAAAACATAAAACTATTGCACAAATTCAACAGAAAGCAAAAGAAAAAAGAAAAAAAAAGTCAAAAGCCTGTGCATCAATGTCACCAGAGAACACAGATTGGATTGGGGACTATGGGGTAAAATTACAGGTACTAGAATAGGTCAGTTGCTATGGAGACAATGCCTAGCGGCAAAGAGGAGGACAATGTATTTCTGCAGGAACCCAACCACTGTATGTAACAATTACCAGTACAGATTGGATTGGGGAATATGGGGATAAGTTACAGAAACCGGAATAGACTGGTTGCTGTGGAAACGAGGCTTAGCAGCAAGAAGGATGATGTATTCCCTCAGGAACCCAACCTCTGTATGTTAACTCTGAATACAGATTGGATTAGGGAATATGGGGGAAAGTTACAGGTACCGGGTAAATACGTTAGTTTTATTCTAAAAATGGAGGGAGCCTTTCCATTCACAGAGGGTCAGCTCTGACTCCACATGTTTCTGTCTGAGATGCCTCGACACCCACCCAGCCTCGTGACATCCTTATACACATACTTTGGCTGTATTATTGTGGGCATTTAACTGGTATCTGTTCAAGAATTTAAATAATACAATGTAAAGGTTATTCCTGATGTACTAAGCAGACAGATGTCTACATAGAAATGACTATGTGTCATTGGCTTGCAAAGTTGAACTTCTTTTGGTTGCTTTTTGTCTTCTAAGGCAAATATATGCAGATGATGAACATTTTGAAGCCCATTGCATTTGATGTGATCCACTTCATGTCCCAGCTTTTTGACTATTATATGTATGCGATATATACATTTTTTGGGCGCAATGACACGGTAAGTAAATATTGCCATTTAATCAGTGTATGCTTGCATGAGGAATGAGAGGGAAGAGAAGGGAGCAATAATAGCTGAGACAGTAAATTACTCTTGAAGTGTAATTATTAGACAGCTCACAGAAGGGGTTGTGCTGATCTCAGCTTTTAAGATGGGATAGAAAATGAAATGTTATGAAGAAGCAATCTGAGAATTAAGGAACACTTAGTTTTCAATTCATAGCATTGGGGAAGGTAGCACCTATTCTAGAATTTTTTTTGCTGTTCTGATTGCTTTTTAAATCAGATCCACAGATTTTAAATCACAAGTTGGTGCTCTCATAGCATGTCAGAGTAAATTTAAAAAACAAACAAACCATAATTGTTCCTTAAGGTCCTCAGAAGGAAAGACAAGGGCAAATAAATGAGAAGAATTTATATAAGTCATGTGCTCCTACATATTTGTAGAAGCTCCTCCTCCAGAGTTATGAATAATCAGGCCCGACCAGTTTGAGCCATCTTTTCAAGCATCATCTACCATGAGTCATGAAGCCAGAAAGAAGTGGACACATTTCCTTTGCCTCTTCCCTCCCATCCTTCTGTTTGGCACAAAGATTCTGCCTTACATCTAGTTGTGTTAACCAATTAGAAATATAGGCCAGGATATTGATAGCAGAGGATGGTAGCCATCCGTGTTAAATAGTTAAAAGCAATCAATTTGGTAGTGTTAAAATGTTGGAGGAAGGAAATTTTTACATGATTTTAATTAATTTGTTCATGAGTTCATTAAGTTAATATCATTTAAAGGAACAGGAACTAAACTAAAATTGCTGTTTTATACAGTGGTGAAACCAATCCATTCTAAAATTGTTGTTGAAAATTTTAATAAACAAAGAGTAGCAAATTATTTCCATTCTCTGGTCATCTGGGCAAGTTGGCCATGGCTTAAAATCAGTGGGAGTTTTAGTTCTTCTAAGGGAGATTGGTCTCGAGGGGTATTGTTCAAATTTTAGAAAAATATAGTATCTCTGAAAGAATATAGAGGTGATAAGCCATTCATAGGTCTCTGGGCCTTTTCCAAGATACAAAGGGAAAGTAGAACAGCTGAATTTAATTGGTAGCTGTCATTGAGAAGCTAGGCTTTTGCTAAGCTGGTGCATTTTGCACATACCATAAATCATTTACTCAGAGCTTATACATTTTCAAGATATATTTAGAATATCAGTGCAAACAAATGAAAGTTATTTTCCATGTTACAGCAATTGTAAAATTGATGCAAATGTTAGGACTGATTGTCCCATGAGCTTTAGCAAAATAGGATTGTAAATTAGGCATTTATTTGCTTGACAGATCACATGTAATTCTAAATAATCTTGGGATGTTCTTTTTGGCAAGAATAATACATTTAAGGTTATATTGTTTACAGATGTTGATAGCAGGATTTTTCTTAAAATGACTTGATTTTTATTGGCTATTCCTGCTATTCTTTGCTTCATTCTTTTCTGCATCTCCTGTGTATATTTTGAAGCTCTTACCCCATTGAAACTTTCCATATCTAGTAGAGAACTGCACAGTGTCAGGCA
This sequence comes from Iguana delicatissima, assembly GCA_948472985.1. Classification (NCBI taxonomy): domain Eukaryota; kingdom Metazoa; phylum Chordata; class Lepidosauria; order Squamata; family Iguanidae; genus Iguana; species Iguana delicatissima. The sequence goes on from CAOKZL010002021.1 coordinate 353,327, forward strand.
GGTAAATGCACAACAAAACAACAGTATTTCCTATTGTAGTGTGCCTTGGTATTGTTTTTTTATAGAACAATTTTCAAAAGAAACATATAACTTACAAAAAAAAGGACTTTGGATTTAATTCAGTGCTCTTGGATAAAGCTTGGGGTATATTTTGAGATCTGTGAAGATTTAAATCCACTTTACCTGATTTATTTGGTATGTGCTTTTGACCAGTGATAAGTACAACTTGCACTGCCTGCGATCTATTAGACAAGACAGAGTCATGCATAGTTGCTCTGTTAGGGGATTGATAACCCTCTGTTCTTCCCCCCCTTCCCTGTCTTGGGTTGGGAAGCAAAAGGAATATGTAACATTCTCAAACACCTTATAGGTCATGCACGATAAATGATTTGTGAGGTGTGTTCTGCTCGGTAGGTTTCAAGATGTAATAGCTTGAGTTCAAATAAGTAGCTGCCTTTCCAGATCTGGTGCCCTCCAGATGTGCTGGATTACAACATGGTTATTCTTAGCCAGCTGGATTGCCGTGATGGGAACTGTCAAACACTTCTCAGAGGCACCAGGCTGCAAAGAACAACATTGCCATTCTTTAAAAATAGCCCAACTAAGATGTTTGCTTGGGTTCCCCAAATTCAGAGTTGTTTCTATGCTCGCTGAATGGTGTGTGGAGAGGCAAAGTGTCACCTCCAAGAATTTCATTGACCTTCAGTTTTCCCCATCAATTCTCACGTTACTCTGTAGTAGAGTTTAAACCTCCCATATTCCCAAATGCCTTTAACACCATCTTTTAAAAAGAGGATATTGATGTTAATCTGAATTTAGTTGAATTTTGTCTGAACACTTTGCAGTCCTCATGGAGCCAACATCTGTCCAGCAATGTTTTTCCCTATTGTTCTTGCCTCTTCTCTTCTCTTCTCTTCTCTTCTCTTCTCTTCTCTTCTCTTCTCTTTTCATCTCATGAGGAGCAAGAGAATACCATTTATTTCTTCTTGTTCTTTTTGTTTCTCATTGCTGAATTGTTGCTCAATTTTTTTAAAAAAAATTCAGTTACCTAAAACTACAGAAGGGGTTTATCATTTGTAAATCAAACCTTTCAATTAACTAAGCAGTAATAAATAGTCAAACTGAAACCTTATTTCAGGGGGAAGCATGTTGTATTCTCTATCTTTGTAGAAGACTTTCTGTTTATTGCCTGCCCCCAGCTGATCTTTCCTTTATAGTGTCACAATGTGCAGTCTTAACTTTCATGGGCTTTTGCGTAGATCACTGGAATCTTGAGATGTGCAAGGAAACTCTCTTAGAAGAGTGTTTTCCCACAAGGTCATGCTCTTATAGGAAAGTGGGCTGTTGACAAAACCACACAGCTAGATGCAGTTTATTATGTACAGCTGTGAAGATACGAGTCTTGTCTGATTTTGGAAGCTAAGCATGGCCAGTCCTGATTAGTGTGATAATGGGAGACCACAAGAGACTACTAGGAATCTCTGTATAGGGCACAAAAGAATTCTGTCTAAAACTCCAGTGTGCTCTGGGCTAGATGGGTTAATGGTCTGATTCAGTATACGTTCACTTCCTATGTTCCTGAATGAACAGTTGGAAAGTACTTTTGACAGACAGTTTTCTAGCAGCCATTATGAATTTTGAAAGCAAACCTGATCCTTGAAATGCATGAAGCACTAAAGTAGTTTTGCAAGTGATTCTAAACAATATCTAGAGTATGCACCTGCCTTCCAATTGATAGTCAGAATCAAAGAACATAAATTCAAGGACATTTTTTCACCTACAGCGATGCACACATGCAGTATAAATGCAGCTTTTAATACAAGGAATTGTTGACACAGATTCAATTTTATTATTACATACTTGTACTGAGGATTTTTTTTATTTTTTATTTTATTATTAAATACTTCTACTGAGGATTTTTTTTTCTCTTTTGGGCCAAACAGCTGCAGAATATTATACATGAAGGTTCACAATTTTTAGTTAACACAACACTTGAATGCATTTTAAAGCAGTGAGACTTGCCCACTGTAAGCCAAAATAGCAATGAAGATAAAATAGGTCATACTAATTCAGCCTTGATCTTGGATATTTGATGGCATGTATGTTGGGGATGCCTGGTTGAAAAGATAAACTCAGAATTCTGCTAAATTAAAACGTTGACCACACCCAACTGAAATAGAGATCATTTTGAAGCTTTGACCATTTCTGCATGAGACTGTTATAGTGCTATGATTCTACTTTCAACATCCTATGGAATCCTGGGGATTCCCCAGGATTCCATAGGATATTAAAAGTGGAATCATAGCTATATAACAGTCTTCTGTGGAAACAGCCTTAGAATAAACTTAATTAGTTACTTTTAAAATTACATTTGTCTGTCATCTGCAAAGAGAAACACTGATAGTCAAAGGATTCTTTCTTATTCATTTGTCCATGTAACAGTGACATGAGAAAATATGTCAATAAAAAGAATAAGCTAACAGATAATAAACTGGTATGTACCAGTTTATTTATAGACTTGTCAAAAAGGTGATCAGATACTAAAATATGTGTCCATATGAAGTTGATGTCTGCCCACCATACATTCAAATGCTTAAAGAGCTATGAAGTCTTATACCTATTGGTTAACAGAGGGTGGACATTTGTCTTTCTGTTGATGCAATGTGAATTATTTAATAATTGAAAGGGTGAAAGACCATTTTCATTGCCCAAAGGTTAATTTCTAAGATGTGAGCAAATAATTCAGATCACATGCAAGTCTGCAACACGCACAGACTGCTACAAAACAATAATTCTACTGAAGGCTTTCTTTTTTTCTTTCTTTTTGTCTCAACAGGATTTTTTCTCAATATTTTTTTGTTGATATAACAGTGAAAATAAAAATGACAGGTTCCAGCCAATTCCATTCTGTTTGCAAGTTCCAAGCTTTTCATTAGGCAAGGCAAGGCCATTTGTTTACTTCAAGCCACTTAGCTTGTGTATGCTAGTGTAGCATTAACTTGGCTTATGTATTAGATTAGTGCGTTTTTTGAATGACACTTCTAAGCATAGGAAGGCCGTTCAGTTGGAGCCCAGCCAAGGAAGTATCCCTTGCTGAAAAATATATTCCTGGAGTAAAACTCATACTAATATTTGGATAATATGGTGGAAGTAAACTTTGAAAATGCATGTATGTTTCTAATTCCTCCATCAGAGCATAGTTTTGTTAACTCAGCCATTCCATTGCAATATTTATAGTTACCACTGGATTTAAAATTAGATATGTATTAATAGCTGGGGCTAGTAGACTTCATGCATATAATGGAATTAAGCTAATTAATACAAGTTAAACTAGTCTTTTCTTTGGACTTTATGTAAACCATAGCAATTCTTTTCTTCTTTATGTATACTACAGGTGTTGTAGAGGCATTTATGTAGGTATAGCTAAATTTAGTCTTTTCAAATGAAAATCTAGTTATCTAAGTGTACAAAGGTTAACGTTATTAAATAATGAGTACACATATTCATTTTGATTTCCATTAGTTTCCGTTAGTTTTCATTAGATTAGATTTCCATTAGTTTTTTCACCTGGAAAAATATCCACTGCTGTTTGATGTTATTATAATGAACCATGCAAAAGCACATGGTTTTCCTACATCCCAAAATCATGATGTCAAAGCAATCCAAAATTATCCCTTGTACAGTGGATAATTCTTGTGTTGCTATGAATTGTGTATTGTTATTTTATATGAAACTCAGTTTCTTTTGTGGTGTTGGGTGCACTGATACTGTCCTTCAACTTCGGGGGTTTGATTGGAATGTGTTTTTATGCAGTGTGGCAGTGGGACATGAGCAAACTGGAAGCTTCCTTGGGTTTACTTGGCTTCTATCCAAATTGTGTTGCTTAGAATTCTTTCTTATTTCCAGTTTGAATTAACAGGACTTGGACTCAGTAGCAGCAGGCTTCGCACCACCCTGAACAGAATCCAAGAGAGTCTGATTGATCTGGTAAGTTATGGAGCTTTGTTAGGATTTTTGAAAGGGAAGGAAGATGACACACCATGTGGTACTATACACGCTTACCATTCTTTTTCAAGTTTATCTTTTCAATCTGCGACGGCTGAAGTTCAAAGAATGGTTACAGGGCCAAGAAAAGATTTTGCTCCATTCTCCCTTGTTCTTCCTAAGCAGAACAGAAAATTAATTTTACTTGTTGTCAGAACTTGGATAATTATTCTGAGAGTTCTTGCCCTACAATGGAGAATGCATTCCACTCCTGTCTGTCTTGATGTCACCTTAACACATACACAAATATGAGACAGTTGCACAAAAAGCAGTGCCATTTGATCCATTTGATATTTTTCCACTACTGTTTGCTGATGCCAAATCCCCATAACTATAAAAGTAACTTTAAACATTACAGTTGCACTGCAAAAAAGTAACATGGTCTCTTTGGAAAATGAATTAATTCCAAAAAACTAATTATTTGTGACTAGTTACTTCCAAGCTCTGCAAACCCTCCTGTGATAGGTATAATACAGCAATACTTTCCAACAGTAGTCTGTCAGTGCTTTGGTTCCCTTTCCCATTTATATAAATGATGTTCCAAGAAAAAAAATGTTGATTAGGACCCCCCCCAGCTATTTCTACTGAAGCATGTGCAGTGTACGGTAAGCATTCTGAACTTATTATTGTGGATTATAATTTGAATAATACCCACCAGCCTTATTTGTAAAATGTCTTTCCATGATAACGTGGAAATCTTACTAGTATTACTAAAAATATTTCAAGAAGGAGGAAGCAGAAGTTTGTCATAAGAACACAGCAGGAGTTGTGAGTGTGGGTGGTAATGGTAATAAAAATATTTTCCAATGGAACTTTTAGCAATTTGTTCTACCTTTTTTTATACTGGCAGATTGCCCTCTTAAATTCACCTGATGTAAAGTACTTTGTGTTTATGCATCCTGTGGCTAGCATGTCACCTTTACAGCTAAATATTAAGCCTTAAATAACATTTTGAAGATAGTGATAAAGAGTAGCAGATGGAACAAATTCAGTCTTGGTACTTTACAGCTACTTAACAATATTAAGACTTTAATGGGCAGTGATGTGGGTAGAAATATTTTTCAAATTTCCTCTACTTAATTTTTCTGTGGAAATTTCTTGTATTTGTGAAAAAAAATTCATTAGTCACCAGAATTACTGAAGATGGAAAAAGTGAATTTTCCTTGCCCATAAAAAGAGAATTCTTTAACTAAAAATAACGTGGTGAAAGTAATTCTGAATTGGATTCACCTCAATATGAAACTGAACTAAGTGATGCAAGTGATTGTACAGGCAGTGAAAATGAAACTGAAAAAACCTACTGACCTCAGTGGATGAGTCAAATTCTTTGATGCATATGAGTGGACAGCCACAGTACAACATAGGGGTGCAAGCTATCTTCATTGCTTTTTCAATTTACATTCAATTTGCACATGTTGCAAATACTTAAAGACAAATATTCTAACAAAAGTGGTATCCATGTAGAGCTTTGAATTGCTTCCAAAATATTTAAACCACATTAGTTGCAGTTTATATTTTTTTCCTACACAGATGCACAAAATAATTCTGTACTGTTAAGATGTGGAAAGGTTTTGTTTAACCAGATGAACATGCTGAGGTTGCACATATTTTGGCTATAACTTAGGGCAGTGTTGTCCAGAAAACCTACTTCTCCTGGGATGCTTCTGCATCTGTGTATGAATTGGCTTGTTTTCCTGGACTAGCAGGGCAGTTTCTTATAAACCATAGTCTGTAAGATATATACTTTTAAATTACTATCTCAACCCTACTATACCTTATCACACAGGTGCCAGGGCTTTAAGTACCAAAAGTGTCAAAGTATCAAGATAGAATTAAATAGTATCTTCCTTTCAGAAACCTGTTTGGCACCAACACTGGTATCTTTCCATTGCATGTCTTTTTATTTAAGCCTCTGGGTCCTAACTGATTTTATCCAATGTACACATACACTAGGAATGGCATTATTTTAAATTGATTTAAATTGTCTGGTTTTAAGTGATAAATGGCTTAATATCTTTTTTTATTTTTTAAAATTGTCATTGTTATTTGCTGTCCTCAGTTGATTTTATTGTAAACCACCTTGTGATCTTCTGATAGAGGGCAAGCTACAAATATTTTATTAAATAATTAAATAAAATGGTATCTTGAATCCACAAGATACTAAAAAGATGGTCTTCAATTCACTAAAAACAAGCTGTTCCAGCCCATGAATATTCTTAAGGTTCTTCAGGGGACTATATAAAAAAAAATCACAGAATGACATCACACACACACACACACAATGTTACATATCATTTTTATATTTACATTTTGTTTATAGCATGTATATAACCACTTATATTCAAAACTGTGGAAAGGTCAGAATAGGAACTCCAAAACGATTTACAGGCAGAATAAAAATAAATCTCTTATGAGCACTGGTATTCTCAGTGACATTACCGTTGATTTTAGTGTAGGAGAATGTACAGTTTCATTAGGACAGAAAAGATGTCTCACCCTATGGGGGTCTTTAGCTGTGCTACTATGATCTTGGCACTGTGTTAGCTTTTCTCTATTGCTTTTCTTCTTCAAGAAGCTCTATAATGGATCTTGGCAGCTCCCTTGTTTTCAGTCAGTTCCATCAAGCTTGCATCAAAGGTTCTCTTATCAGAAATTTCTGCAGAGTCTTTTCTTTGACATACTGGAAAAGGTCGTAAAATAGTAATGTGCTGGGCTTTTAAACTATAAAACCTCTTGTGATGTTTGCTCTCATCTGCATGATAATTGGTAGTGACCTTGACACCTAGCAAATGCTATATTTAAATGTTAGAATTGATTCTGTTTAGTGGGAAATATTACCTCCATATAGTCAAACTTGGTCTAAATATTTATGAGACAATAATTTTGACTACAGTAGTACACAAGAGTTCCCCAATGGATTAATGAGAGAGCCAGTCTTTTCTCTGTTGTCTTTGAATTATCTGAGGAATGTCTAGGTTTAGAACAGGAGTGGGCAACCTTCCACCCTTTGGGCCAATTCAGAGGCCTTCTGAAAGCAATTAGGTAAGGTCTCTGGTAAAAACAGCTTCTCCAGCCTACTGTCTGGATAGGAGGTGGGGAATGACGGGGAAGGAAGGGAAGAGACAGAAGTGGGTGTCCCCCACTTTTTGCCCTGTCCTCACCCACTGCTAGCAGTTAGCCCCAAAAAGTTCATCCCAAAGAGAATTCAGCACATGGCAGGGAAAAAGTTTTTGTTTAGAAAATGAACTTCTAAAATCTTAAAATTGAAATCTTAAAGTCTTACCACAGTTCTTTCGTCATGAAGACATAATATAGGATTATTACTCTAAACCTACAATTAATCTTCTCCAATTTCCATTTAGCTAGTACTTCCTTCCTCATTAGATTAAAACCTCCTGTGATAGAAAGGGAATATATCCAGAAGTCCAGGTTGCTATTTAAAACTAGCTTAGATTAGTCTTCCGGGTCCCAATGGCTCCGTGAACGGCAGCGCGGTGTGGAAGCTCGCACCAAAGTGTCACCTTTAGGCGAATTTTGCTGAAAGTATCATCGCAGCAGAGTACCCCGGGAAAGGGGGTACAGAGGGCTCGAGGGGGGCCGATGTCTCTTCTGTAGACTAGAGAAGAAGATCTCGATGTTGAAGAAGAGTCGGTCGCAGAGCTACCACGTTCGCCTAGGAAGTCACCGCAATGGCGGCCAGCGGAGTCCGGGACCTGTTTTAATCGATGGGGAAATAAAACAACTTAAAAGATAAGATTTCATCTGTGTTCCAATCGTGATGGAAAGATTTCCGACTTTGAAAAGGTGAGCTGACTTGAAGAATAGAAGGAAGAGGTTGTGGAGAACGGGAAGCGGGGATATCATACGTAACGAAAAAGACGGAAAAATCTTAGAGAGAGAGAGGAGAGAGAGAGAGAGACTCTGAACACAAAAGAAGTAAAGCCGGAAAATAAAGGAATAAAGATTGAAGTTAACAGTTTAAAGTTAATAGTTAACAGTTCAAAGTTTATAGAAAGGAAAGGACTGTATGTGAATCTAAACTAATTGGGAAAAAAAATCTGGTGTGGCTGGAGCTCGCAGGAGGCTTGAGCTCGCCGGTAATCTGATGGACTGGATATAGATACGGCTTGATTTCGTGGAAAGTTTAAACTTGCTGTTGTTGGTGAATATATGGACTGATTCGTTGGTTTGGGCTGAGAGAAGTAAGACTTTGCGACAGGACTGGGTGAAGGTGACTCCCGAGCGAAATGTGAATCTACTCCCTAGTTTGAAAAACGATTAGGGATAAACGGAGAAGGAAGATCGCGAGGAGGTTGGAGTTTATGGTGAAATTGGAATGTCCGGAGTGAAGAACTGAAAACAATTGAAATACGAGGGTGATTGAAACATGTCGTTTGTCTGAAGTTGGAGAACAAGATACGAGATACGGGATACGGTTGATATTGATAAGTGGTTTAAATTTATGGACAGTTGGGGGTGTATGAGTTGGAACTAGTGGAGGGGATTGGCTACAGTAGGAGATCGTAGGTGGATAAAATTGTAGCCTGTTTAATGTGTGTGAAAGAACTGATGGAAAGAAAAGAAAGTAGGTAAAAGAGGACAAACTTAAATACGTAGGAGTAGAAAAGAAAGGCAGAGACTTAGAAGCAACGGTCTTGGGGTGGGTTAATTTTTAACTTTAGAAAAAAAAATTCATTGTTAAATGTATGCAGTGAAATTACGATTGAATATTATATATATTGTGTAATTGTGTGACTGAAATATTTTGTAAGTTTATTGCACATAGGTTTGGCAGATATTCGTCAGAACATTTGGTTCAGTTATAGCTTGGTATAGCTACATTGAAAAGAAATATTGATAAAGAAAGAGTATTAAGGAATAGTTAAAATATAGGAGATAGGAATATTTAAAATCTTAGAGATACAGGTGTTGGAAAACGAGAGATATATCAGACTAAAAACAAATAATAGAAGTGACCTTGAGATAGAGTCTAGAATATAAACATTGGAGAGACTGGTTAAGATAAGAGACACTTTGAGATAAGAAAGGAAAACAAAACAAAACATTGTAATTAACTCTTGAAGAGAAGGTAAATAAGAGGACAGGATAACAGCACCATCTAGTGTTAGGAAAGGAAAGGCATAGGAAAATAAATAAATAAATAAATAAATAAATAAATAAATAAATAAATAAATTTAGAATGGCATCAGGAACAAGAAAGGGCACAAGAACTCAAACGCAAACACAATTACAGTTGATAAATACCTCGAGGAGGGGATCAATGGAAACGGGAAGTCATATAACAGAATTAGTGAATGAAATTAGAAGTTTAAGGATGGAAATGAGAAAAGAATTAAAAGACACAAGAATGGAAATAAAAGCAGATATAAAAAGGAGCTTGATGACTTTAAGAAAAGTATGGAGAACATGAACAAGGACATTACTGTGATGAAAAGAGATTTACATGAGGTACAAGAAAAAACAAATTTAATGGAAAGAGAGAAGGATTCAATGAAGAGGATGCAGAAGCAGGAAGAAATGAGACTAATGCAACATGAAATGAGGTATAGAGACAAATGTATAAAAATGAGAGGGATTCCAGAGGCCCCAGGAGAATTATTAGAAGAGAAGATTATTACAATAATAGCAAACTATTTAGGAGTTAAAGAAGAAGATTTGGAGCGAGACATAGACAGAATCTTCAGAGCAAATTCACGTATTGCAAAGGAAAGAGATTGGCCCAGGGATGTAGTGGTTTGTTTCAGTAGGACAAGAATTAAGGAGAAAATATTGCAAGTAAATTACGAGAAGCAACTAGTATATGAGGGAAAACTGATCAAGATATTCAAAGACATACCTTATGAAGTTTTGAAGAGAAGACATGAATATAAATTCCTAACACAACTGTTACAGAGATATGGAATTGTGTACAAGTGGGAGAGACTGGAAGGGTTATCATATTCATATAAACAGAGAAGATATAAAATTATGGATATAGCACAAGCGAGGGAAGCATATACAAAAATGAAAAAAGAATTAGAAAGTTCAAATAAGACGGAGCACGAGAAAAGACAAGAGAAAGGACATAGTAGTCAAGAAGAGCCAGAGGAAAAAAAAGATGGAACAAGGAGATGATTATCAGAGAAGAGAACAAGTTGAGAAAGACAGCTATTTAGAATCGGAATTGGAACAAGAAGAAAGTGAAGATTTACTAAAGCAAGATCTGGAAATAGACGATTTATACGCAAAAGAAGAAGAAATCTAGGGGAGAATGGGGGAAAGAAAAAAAATAATAATAAGAGAGAGTGAATAGGGAAGAAAAAAAGAAGGAAGAGAAAATTATGAAAATTTTATCTTGGAATGTAAAAACTTTAAAATTTAAATTACAAAAGACGACAGGTATTTCATAATTTGGAAGATAAAAGCAGATGTGATCTGCTTACAAGAAACTAGAATAAGAGAGAAAGATAATAAGTATCTTAGAAATCCTAAATTAGGGAAAAGTCATATAGCTGCCTCAGAAAAAAAAAAAAGGAGTAGTACTATATATAAATCAAAAAAATATTTCAGAGATAAAATTTAAAGATAAAAAAGGTTATTATTTGGGGGTGGAACTACAACTCTTGGAATAAAGATATTGTTGATCGCAAAAATATTCGCCATTAGAAGAAAAGGGTAAATTTTATGAGAAAATAAAAGAAGAGATTTTGAAATATTCTGAAGAAAATGATCATGGGAGTTTCTTAATGTTGGGAGATATGAATGGCGTGATAGATTCAAAATTAGATAGATCGTTACATTTGAAAAAAATAAACAACATGGAAAGCTTCCAGGTTCATTCTTTAAATTATGCGAGCTATTAGATTTACATGATGTTTGGAGAGTTATTAATAAAGAGGCTGGAGGATACATATTTTATTCGGATGTATATAACTCCATGTCAAGGATTGATATGTTTTTGATTTCAAGAAATTTGTTAAAACTAGTAAAAGACATGGAAATAATACCTAAAACAACTTCAGATCATAACCCTATACAGATAGAATTGCGAGATATAAAGAAGAATACAAAGTGGAGAATGAATTTATACTCTTCTACAAAATGATCAAAATATAGAAAAGATAAAAGGAGGTAATAAAATTCTTTTTTATAGAAAATAAGACAGAAGAATTAAAAATAGAATACTATGGGGTACAAGTAAGGCGGTAGTATGAGGTACTTAATAAAAATGGAAGCTGAAAATAAAAAAAAAAATAAAAAGAAAAGACAACAAAAATACCAAGATATATTGGGAGAAATGGAAAAACAGGAAGAGTATTTGAGAGAAAATCCAAAGACAAAAAAAGGGGCAATTAAAGTTAAAAACTCTTCAAACTCAGATAAATATAGAAAATCAAATGGAAATCAATAGAGAGTTAAAATGGATAAAACAAAGATATTTTGAACAGGCAAATAAACCTGGAAGGTGGTTATCATATAAATTAAGGAAAGAGAGAGAGAAAAGGCAAATTTTGGAAATAAATAGGGAAGGGAAAATAATAACAAGACAGAAAGAAATAAAAGAAACATTTTACAATTATTTTAAGACATTATATGGCATGGGAGAACAAAATAATAGGGCTATGAAAATAGAAAAGTACCCAAAGAACCGGACAATACAGAAAATAAAAGAGGAACAAAAAGAGAGGCTGGAGGCGACGATAACAATTAAGGAAATAAAGGATGCGATAAAAAGATTGGATACATCGAAAACGCCAGGACCAGATGGTTTCTCATCACTCTATTATAAAAAGATGCAAGATCAGTTAATAGAGCCATTGATGGAATTGTTTAACGACATAAAGAGAATGGGAAGCCAGATACATGGGGGAAGACATATTACATTAATTCCAAAAGAGGGAAAAATTAAAAGAACCAGGAAATTATCGTCCAAATCACTCCTAAACATAGATTATAAATTATTTGTAGGTATTTTGGCAGAAAGATTAAAAAGAATATTACAGGAAGTGATACATAAAGATCAAAATGGTTTTCTACCGAATAAAACAAATTAATAATAATATAAGAACTGTATTAAATATTATCGAATTTATGAGAAAAATAATGAAAAAAAAGTAGCACTGATTTTTGTGGATGCAGAAAAAGCATTGATAATATCAGATGGGACTTTATGGTAGAGATATTGAATAAAATGGGCATGAGAAAAATATTTATAAAGTGGATTAAAGAAATTTACAGGGAACAAGGGCAGAGATTATAGTTAATGGAGATAGAACAAAACAATTTAGGATAAAAAAAGGTACGAGGCAAGGATGCCCATTATCACCGTTACTATTCATTATAACATTAGAAGTCCTGTTGAATGAAATTAGAAGTGACGCTAAATTAAAAGGATGTAAGATTAAAAAACAACAGTATAAAGTAAAAGCATATGCAGATGACATGTTGATAATATTGGAAGATCCAGAAGAATGCATAGCAAACTTTTTAAAAGTGATGGAAGAATATGAAGAAGTGGCAGGTTTAAGATTAATAAAGAAAAAACAAAAATTATTACGAAAAATCTGATCAAGAGGGAAGAAGAAAGTTTGATTCAATTAACAGGGTTTAAAATAGAAAACAAAATTAAATATCTTGGAATTTGGGTAGCAAAGAGAAACAATGAATTATTTGAAAGCAATTATAAAAAGACATGGAAAGAGATTAAAAATTATTGGAAATTGGAGTTCATTAAGATTATCTTTATTAGGTAGAATCTCTGCTACTAAGATGAATGTGCTGCCTAGACTAATTTTTCTATTTCATAATCTCCCTATTATAAACAATGAAAAAATATTCAAAGAATGGCAAAAGGATTTGACAAAGTTTATATGGGGAAAAAAAAAAACCAAGAATAAGGTGGAAATTTCTGATAGAGATAAAGATAGAGGAAGATTTAGTTTACCAGATATTAAAATGTACTACAATGCATGTGGTCTTACATGGATCAGGGAGTGGATAATGTTACAAGATGAGGAAATATTAAATCTGGAAGGAGTAGGAAATCGAATGGGATGGCATGCTTACATGTGGTACGAGAAATATAAAATCGATAAAGATTTCTTAAATCACTATATAAGGAGAGCATTATTAAAAATATGGTTGGATTTTAAGAGAAATTACTACATTAGAAAACCTCAATGGTTATCACCACTTGAAGCGTTGTACGGGAGGTGGAAGGACACCCAAGAGAAATGGATACGATATAAAGATATAATAAGAGAGGAATCAGAAGAATGTCAGTTAAAATCAAAGATAGAAATAGAATCAGAGGGTTTTAATTGCCATTGGTTTTTATATAGGCAATTGAGGGAAAGATTTAGATTGGATAAGGAGGCAGAGGGGATAAAATCCCGAAAAAACAAGAAATCCGTTCTTGAAAATAATAACAGATTCAAAAAAGAAAATGATATCTAAGATATATAAATTATTGTTGGAACGGGAATTGGAAACGGAAACTATAAAGGGGACAATGTTAAAATGGAGTAAAAATATCGGATGGGAAATAGATTTGGAACAATGGGAGAGTAGTTGGAGGGATACAAATAAATTTACGGCAGCACAAAACCTAAAGGAGAATTATTTGAAAATGTTTTATAGATGGCATTTAGATCCGGCAAAATTGAATAAGATACAGAAAACAATAGAGAATAGATGCTGGAAGTGTGGTAAGGAAAATGGCACATTCTTCCATATGTGGTGGACGTGTGATGTAGCAAAGAATTATTGGAGGGAAATTCATGAAAGGATGATGGTAATGTTACAAATAAAGATACCGTTAATGCCGGAGTTATTCTTGTTGAATATGATGCAGAAGATAGAGACTACAGTAAAAAAGAAGTATTGGAGAATAATTTTATATTTAGTGACAGTTGCAAGAATATTATATGCACAGAAATGGAAAAATAAGATTATACCACAAATGGAAGAATGGCTTGTGAAAGTGACAGAAATGCAGGAGATGGATAGATTAACTGGTATGGTTCAGGGAAGAAAGCAAAGACAACAGGAGGAGAGTTGGGAAAAGGTGAGTAATTATGTAGTAAATATATAAGATTTAATAATGGAATCCCCAAAACAGAATAAAGAGTAAAGAGGAAGAAAGAGAAGGGAAAAAAAAAAAGAAAAGGAGATCCCTGGAGAACAGGGGAAAGAGATAAATAAAGGATGTAAGATCGTAAAAGTATCAAGAAAAAGACGTGGAAAATGCTAATAAAATATAAAATATGGATAAAGAGGTCATGTCCCAGAATGGGAAGGTTAATGGAGAAATACACAAATAATGAGTTTCTTTTTTTTTGGAGTTGGAACACAGATGAAATAGGAGGAAGGAGGAATCGTGGATGTAAGGAATGGTGGGTGAATGTTGGGGGAGGGGGGGGGAAAGGGTTGAAAGAAAGTTTTTTAAATAGAGAGAATGTAAAGGGGTTTTATGGATGTTTATGAATGATTTATTATATTGTGAAAAAGGAATAAAGATTATAATAAAAAAAAATAGCTTAGATTACAAGTATCTATTTGTAATCTTAGTATCATTTAAAAGGAAATAATATTGGATTGGCAAAGATCTTCAAAATATGGCTGAAATTGGTAGCCAAGTATTAGCTTCAGCTAATTTCTTTTAGCTGGTCACGCTACAATAGGCATCTTTAGGTACCACCAGAGTCATTAAGAGACCTCTGCAGATGATGTTCTTTCAGTATATCTAGCTACAGGAAGATAGCCAGATGTATCCTTGCTCATCCCCTTGTTCTCCCAGCAACAAGGAAATGAGCATGTTGCTGGTGGATGCAGCTAAGAAGAGATGGGATTTGGAGGAGATTTTGGTAGTTTCATGGTTGGAACAGAATTTAGACTTTCACAACAACAGTCACACTGGCTTAAGTCCAACTTGTCCATCCTAATTTATTAATAGAATATTACTCTTTATGTGCATTGCTATTTTTTATGCTACCAAAAATGTGGGGAAATTGTGAGATCTGGCTAGTAATTAGCTTATTAAGATTCTTTATTAGAAAAATTAAGGAAAAATTACTGGATTTTCAAGGAGACATGAAACTTTTGTAGTGTGAATTTTCATCTAACAGACTAGAAACTCTCCTCCTTAGATACTGATACTGATGATGCTGATGATTGATTGGTGGCCACAGTTCCTATCAAAATGGTTTTGGGTCAGCAAAGACAATGGCCATTTCTGTACTAGGCTGTTATAGTGCTATTATTCCACTTTCAACATCCTGTGGAATCCTGAGGTTTGCAGTTTAGGGAGGGGCCTTGAGACCCCTCCCTAAACTGCAAACCCCAGGATTCCATAGGATGTTGAAAGTGGAATAATAGTATTATAATAGCCTAGTGTGGAAATGGCCAATGGTGCTATGTATGCGTGTGTGTGTGTATACACACACACACACACACACACACACACACATTACAATCTGAGGTGATATTTCACCCATTGTTGTTTTATTTTTGTGTGCCTTCAAGTCATTTCCAACTTATGGCAAACCCAAGGTGACTCTATCATAGGGTTTTCTGGGAGCTAAGTGTGTGTGATATGCCCAAGCTCACCCAGTGGATTTTGATGACTGAATGGGGAATTGAACCCTGGTCTCCAGGATCATACTCCAATGCTCAAACCACTACACCATGCTGGCTCTCTATATTTCACCCATATGTAGTCTTAAATGCCTTTAATTTTATCCTTTCTTACATCATCTGTTATTGATAAGACTGATTGACATAACCTCTTGATTTATAATTCTGATGATGGAATTTTTCTGATGATGGAATCACTTGAAACAAGAACAAAAATTTAAGTAAATTGTGGACTTTGACAATGGCTAGTCTGCACAATAGAGAATACTATAGTTTAGATCATTTATTTAATTTCTGTCTCATATAGCTAAGTATTTATTCGTAATTCCTGTAACTCCTTCCCAGAAGCACCAATAGGTTATTTAAAAATGGGAACAAAACTTCCACATAAAAGAATCCCCTGCTAGAATAAAGCAGGGAAGAGAAGTCTGTACAGTAAATATTAATTAGGTTTAGCTATTACAAAGCGCTCTATTCACAATAATCATGATGTCAGTATTAGTGTAAATTAGTCTAAAACTTGCTCTTTGCTCTGAACAAATTTAAGAACGTAAAAACAGCCATGTTGTAAACCAAAGGGCTGTCTAGTAACAACATTCTGTTCACATAATGCCCAAACAATTGATCAAAGGAGAAAATTGCCAATGGAAGATAAGCACAAGTACACCCACTATCTTGATTTTTTAGGGGGCAGGGGAGGAGGAATTCATCAGGGGAAGTCTTGAATTCCTGTCTTGTCAACTCAATTCAGTGCACAAAGCACGAAGTCATAACAAAGATCAAAAGATTACAGTATAATACAATAAAATATGATAAAAATTTCCCTAGTAGTTAAAACACATCAAATCCATATGCAACATATTAAACAATATGATAAAAACTGAAAGGCTAGAATATAAACTTACCTAAAATATCAATGATTCAGTATACAATAAAATCAATCCCACAGTGAAGTACCTGTCAATCAATTTTGTCTATGATTTTCAGCATAGAAGTAACTGAAACATTTGAATTTGGGCTTGGAACAAATTTGAATTGAAACATCCCATGAAACTCCAGGGTAAATCAATGTAAGAACTGCAACCTTGTCTCAGGATCTATACTTCATTTTGTAGTAATTAAGTATCATTAATTATTGAAATAGATATTCATAACATTCAAGAACTTGCTGTGCAGAGACCACAGTTCTCCCCACTAGTCAGGGAAAGATAAAACAGTAACTTGAAAGAGATAATGTTAGTGTTTGCTTGCAATTGCAGTATGTATTAATACCATTGCCTTGACAATCCTCCAGGAACTCAGAGCAGCTTTAGTGTTTATCTGTTATTAGAACAGGAAAAAGTAGACAGTTTTGTCTTATGCACATTCAGTTCTCACCTTTTGTGTTTCATAACACAAAAGCTATTTTCATTAGTATCAGTGATGTGAACAGATGTTTAATGAGCACACCATGTAACTTTGCATAAGTATTTATCCCAGGAGAGGGGAATCTGTGGTTTTTCAGATTTTTTGGAAAGATCAGAGATGATCAGGGATGGAAAGAGTTATAGTTAATTAAAATTGAGGGCCACTGGTTCTCCATTCATAATGTACGCCACTGTCTATGCAGTATTGGTCAAAATCCCTTTTTCTTTTCCCTCAGTCTCTTTTTCTGTAGTATCTGAAAATCACCTAAAATTGTGCCTAGCAGCTTTTTCTGGAACTTTCTCTGTTTACCTGAATGATAGAGAGCAATGGTTTATGTTTGAATTTTTATTTTTACTTTATTTTAGGCAGAAATACAGAAACAGCTAATTACTTTAGAGAGCCAGTGTGCTGCAGTGTTGGACTGGGTTCTCGTCATATCAGTTGAATGGGGGTGTATCCTTTCCCGCAGAGCTTCTTCTCCTATCATCCTTTTGTTATTACATTTCCAGGGATGAAACCCATCCACCCACCACTCTTCAAGCGGAAAGAAAACAGAAAAAAAAAAGGGGGACACAACCCCATTGTTTTTCAAGCATGACTGGATGCAAGGACAGGAACAACAACTATGAGGCACACAACTCAGGTTCAGAATAGCCTGACATCTACGGAGATTAAGGGCTGTTTGGGAGGACCCCTTGATGGCCATGTATGGCAGTGATTATGGGTTATTCAGTCCCTGCCTAGGGACAGTAGGCAGCTGCTGAGGCTTACATTCTGCATCCACATGATTACAAGTTCAGTCTCTTGGCAATTCTTAAATAAAAGATCTCAGGTGGGAGAATTGGTAAAGATCTTGAACAACTGCTGCTGCTCAACAGTGCTCAGTTAGTTAGATAGATATTTTATTACAGTCATGGACAAGCATAAATATAAATATACAAAAAGGATACAAACACAGATAGGTATTAAACTACCAGATAACAGAACAATGCAAATAATCTCTCGATGAATTTTAATTGCTGCCACACAAAAATTTAGTTAATTTATAACAGGATTAATATCTGAAAGCAACAAAGAAACATATAGTCGTTCTGAACATCCTAGATATTTGTGGAATTGTCAAAATAAGATCAATATAAAGGTCTCTATTATATAAACACTGAAAAGGCACATGTTCTACTGTTTCTATTTGACCAATATCACAGGGGCAATGTCTCTTCAAATACAAGATTTTCCTATGATAGTGTCCTTCAAGAACAACTGAAGGAAGAACTCAACATCATGCCAAAGTAAAAGCATTTGCGGTATTTAGGCACTTCTAGGTTGCTTGCAATATGCCATAGGACCTGTAAGGGATCTATTCTTCTCACTGGTAATAAAGGAAGGGGACCTAGCTAAACCCATTTGGCGCTCTGTATCAGTGACACCTTGCTTAATAGCTTTTTTGGCCTGATCATATCCCTTGCTAATCAGAAGCTAAGGAAAGAAACCCAAAGATAGAATTTTGGTTGCAACTGTTTGATTCCATTTGGATTAACCCTGTCCTTCAAAACTAGTAGGGCAATACCAATAGGTGAAATGATAATTTGAGCCAATAATTGAGTATTGACCAGTGCTGAGTTCATCCTATGCAGAGCTTGAAAATATTAACAGTGACACAGAATGTTAAAGTTCAGTCATTGAGGAGATTTAGCTTCTTTATCTCCAGTCATTCTTAATTCATTGATTACTTTGGTAAATCTTTAAACATTGAAAAAAAAAAAGCACTTAGAATTGTTGGAGATTGCCATAATGAGTTAACATAATGAAATATATTAACAGTTTGGCATTGTAACAACTAAAATGACAAATGTTGAATTAGTTGCTGGAAAATGTAAGTCACTGAGATGCTGAATTAATTTTTAATGAAATATTTCTCCATTCTGGTCCAGGGATCAGTTTAAGGTAAATGATGAAGGATGAGGTTAGTAGTGGTTAGTAGTAATGATGGCTCTAACATCTAGTAGCAGAGATAGTATACTTCAATCTACCAGTTACTGGGGTACTCATGTCCTGTAGGAATAGAACACTGGAGTTGGTAAGCCTTTGGTCTAATCCTGTAGGACTCTCTAATGACTGTGGGAGAGTTTCAGCCTAGATTTTCAGATTCTGAAGCCTAAATCCAATTGTTCTTCCCAACTACATACACCCATTGCATAAATATGAACTTGGTTAGTGAACCCCTATGGCAGTTCTATTGATTCAGGGGATCTCCTCTATTCGCACTAGCAGGTGGATTTAGGAGAAAATCAGCGGTGGACCACTCTTTTTTTAATACTAGGATACAGGCAGTTTTGTGTACAGGTGACACCTCTTCATTATTTACTGTGAATTCAAACTGAGTTCACTGTTTTCAGTGAAGTCCTTATGTCTATTGTGTAATCTTTCCTTTTGCACATACTATTTTATATTAAATTCAAAAGGGATTTGTATTGGAAGACTGATAGGAGGAAGCTGAAACATTTTGGTTTGCAAAATTGCCCTTGCTCAGGGGAAGCATTAGCTAATACGTAAAGTTTTAATTAATATCATCCATCACCACGAAGAGTGAGAGACTAGTTCCTGTACCTGTGCATGTATATTGTTTTGGTTCTACTCTGAAGTGTGTGCAGATATGGAATATCTCTTTTGAGAAGGGAGTCATAAATTTTTTGATTATCAGGGCTGCATATAACTAGGCTTTTGAAATGTAAGAAGCAGCCCCCTTTTCCTGTTTAATAGAAATATTTGTGTAAGACAAATAGGGTTTCAAATTTTCCAACCAAAACAAGAAAGTGGGCTTATTGAAAATCTGAATTACTGTTGCTGAGGGCCATACTATTTAGATGTCCCACTCATATAACCGTTGTGGTCTAGAAGGGACCTTTGCGTGTGAGAGAGCAGATAGGTTTTTAATCCTTCAACCTTGCTGGGGCCCGAGGTAACAGTCCCCCAGTCTTCCCATAATGGAAAAAATGGGCAAGGAGGAAAAAAAACCCATAAGAGGAACTTGCAAATAGCAAGGGACTCCTGTGGGACTTCAATGGGAGGAGAATGGCAGGAGTTTAATGCCTCAACCCAAATCTCTTCCTATTTTTAAGTTCATATTCTAGGCATTTGAGAAGATTTCAAGTTTATAGAAATTGTTAAATATTTATCCAGTTAAAGCCCAGCCCCTATTTGTGAACATGGGTAGTTAGAGATGTAATATTTCTAGAACTTTTAAAGCCATGGAGTGGAGGAGAAGAAGGAATACTGCACATTTTTGGAAAAATTGAAACAATGCAATATCAGTATTCTTTGCAGTTGCAAATAACTTTGTAACTTTAGGAACATAAGAAGTGTTATGTATAACTTGGTTTGGCATATAGTTATGTATAATGTATTAGGGATATACTTTACTCAGAAAATGATTACAAATTGAAATAACTTCTTTAAATTTTATTATTTTTTTCTCACAAATTGAGTTACAAAGTCCTAAATTGTGAAGCACATCTTTGGTTTTGCTAGTTTATGAGAAGAACTAATAGATGCTAGCAAAACAAAGATTTGATGCTATAGCATCAAGCACACATAAAAACACTTATTCTCATAAAAAGAACTGAGAAAAGTAAATCAGGTTGAGGAACTCTTTTCCAAGTTTAGTCTACGTTATCTTTTTACCAGTATGCAAAGATCTTTTCATTCTTACAGGCATTAAGCAACTGACTGACTGTTGAGAAAGGACTTTAAACATATTGCTGTTGCACCTCCCCCCCAATGTATTCAATAAACCTGTGTTTTTAAAATCTTTGTAGATTATTAATGCCACAATCATTCCATTTGTTTTTATTTGTACCTGTGAGCTCTTTTGAGTCTTAAACCTAGGAGAAAGGCAGGGCACAAGTCGAATGAATGGATGAATGAATGAATGAATGAATAGACCAGTGGTTCTCAACCTGTGGGTCCCCAGATGTTTATGGACTTCAGCTCCCAGAAGCCCCAGCCACTATGGTCAATGCTCAGGGCTTCTGGGAGCTGAAGTCCACAAACATCTGGGGACCCACAGGTTGAGAACCACTGGAATAGACAGTGCATCTATTTGTATGAAATTGGGCCAAGTACTTTAAAAAGCCAGTGACAGACTTAAACCTACACATTGTGAAGCTGTAATCTAAGTAGTCTCAGATTGGGAATGGATTTACATACTTGGGACTCAGCTTGTAAGACCTGTGGCATAGTTGGCTCAGTTAGCATCTTTGTTGTTTCTAGTATGAAACAATAAATTAATAATTGTTCATGTAATGATTCCAATTATCTATGAAGGGCTCTGTTGGTTGTGGTTGTTGTTGGTTTAAATTATCAGTTTCTTACTTGCATGTTCATTAAGCCTATTCTTGTGTCCAGGGAAGAAAATTACATGCTTTTAATATCTTTACAGTGTGCTGATCAATGATTTGTCTTCTCCTTCTCTGATTATAAGTAGCAATACCCTACAAAAACTGCCAAGGCTTGATGCCTCTTCCTCTTGAATGACACCTGTAAATCTGACAGTTGCTGAAAGGTCTTTCTTGTTTTCCTGTTCAGTGAAGAAGAAAATGTCACTCTTTTCAATGTGAGAAACACTTGAGACAGAAAAAAACACACACCACTCTTCATCCTTCTTGGTTTTTAAAGGACAGGTGCTACCTCCATATTAAGAAGCCTTTTCTCATTGCCTGCTTCCCTTTTTTTTTCTGTCTTAAAATTGCTTAGTATATTGATGTTGCAGAAGTGTGGGATGATATTCTAAAGAAAAGAAATGTCATTGCGGGTCACGTAGTTGGCGTATGTCCTCAGTACATTGGATCCATGGGTTATATTTGTTCAGGAGCGCTGTGTCTAGTGTGAAGGTGCGAAAAGCCTTCCTTTGTTTTGCTCTTTCGTTCCTTTGTATCCTGTTCATTTACCATCATAGAGCACCATTGCTAGGGGAGCAGTGAATGTTCCCCTTGTTGTTGGTGTTTTTTTTTTTAGGATTTAATATTTATTAATTTTCATACAAAGATACAAACAGACTGATTCACAACTACAGAGAAAGGAAAAGAAGAGAAGGGAATAAACTGTACATAAACAATGTATATGTGTAACTGAAACTAAACTAGATGGAACTAAACTAAGGTGTAATATCAAAACCCATTACTAACAGGCTAATCTATTACACTAAATACATACTTAACTGCACTAGCTAACTAATGCACAAAAGAACTTGTTTAGAGCTTCTAGCAGGGGAGTCCAGCTATCATATACTCTTGACCAAAGAATGGTATATTCCTTTTATCTGGGATGGTTATCCTGTTCTCCCAAATGTGCAGCTTCGGAAGAGACGCACATGGAGAGATGAGAGAGGAAGGGGATGCTTGCCTTGGACCCCCCCCCCCATAATAATTGTAATGGATAGGAAAAATGGATTAATATCCTATGTTTTATTCTGCCATTACAGATTTACATAAATTCAGCTTACTATTCTAGCCAAAGATTATTACATCACTAGATTTCTTAGTGCTCAAAAAATCCATAAATGGTTTCTAGTCTTTCAAAAAAATCATCAATTGATCTATCTTTTAAAATCCACATCAATTTTACAACTTGGGCAAGATCTGTTGTCAGTGCTTCAGTCTATATCCAGGTTTGAGCAAACTGCATTCTTGCAGATGTTATCATGTACTGAAGAAGTAATCCATATTTACTATCCAGTTCTTCATCAGTAATTCCCAACAAAAACATTTCTGTTGACATTGCAAAATCTACTTTAAAAATTTTTTGGAATTAATATAAATTTAGACCAAAAACTCTTTGCTTTCTTGCAAGTCTGCCACATATGAAAATAAAATCCTTCCTAATCCTGATAGACCCAACATTAATTTGAAACATTCTTAGACATTTTTAACAACTTTTATGGAATCAAATAACACCTATACCTCATCTTGTACTTATTTGCTTTTAAATTTCTGCACAAAATGAATTTTATATCTTTAGTCCACATTTTCCCCATACTTCTATTTGTGCATTATGCCCAAAGTTTTGAGCCCACCTTATCATAAACTCTTTTACAGAGTCATCTTCCATCTCTGATTTCAAAAGGCATTTGTACACTTTTATGATTACATGATCATCATCTTTATAGAATTCATATGTGGAAGGCACACTGTATACAAAGAAAGAAGGAGAGTTAAAATAAGAGAGAGAATGGTGAAAAGAAGAGGAAGGAAAGGATGGGGAGAAATACATAGGATATGAACATGGCTTAGGCATGTATGTTAATATAAGATAGTCTTATGTTCCAAAAAATACATTTTCTTGGAGCTGGCCACAGTAAAATACACATTCATGCCTGGCTTGAAACAGTAAGGCCTTAGCATAGAACAATGGTTGCTGGCTGTTTGTCTTTCCACCCTTGGACTATAAATCTTTTAGCTATAGTAAAATAATGCAGGATTTGACCATGTTGTTGTTGTGTCTTTTTTGTCATTTTTGACTTATGACAACCCTATCATAGGGTTTTCTTGGCAAGATATGTTGGGGGAGGTTGCAGTTGCCATCCTCCCAAGATTTGAAAGAATGTGGCTTGCCCAAGATCACCTAGTGGGTTTTCAAGGCCGAGCAAACATTTGAGCCCTGATCTCCCAGAGTCCTCATCCAACTTTCAAGCTATTACACCATACTGTCCATTAAATTCCAAGTTTCAGGAATAAAATTTAGAAGTCCGCATGCGTCTTAATTTTTGTGATCCTTACTCCTAGTAAGTTAATACTTTTGCGTCCTTTTAGTATAGCCATTTAAAAACTCACTGGATATAGAGAACTTTTCAGGACCGATTGTTTTAAATGTGTAACTGTTTTAATCATGGGTTTTAATAATACTCTTATTAAATTCTTTAAATACTTTTGTAAAATAAGATTTTAATTTAATCTTGTTTTAAACTTCAGTAAGCTGCCATGGATCCCATCTGGGAAAAACGGTGAGGTATAAATTCAGTAAATAAATAAATTAATATTAAAATGTTCTTAGAACCCTCCCCATTTTTTTTGGCTCTTACTTAACTACTTACTTAACAGGACAATGTAGGGAGAGAGGTCTTTAAACAACATGGTGTTAGATATAAAATTTAGCAAATGGGCTATATATATTCTTGATATGTCTGTGACTTTAAAACACAAACTTGGAGGATCTTAAATAAAGAACTTCTCTGTGCAAGTTTAGAATGAAGATCCCACCTTCTTATCTCCATGGATACTCTTCTTATCCTCTGTCATGGATCAGAAGACTTAGTAACATTCTGCCGCTGTACCCTGACAGGCTCCAAATTCAGTTGATTCTGTGTTCTTCCTGTCAGCTGTAAATTAGGAATTGCCAAACTAATCTTTCAAGGGAGTGATGCCTCGTGTAGAGTAGCTTGTTGCATATAGTGTCTTGAAGAGAAAGAAGGGTAAAGCTCAGATGTTATGATAAAAAGCTTGGCTGTTCCAGCAGTGCAGGCCAGGAGACCCTTTCCAGACTATACTTGCACTTAATCTGTTGTGGGATGAGTACTGCTCCCCATGGAGAAAGCAGACAAGGACATCTTGAAGAACTGGGGCAGTTTGTGGACCAACTTGTTGCATAACTCAGTTTGGAGATTCTGAGTACTGTAGTCCAAAACATCTTGAGCTATGGGATTAGAGATGGCTGCCTCTCCTCCATAATTGAAGTATCTACTGCTATCTCACCAGGTGGGGAGTAGGGTATAAAAGGTAGCTTGGGGCCCTTTCACACTATACAGTTAAAGTGCAATGGCTCTCACTTTAACTACCATGGAAACATCCTGTGCAGTCATGAGGTTTGTAGTTGGATGAGGCACATAAGTTCTCTGGTAGAGAATTCAAAGTAGTCCTTCCTAAACTTCAAATTTCAGGAATCCGTGAGATGAAACCATGGCAGGTAAAGTGGAATTGTAGTGCCACAATTGGGTAGCGTGAAAAGATCCCAGGATTTTATTCAAAGTAGCCCAACTTGAAGTGTGAGGATTCTAGTGAAACTGAATTCATCACTATTTAAAAAAACAATCACCACATCTTCATGTTTAAACTATGCATCTGCAGTTTTGAATGCTGTTTTCTAGTCTCATTTACCTGTATCTTAGTGAACTGTATTGCCAAAATAGCTAATAGACTAAATGTGATTTGTTTCATTTAGAATGTTCAGATCTTAATTGTTTGGCATTAGCAATTTGGATGTTAATATACTGCTATTTGTGAGGCACTGGAGAAATGTTTCAATTGTGAATCACACTTCACTTTTAATAGAAAGATAGCTTTTTAATTTAGATATTTTATTGATCTGACACCAAGAATTTTCTCTGGGCACAGACTGCTAAGGTAGCTTTTCACAGTAACTGTTGCTTTGTCCTACTCCTCGTTTTTCTCTGTTCTACTTGCAAACTCTGATGTAGTTTTCTTTAATTTTGTTCTCAGTGTGCAAGCAAGAGCACAGTACTGCATTTGATGAGATGCTTGCTGTAATAAATAGAATATTTTTAAAAAGAGGCTAGGGTACACATGACTACTGCTGTGGAAAAATTTGGAAGTTAAAATATTCAGATTAATAGGCTCTGTTACATCTAGCTAAGCTAGTACATTTGAATTAACTGCAATAGATCAGGAAAGATTTCTGATTCTTACTTGTTTAACAAGCATTGCATTTATATTTATGAAGTTAAGTGGATATTTGTGTGGAAAAGCTGTGGCTTCCCTTCATTTCTGAGATTAAAAAAAATGCTAGTTTCAGAATACTTTACATATAATTCTTTTGCATCAGGCTTCATTTGATGGGTGTTGGTGTCTGAGTAAGAATTGAAGTAGATCTTGTCAATATGGAAATTTTCCTTCTCACATTTAGTTCTTTGGATGATTGATTATTGACTCAAATTTAAAAAGGGAGATTTGGTTTGTAAAGAGTTCCTGGACTGCATTTTGTATATGCCAGAGGATGTTTCTGTCTTTAGCCATTCTGTGTTTATGTTTCTATTAGCATGTTTATCAGTTGACTTGGGGGTATTCCAGTGGTAAGTGGGAGCTGTTCTGTTCATGGCAAGAGAATAACATCCAGAGAGCCCTGCTGGCGCAGGGATTAAATGCTGGTACTGCAGCCGCAAGGTTGTAAGTTGGATCCTGCCAGGCTCCATCCTTCTGCAGATCAGTAAAATGAGTACCCAGCTTGTTGGGGGCAATTAGCTAACACATTGTAAACCACTTAGAGAGCACTTAGCTGATAATCGGTATAGAAATACACATGTTATTGCTATCCAGTCTTTTCTACTTGAACAGTCTCCTCTAGTTGAACAGTCCCTTCTGCCTTACCATTAGGCAGAGGAATAACATTTATAACACCCTTTTCCCCAAAGGGCAGAACATCAGGGTATACAGTCAAGGACAAGGATAATAAACATAACTATAACAACAGATTGAACGAAATCCCCAACACCACACCAGTCGCTACCCATCTCAGGCAATAGCATCTGCTGTCATTAAAGTGCAGAAAATAGTTGATTATTTAATTGCTTATTATTGCTTTTTTACTGCTAGAGATGAGGAGAAATGCTTGAAGGTCTTTTTTGCCAATATAACTTGATTGGCTTCAGATGCTATGCACTGTAATTTGGAAGGTGGTTCTTACTCCTCAGGCAACAAAATCTTTTGGACGGGGCCCTGACTATGG
Source organism: Iguana delicatissima (assembly GCA_948472985.1). Classification (NCBI taxonomy): domain Eukaryota; kingdom Metazoa; phylum Chordata; class Lepidosauria; order Squamata; family Iguanidae; genus Iguana; species Iguana delicatissima. Next base: position 380,144 of record CAOKZL010002021.1, read on the forward strand.
CGGTTATCAAAAATCTCCTGCACTTTATAACTTGGCTGTTTTTGATATATGGTTAGCATATTTCACTTGGTGAAATCTTAATCACCTAATGGTCAGATCATGCTAACAAGCAGTGTTTATATTCTTGACATATTTTTATAATCTGTGTCAAAATGAGTATATGATGTGGTATGAGGAAGAACAATCCATTGGGCCAATGAAATTGATTGTGACATTGAACATTGGCCAATAACGCCTCTCTTTTATCAAAACAGTGCTTAAAATGGGTGTCTGCAAAATGCCTGCTTCAAGTGCCTATTGAGTATGAGTGTCTAGGAATATCTAGAACTCCAGATGTGTCAATGATTTGAGTTCCCAATTGTTGATGTAGGTAAAAAGAAAAAGTGGATAGCTGACATCTGTATCTTATTGTGTTGTAGGTCATTCACATTAACTATAGGATCATCTCTGTTGCAAGTGAAGTACTCTTTGGTTGTTCTTAAAACATTGCTCTCCATTATCTTGGCAGCTTCCGATTGCTGGCTTTATAATAATTTCTTCCTTCATAAAATATAATATAATAATAATATTATAATTTCTTCCTTCATAAAACTTAATGCGCTTTACTTGCTTCAAGCAATGGGTACCTGATGCGCACCTCGTGGTATGATGAATTTTCATTAGCTGTGATCAGTGAATGGATTCCTATCTGGTTTCTCAACGTATCAGTTAGAATGACATTAAAGTGTGACTTCAGCAGAAACAGGAAGTTCTACTGAACAAGGCCAAAAAGTCATTGCTTAAAAAAAAACCTGTGGTATATATACATTACTTGTGAAAAGCATAACAGAAAAGATGGATTCCTTGGTTATCCATAAAACAGTTACAGTTTGAATTGGAATAATGCAGTGTTCTTGATAGTAGCAACAGATGTGTGAATTTTGCCATCTCTTGAAATGAGGAGCTGTCTTATTAATTATGCTTCTCAAATCTCAGGTTTCCTTGCCCTAGAAGCTCATTCAAGAATGTATGTTCTCTTGTGGTCAGATTATGTGTCCACTAGAAGCTAAGAATTTCTGTGCTGCTGTTGAAATTCAACTGGGTGAAAGTCAGACATCCCAGTTTCTGTTCTTTTAATACCTTAGCTGTGTTCATGATGACTCAGTCATTCTGATTTCCTCTCCCCTATATCTTGCTTCCTACCATTGCAGGATGTCTCCTCTGATGCTGCTGGACCTCTGACTGGTGTTGAAGAAAGAAAAGAAAAGGTTCCAGTTCCACATCTTAGCCACCTTGTAGTTTTGACATCAGGCAACACACTCTATGGCTTGGCAGAGAGAGTAGTAGCTACAGAATCCTTGTACGTTTAGAACCATTACACCATATTTCTTTCAGGTTGTTGGAATCAGTTGCAGGACATATGAACAAATTGTAATGAATGGCTGCTAGTGAGTTTTGAATAAATATGGTTGTTTCAAACAACTTCACATAATTTTCATGCTATTAGCTTTTCGTTGTTCCCGGGGATTCTACTGAATGCTCTGTATCCTCAAGAATGCATATATAGTAGAGGGAAAATGTGCTAGGATGCATATTTTTAGCTTTTCATGGTTTCATTGGCTCATAGATACAGAAAAGAGTGAATTTTTAATGTTGTACTTAGTCACCATGGATTTTTTTTTCTCCCTTAGAGTATTTTTAGCTGAACAGTTTGAATACCTTCAGCCTCATCTTGATGCTGTAATGCCTCCAGCCAAAAAACCTTTTCTTCAACAGTTCTACTCACAGGTCAGAATTCTGCATAGATTTACTGGTTTAAGGGTAGATAGAATCCGTTCATTTTTTCCTGCATACCACATGATTATAATTTATGTTGTGTAACTGAGATGTTCTATGTTTTAGAATTTTTTTAAAATGCTATTAATTAAATTTTGTTCTGCTTCACTTTGTATTCCAGACAGTTTCAACAGCCAGTGAACTACGTAAACCGATATACTGGATTGTAGCTGCTAAAGCAATTGATTATGAACAGATGCTACTTTTGATGGCAAATGTGAAGTGGGATGTGAAAGAAATCATGTCACAACACAATATTTACGTAGATTCCCTTTTAAAAGTAAATAGTTTTTTTTTCTCATATTATGTAGAGAAATTATTTCTGAAAGTACTTTGTTACATGTTCTGTGAAACACGTTCTTCCTTGGATGTTCTGCTTTGTCCAGTTTTTTGTTGGTTTTCTTATATTGCTACAATGAAAATGTACATATTAATATCCAGCATCAAAGTTGGATGCTTTAATGAGTGATGTGCCAGCTTACACTTTTATAAAAGTTCAGTTCAGATTATGCATGGACATCTAGAATAAGGGCATGTAGGATCCTCATTGTTGGAAAAAGCTTGTTGCATAAGAAACCACAGAAAGATGAAAAGCCAAGCTTGTTTAATTAATAGTGTTGCCAGAATTTGGTCAGAGAGACTTAACAATTGGCTCCAATTTTCTTCCATCCGGTTTCCATTTCATTATGAGTTTCTGTGAACCTGTTAAAGAGTATCAGTGTTCCCAGGCTGTATCAGAAAGCAGTATCTCTTTAAGAATTCAGTCCTAAACATGATTATTCAGAGATAAGGCCTCCTCTTTTTCAAATAAGCATGGATATTTTGGGGTTGGAGCTTGGCTTTATCATTCTTAGAGTAAGCCACTGAAAATCAATGGGGCTTGAGTTACTCATGACTGACTCAAGTCCTGTTGGTTGCAGTGGGTCTAGTCTAAGTCAGACCAAGTCTAAATGGAATGTTTTCTATTCTGTTTTTTCCTTCCATTTCCTGAAAGGATGACACCAACAGTGAAATGCAACAATTGCTTTTGTCAGTTAATGCAATTCAATTTAGTTTTATTGCATTAGCAATTACAAAAGATATAACAATGCAATAAAACACAATAAAATGTTCATTGACACATTTTGCCCCTATACAGTATATTAAAATGATAATAGCAACAAGGGCATAGCAAACAGAAAAGGCATTACAATAAGCAGAATTTTCATAGTAAATTAAAAACATATGCTTTTACCTCACATTTAAAACAACATCATCAATTAATAAACAATGTACAGTTTTATTTGCTCCCATGTAAATTCTTATTCCAGGCTAATACTCTCCATTTTAATTTTTAATTCCATCTAAAAGAACAACTGTTGAGCTATAGTAATGTACTGTTCAAGTATGCCACCTGTAAGATAAAAATGAGTACTGTATGTATTAAATACCATCACCACTATATCACCGTGATTGACTACTGACTACCATATCTTTTCTATTTACTAGGAATTTGAGCAGTTTAACAGGAGGATGAATGAGATCTCTAAGAAAGTCCGTATTCCATTGGCAGTGTCAAATATTCTTTGGGAGCACTGTATACGACTAGCCAATAGAACTATTGTAGAAGGGTAGGTGGTCTGAGATAGTCTTTCCAGAGAGAAATAGCAGAACAGATTTTTTGTCTTGCAAACTGCTCTGCTATATTGTCCATGGGGCCTTTTTCACTGTACAGTTATATAGCACGATGATTCTACTTTAACTCTTATGGCAAAATCTTATGGAATCCTGTGAATTTGTAGCTTGGGGAGGCACTCCAGCTCTCTGTTTGAAAATTCTAAATATCCCTCTTTAAATTTCATCCATAGAATGAAAACATGACACTTAAAGTAGAATTATAGTACTATAATTGTGTCTTGTAAAACAACCCCATATGTTTCCTGATATTCTTAAATTTGGGTGATAGGGTCCTAATTAGGTAAGAGTTCTTTGGACTGAGTGCTGTCTCTTTTAATACTGATAGACAGGCTCAGGGTTCTCTCCAAACTCAGCAACAACAACCATGGTGGTGCAGTGGTTAAATGCCAGTACTATAGCCACAAGGTTGTGAGTTCAATCCTGCTGGGCTCCAGGTTGACTCAGCCTTCCATCCTTCTGCAGAGTGGTAAAATGAGTACCTGGCTTGTTGTGTGGGCAATTAGCTAACACATTGTAAACTGCTTAGAGAGCACTTAGCTGATAAGCAGTATAGAAATATACATGCTATTGCTATATTGTGAGGAACAGAATCCTTGAAATGAGCCTAAAGCACATACCTGCTATACATTTATAAGAATATTATTTGTTGAGGCAAACTCTCCCTTCCTCATGTTGTTTCCAAGGAAGAACAGCTGCCAGAGCCTCTCATGATTCTTCCAACATTTTGAGCAGTCCAGCATTTATCAACACAGAAGTACTAATATTGCTTTGTTGTTGTTGTGTGCCTTCAAGTTGTTTCTGACTTAGGGCAACCCTATCATGGGGTATTCTAGGACTGTGTGTGAGGCACCCAATGTCACCCAGTGGATTTCTATGGCTAAGTGGGGAATCAAACCCTAGTCTCCAGGGTTATAGTCCAACAAGCCAAACCACTACACGCTATGCTGGCTCTCATACACCGTTTAAAAGCATTTCAGATTTGCTTCCCTAGATTTGCACATCCAGAAGCTAGGTCTTTTCTGTTCCAAACAGTATTCCCAGTCATGTTCCTAGAGTTCCTTGATACTTTTTAACAGAATTCTACACTGAATAGTTTGCAAGGACCAGAACATCAAAGTAATTCTCATGTAACCACGAACACTTACACTTATCTGTTGCTTCTCTGCTTAGTTATGCAAATGTCAAGAAGTGTAGTAACGAAGGTCGTGCCTTGATGCAACTGGACTTCCAGCAATTTTTAATGAAGCTGGAGAAGCTCACAGATATTAGACCTATTCCAGACAAGGAATTTGTTGAGACCTATATCAAAGCTTACTATTTGACCGAAAATGACATGGAACGCTGGATCAAGGAACACAGGGTAAGAACTGATATATTCTCATTGGTTGGACTTGTGTGTTGGAACGGGAGTGGGGTATGCTTCAAGCAACAGTGTATCTCATGAAACCAGTTCCAGTTCCTGTCTAAGCCTTCAGATACTTTCACAAAAAGCCATACTATTTCTGCTGCCTTATGTTTAGATTAAATTAGGACTTTTTAGGAACCCTGTTCTATGAGGAGGGAGGCCACAACTATTAAGGCCCTGCTTTGTTCTAGCATTGGTTCACTTCACTGTAAGGTGCATTCAGCATAGTTTCTCATGTTTAACCTTGTTTGTATGAAGGCTTTTGAGTATATTTTATTTTATAATTTATTAGATTAAAATGTTACATAGTCTGGCTAAAAAATGGGTGGGGAGCAAATGTTACACACCTATAGCTTATGCCAAGGGACAGAAAATATGGGGGCTAGGCTTTTTATGCTCTGTTGATAAAGCAGACAAACTGTAGCACAATAGTTGTGACTTTATGAGGGTCTGTGGGTGGTAATAGGCTGGGAATGACACCGTATGCCACACAAAAGTTGCCCTGGAAACAAGATGCCTTGCACATGCCAGCACTGTGTTGAGCTTCTCTCACTCAACAAGACATCTGTGGCACATAGTGTTAGCAGGCATAGCAAAGGCCACCAATTAATCATCTGAACAAAAATCAGAAACGAAGCTATAAATTTTACTCCCTCTGCAATTTTTTTTAAACCTTGGGTCGTAAAGCCAAAAAGTCTCCAGAAGTATACATTCTTTTTCCTCTGATGGCTTCCACAAATCTTGTTTCAGTCTCTTTTCTTTTTCTAAAGAGCCTGGGCCAGAACCTGAATGGTTATATTAGATGTGGGACTACTTTTGAACTATTTTTGTACATCCTTCGCTCAGTGACTATCGTAGCTTGTAAACAAAGTCACTTTCTTCCTATGCTAGTTGGAGCTATGCATGGCTGCAGTTTTGAAACTTCCCAATGATGCACTAAATTAGTAATTTTGGATTATTCTCAGTCTGGCTAGACATTTACTTGGATGGGGTGAACCCATTTTGAGAGCATTCCCACCCTTCTCCCTTACCCAAGAGAACATTAAAAGCTTTACCTTTGTTAAATAATCATTCAGACATTCTGGCAGTATCAAAGGAAGAGAGAGTTCTGTTTAAATAGGCAGCTGCTGTATCCTGGCACATTTCAGTCTTTTTTTCATAGCATTCAACAATTAATCTTTTTTTTTTTTAGTAATGTATTGTTTAAAAATATGCATTTGTTTTAATCAAATACAATATTACTAATTTCTTCTCAAATCTTTTTAGGTACTGCTAAATTGGAAATGTGAGCAGAAGTACTATAAACAGTTTTGTTAAAATAAATCTTTTTTTTTAAGTATCTGTTTTTTTTAGCTCTTTTTGGTCTTAGCCAGTATCACATATTTTCCCCCAAAGAATGGAAAATAAATTTTAAGTGCCTTAAAATGTTTAAACATTCATGGAATTCCATCTAGCGCTTGACTAAAACTGTAACCATTTTTTCCATTATAATCCTCTGGGCTTGTAGCAAAACACTCTTCTAAGCTTCAAAGCCACAGATAGTATTCATCCATAGCTTTTCAGTGTTTTTTTTTTCAAAAAGTGGCTGCTTATGTCCCTGATTAAAAACTTATTTATTTTATCCATATGCTTGTACTGTTTTTATGGATGGTTTTATTCTATTTCCTTAAAACTAAACCTATGATTTGCTTTTTTTGCCCAGGAATATTCCACCAAGCAACTGACTAATCTTGTGAACGTTTGTCTGGGAACCCACATCAACAAAAAGGCAAAGCAGAAACTGTTAGCAGCTATTGATGACATAGACCGGCCTAAAAGATAATTGGACAAATCTTCCATGCTTGTTAGATTTTTGACCATGTGAAGAAATCCTCTTATGGACTATTGATGGGGTTTCATTAAATGTATGTCTTTTTTCTTATTGGCTTCAGAGACACTTTGAATCAGTGTGTAGTCTTTTGAAATACAATTTTTATAATTTAAAATTTACAAAAATTTACAATTTTTCTTTTGCTGTCAGGAAGACAATATTCTACTATTCAAGATTGTATATTTTCCTTCATTGTGTATTATAATATATATATATGTATGTACGTATGTATATGTATGTATCCATAGCTCATTAAAAATAGAAGGAAACAGGGAACAATAATATATTTAGTTTAAGGTTTTATGTTTTGTTTTTCTTTGTCTTTTGTCACAAGACTACTAGTGTGGTAGTTACCCTTTCTGTGCTTGGAGGAGAGCCTTGTACAGAGTCATCAGATTGTAAACTGTGCATGTCCATTAAGAGTGTGCATCACCAAGATAATACTGTAGTGTTGATGGCCTTTGCCCTTTTATGTACTTCTAAATGTAAGTTCATTTCAAAATGAATTCTGTCTTGTCAAAGGAACTGGCTACCAATTATGAGAAAGAAATAAACACTGTACACTAGTGGATGGTCATATGGATCTCTTCCTGGTAGCTAACGTTATATCTCATGGTGATCCTCCATGTTACACACTGACTGTACAGGATGCTCAAGTGCTCTCTGTACGTTGGCTTGAAACCATTTGACCCAATCTTGACAGGTAGTTCTGCACAAAATAAGTTTCCTTCAGAAAGTGCCATTCCAACAGAATTCTTCTGTCTTGACTTTTAGATTTAGCACATGAGAGAGTGAGGTGCATTGAACCAACTCATCACATGAACATAAGATCACACTTGAAACTGTTTCAGCTTTGAAAGTGGGCACAGATGAACCTACAGGTGTGTGGCCTAATGTAAAAAGGAACAGAGTTCCTATGCCTCCGATAGCTATTCAAATGGAGGAGCATTAGTAGCTGTAGCCTGCATGACAAGCTCTATCTGTTCAAATTCTTTTTTACACCACACACCAACTTTGGATGAACCCTGCCCTCTCTTCTATTTGGCTGGCTCAGCTTCTGCAGCAGTTTCAGCCCCACTGGGAAGATGAAAGTAGGATTATGGTGCCTGAAAGACTCGGGGCGGTAAGACTTTCAGGTACTGGGGTACAAAGAATTTTGATGGCAGAGAGAGCCAATAGGCAATGCATTGCTTCTGCTGCATTTTCCTCATTCTTTTCCTTCCTCTAGAACAGGGGTTGGCAAAGTCCAACCTGTGAGCAAAGTGCAGCCTTTAGGCAGCATGTAAGTGTGGCCCCCCAGACCCATAGATCCATCCCAAATCTCTCTGATGCTACCCCAGACCTCCCAAAACTGCCTAAAAAGGCAACAGTTTACTCCCCTTAACCCCCCTAGTCCTACCCAAACCTCCTCAAAACAGACAAAAATAAAAAAAATTGCCCAAATGATGGCCAGAAGTGACATCACATCACTTCGGGGGCACTGAAATGTACTGCTGTGGCCTGCCAGGCAGGCACAGTAAGGAAAAATGGCCTCTGCCGTGCTTGCAATTGCCTACTCTAGCTCTAGAGTTAGCATGCACTATGCTGCTCCTTAGTGAATTTACATTAGGGCAGCATAAGTTGAAGAACTGCAGTTCTCCTCTGCCTATATCATGTGTCACAGTTCTTCAAAAATGCCTAAAATGCCAAAATGAGTTGCTGCTGCTGCTGCTGCAATACTTTTAGTACCATCAAGACAAAAAATAGTCATACATATGTATACAGCTTCAGAAGTAACTATGTAACAAAGAGGAAGTATTTAATGTTTCTGGTAACTATTTCATTTATTTTCACAGGTGTTCTTCTTGTAACTTGTTTTACAACTTACATTCAGTTAATCAAACTTTGGCTTTTAATGGGATGCTGATTCAAGATCATCCATCCGTCCATCCCTCGCTCTCTCCCTTCTTTTATTAATATTAATAAAATAAATAGAACATTAATATATTTTATTAAGATACAACTAAAGCTGGGATTCAAAGTGGATGCATGGATTCTTTAGCAATAAAGAAGTCAAACTATATCACTTTCACTTCTTGTAACTGCCCTGCTCCATCTGGCAGATGGAAGCTCTCAACAAGGAACTCATGATAGCCTTCCAACTATCTGTGTTAGCCTACTGTATTGAACTTGACTTTTAAGTGAAAGCAGCTAATAATGGGTGTTAATGGTTGTAAGGAGCTCCCCTCTGGTGCTTCATTATGTTTGGCTAAAAAAAGTGCCTAAACATCATTAACTCTGAATGGGATCAGTTCAAATGCTCTGTAGCAGTTAGCAAGAAGCCTTTATGATTTAGTGTGAGTGAAGAGGATTGTATAAAATTGAAAAAGCCTTTAAGTCCTAAGAAAACAGTGTTCGTAGGAGTGCCAAGGAAGGGAAAATATAGACCTCACATCATAAAGCCAGATCTGAAGATTGATTCTTGCCAAAGCAAAAGGTGTGCCAACTTGAAAAACTCCTCAAGATAGGATGTCAAAATAAAACTCTTTCTTGTACAAGATGATCAGCTGAACAAATTTGTCTGACTGTGTTAGCTTTTTGATTTTATCTAGAATATGTGTTACATTTATGGCAGGCCCATCCAATGAAGATATTAGATTGGTTTGTAGATAGAAGCCATATATAAACTCATCCCAGTGCTTCAGAGGATGGGTGTATTATAAATGCAGTGTAATATTAATTAGTATTAATGAAGGAACCTAGAGAAGAGGCAAGCTTAAAGAAAGATACCAACTTCCAGATGGGTTTGGGAAAGTAGCTGTACTGGCTGGAAGACCCAAGTAACTTTTCAAGCTCTATTATTTAAACTTGAAGGCACCCCAGAACCATGGTTCCAACCTGCATTACATTTTAGCTTATTGGTAGGAAAACAGGGCGTCAAAACTGAGAAGGTGCCATTCCTCCTTCCAGTACTTTAACTGCAGTTCTGTTGCTTATGGGATGCCACAAGGCCTCCATTGAAGATATGTGTGAGCAGTAGCGTCTTATGGAAAGGACTTTATAGGCCTTGACCATTTATCAAATTCTTTTTTTGAGTTAATTATTTGAAAGAAATTTAAATTCTGCATGTTTAATACAATTTATGTCCAATAGTTGAATCAAACTGTGCATGTTACTGAATAGACTCAAATCCTGTTATAATACTGGAAGAGGATAGCAAGTTCACGTGACATCAGGTGAACTGGCACTCAGAGCTGGACCTACCATTTGCCAGATTACGGTATGTGATGTGTCACAAAAAAGGTAGCAAATTAGCATTTAATACTTGTAATTTGATTACCAGGGACAGAGAAGGCGGTCTTGCAGGATCAGGTGCCTCAGTTGCCAAAATAAGCAGCTTTGGGTACTGTTTCTCTTGAAGTGGAGGGCATCTGCTGTTCTACCTCAAAATGTGTTGGGTGGTTCTAGAGCTGTTTTGAAACCTACTTAGAACTGCAATTTTCATCTGCTTATTTGCTGGACACACATAATCATACTTCATAGTATGTTTTTGTGTTAATCCTGATGCACAGTATAATCCTATCCGTGCTGAATCTAAAGAAGTGATGCCTGCAATGTTTAATTTGGCTTGCTTCCTAGTTCATGGTGTTTCAAGTTGAATACTTAAGATGATTTGAAATAGGGTAAAATAATTAGCCACATCCCATTCATAGTAGAGCAGCATGATGATGAATTGGGCTGTAGCTCTCTGATTCACCAAACAGGAGAAAACTGTCTTGAAAATCACAGACATTGATTTTGAGCAGATATTCCATGCTTCCATTGGTCATATGGAAAGATCTGAAGCTGATAAACTATGTGCAGCAGGGTTGCCAGTAGAAATATTGTCACCTGGCTCAGGCAATCTTGCCCTAGAATTCAACAGGCAAGTGACAAATGGGGATGTATCTCATTTTCTCTTGGCATATTTGCCACACAGAGGAGATTCTTTTTGTCCACTATAGTACATTTCACTTAGAAATGAAAGCTAAAATGAAGGAAACTAAAGTGAGCTGTGTTTTTAGTCTGAAAAAATAGTGTCTGTCTTGGCCTCTCTGGAGGAATCTTACTGTGATAATACTGAAGGTTAACGTGAAAGCTCTTGTTTACAATCTAAGTAGTGGATGTATTTTCAGTGTGTAAATATTTCAGTTGCATTTTTCAGCTAAACTACTGGAATATGCAGTCTTTATTTTCAAATGTGACAAGGGCTGTTTCTCACACTGAGTGATTCTGAAATAATTCCTTTTTCAAGCAGTAGCTCAACAAATTAAGGAAGTGCTATTCTTTCAGTGGCACCTATTTCAATATAAAGCATATCTACCCTCAGTTCCTTTATAAAAGACAGCCTTTATTAAACTGCTATAGGCCAGTGTATTATGAACCTACCTTATGTCTTAATATTCCTCTAGTTGCAAACAAAAAAAGCTAACTTTTTTTCATAGCTAGAAAACTCTTGTAGGACAAAACAGATGAACAACTTGTAAACAACAGTATATGGAAACCCTCAGAGAAGGATTTTGATAGAAGCAGACAGCTGATCACCCACTAAATGTCAGGTTTATGAGATTACAATACACTGTTGACTTTTATATGTTATGTATGTATTTAGAGACGAGTTCAGCAATGTGATAACAGTTGCTTTGTTTCACTTTGTGTCTGTCCATAGCAGGAATGGAAATCATACAGCCCACAGATTATATGTAACCTGGGGATTCCCTTGTGGCTCACCTGGTCCCCCCTCCAAAGACCCAAGTTTGAAAAAAAGGACACTTTTTTTTGTCATTGTTACCCCACCACCACCGTTGAAGGGATGTTTCTCTGTTTTGTGGACTTGCATCCTGGAACTGAACAGTAAAAGTAGTAACCAGAATTAACCAGAATATCACTCCCAGAAAATGAGAGGTAGATGTCATGCAAGGTCAGGAGGGTCTTGAAAGGGTCCCTGCCTGTTTGCATGTGCTCATTCCCGGGTTGCAGAGGCTGGGGTAGCATAAGAATTAAGGCACAACTGGTCAGAAAGAGGACCTTCCTACTGTACCAAGATTGTAGAATTTCATACCCTGTAAGTTCCATTTGGCTCACATTCTTTCTCCCCTCCCCTTTTCTTGCCCAGCTGGTTAAAACTTTTGTCTTCAAGCTGTATTTATCTTATTGGATGGATTATTTTTATGTAGCAGACAAAGGGTGGGGATCATGAAACCCTCCAAATAGGTTTGATTCCAACTCCTTGCATTTTTCACCACTGGCTCTCTTAACTAGGGCTCATGAGAGTTGTGGTCAAGCAATTTCTGGAGGACAGCATGACTCCTGCCCTGTAATAGACCCAATGTGGAAAATTCTGGTCCAAGGGTCAGATACAACCCACATCAGTTGGCCATCCAGCACTCCAGGTTCTTCTACATGCCCTGCCTCTTCTCCTCTTTTCTGTTCAGTGAGTAGTTGATTGATGGTGATCATTTTGCTGGAAAAGCTCTTACATCTAATCAACTGGTGCTTGAAGATAAGAGTGTTTCCCTGAATTTCACAGAATAAGAGCTAAGAAATATCCCCTCTCTTTAACTGATCTGCATACAATAGCCTGAGGGGCAGGTTTGGAAGAATGTGGGAAAGGTGAGGGAGAGACTGAGAAATTGTGTGAACCCGGTGTATATTTGCATAGACTTGTGTATGTGAGGGCTGCCTGCTGCCAACGGCTCTTCACACCTGCTGGTCTTTGGCCCATGATGTTCTGGCCAGAGGTCAATTCAACCTTGAGGTTTCTTAGTGCTACAATAGAACCTCATTTTAGAACCTTTTAGATCTGTTGAGCCTCTTTCTGTATTTAAGCTGTGCGATTTTGTCTATGGAATTGTGGTGCTTTTTTCTTAGTTGTAAGCTAACCTTAACAATGCAAAACCAAATGACAGGGTGTAAGTTAAACAGGTTAGATGGGCAGTTAGCTTATTATTTAGCAATTAAAGATTTTGGCTAGTAAACAGAGGAACCTGATTATTTAATCTCAGCTAAGTTACAAGTTCAGTCAAATCACTGTCCCTCAAATTTAGTCCAGCATCTGTGATCATCAGAATAGTATTCATTTCCTGTGTAGGATGTTCAGAATTACTGAGCCAGTGCTGACAAAACTTAGGTGTCCTGGTGACTGAAAATCACTTACTACCCCCTTTTTAGTTTACATATTTTATTAAAATTTTTAGACATAACAAAAAAGCTAAACAAAAAGAACAGCAAATTATAGCCTCCTGCAGGGGAGATGTATGTATGACACCTCTAGAATCAGAGGCAGCTTGCTCCCGAATTCCATGTGATGTAGAACTACAGTAGGAGAAAGCTATTGCCTTCATGATGTCCTGGTTGGCCAATGTTGATGCTAGGCCAGATATCTTATGTTCTTATGAAGGTCTGAACTCATCCTTTTCCTCTAGTAAGAAATATGTTTGGAGTTCTCAAAGTTTAAGCATGGTGCAGCTAAAAGAGGCAGAAGAGGCATTGTGGAAAAATAGACTGGCAGCTAGAATTCTGCTCAGACTATTGGCTCTGAGCTTTTCCTTCCTTCCTTCCTTCCTTCCTTCCTTCCTTCCTTCCTTCCTTCCTTCCTTCCTTCCTTCCTTCCTTCCTTCCTTCCTTTCAATGGGGAGTCATGAGAGGGAATCAGTAGTAGCTCCTGCTTGGATGCTAGGCTGATGGCAGCTGACCTAAAATGGCAGGTGGTGTTGCTGTAAGACCTGCATTTCTATACAAGGGAGCTTATATGATGGCTTGCCCAGATCCTGGGGCTCTGCAGAAAGTTCTAGGATCAGGGGAAGCCTCTAAGCCTGTGGCTGCCAAACTGGTTAAGTCTACAAGCTGTCAGACTTCAGCTTCCAGAAGTCCCAGCCAGCCACCATGGCCCAAAGGCAGGGTTTCTGGGAGTTGTAGTCCAACATCTGGTTACCCATGTTTGGAACCACTCTTCTAAGCACATCACTCTCTGTGCAATGTCTTCCTCACATACAACATCCACATAAATGCACTGATGATGGAACTGTGAAGAGAGATATGAGAGCTAAAGGGCAAGGCAAAAAAGCCACAACCCTGCCTTCCAACATGCTGTGGCCCTTATCCTGAATATTACACAAAATGGGGTAGTGTGCTAATTAAATAAGAGTTCAAGAGGAGTGGATTACAAGGCTGAGCAAAGTCCTTGAAAACAGCAGAAGAACAGGACAGCTCATTGGCTTGACCTCTGAATAAACATGCATAAGATCAGCCCCTAGGGCAGTGGTTCTCAACCTGTGGGTCCCCAGATGTTTGTGGACTTCAGCTCCCAGAAGCCCCAGCCACTATGGTCAATGTTCAGGGCTTCTGGGAGCTGAAGTCCAAAAACATCAGGGGACCCACAGGTTGAGAACCACTGCCCTAGGGCAAAGGTGGGCAACTTCTGGCCCTCCAGATATTGTTGAACTGTGACTTCTCTTAGCCCTATATGGGATAGCCCATGATGAAGGAAGATAGGAGCCGCAGCCCAACAGCATCCAAAGAATCAGTTTCTAGGCTTTTGTTTTATTTTGCTATTTCTTTCAGGTCTTTACTGCTGGCTTGTTCAGAAAAGAGTGTGTCCCATTTCACTTGTTTTCTTCTTTAAGTACAGACATAGGTCATCTCTTTAAATTTGTCTGACTGTACCTTGCTCCATGATCTTGCTCTGCAGCCTCAGTCGGTGTGTTCTAATAAGCCAGACGTCAACTACTGCTGCCAAACTTCTTGGACGTTTTATCTTCAAACTTGAAGAAACCATCAGTAGATTTTCTTTTTAAATCATAACATCATTTGCCACTAGAGTGACAGCAAAATTTCAAGCTGTTTACCTACCCCTTTCTTCATGATTTATGCTTGTCTGAGGATTCCAACATTTATTAACATTGTGGCAGCCTGTACATTTTGCAATAAACCTATTGGAATAGGAATGATAGATGTCTTCTTTTTTGCATATACAAACAAAAAACATATGCTGATCAGGTATTTTGGGCAATTGTGGCATGGTAGGAGAATTTATATGGAGCCATGGGACTATAATTCACTTTGAATACAATTCTTATTTTTGAAATCACCAATAGTGATTTTTTAAAAAAATAGTCTGTAAATATCTAGCCAGCATCTCCTAACAGTAAAGTAGCAGAGGTAGGTTTGGCTATCTCGAGACATCCGAATAATTACTCTAAAACTGGTGGCTCTCAATCAGCCTGTGGGTCATGTTCAAGGCATCATCAGTATCTTCTCTCTGAGGGAGCGGTCTGAAAGATGAAAGCAATGATGGGATGCATTGGAAGAGGTAATTCATTTACATTTAATAACGGTGTGGAACTGGGATGGATGGCCTTTGGTTCTGCTTGTGTTTTGCCCTATAACTCCCATATTCCTTTACCATTGGTAATGTGTGGTGTGGCTAGAGAGAACTGTAGGGCATAACTTCTGAAGGAACAAATCTTTCCAATCCCTGGTTCAAAAGAAACCAGCTGATTAGAATCTTTCAGCCCTGCTCATTAAGCTGTATGTGTCCTGTGCTGGCAGCTAGCCAAGGTTTACAGCTATCTAATTAGAGCCTGTTATCAGTGGCCAGTCACCAAAGTTTGTCTTAGTTTACTAGCAAACTACCAATTGTCTTTTTGCAGTCCGAGTTCACAGTAAATCCAGAGAGACAGTCCAGTGGCAAAATCCATAGACAAGGCAAAGGTCAAGGGTTCTAGGAGTATGAGCAGGGAACCCAAATGTAAGCTGGCAGATTCTTCCACAGCTGTTGGCCTAATTAATAAGTCCTTATTATATAAACGCTCCGAGATGCCTTGCCTTTCTCTTTTCCAACTACAGTGTCTGCTGTAAGTGTTCCTCTCATGTCTCTGAGGTGTGGCTCTTGAGAAGTGTCCTGTCTGAGTCCTGGGACAGGGGTGTGACAGTATGTGCAACTATTCCTTTAATGCTTGGTAAAGTGGAAGGCTGTAGGAAAAGATTCACTCAAGGAAGCCATGTCCCTGAGTTCACAATTCCTGACCATCACACTTGGCTACCAGGGATCTTGCTGGTCTCTCATTCACAAAGCTGCTGTACATCAGAGTTGACTTGACAAAAATAAAACTAGATAGTACACACTACACTCATCTGATGCTTCTCAGATGGCAGAGGATTAATCAAGTCTGCCCTTTCTAAATCAGGACAGTTTTGGGGCATGTTGTTGTTTTTGTCTTCAGTCTTATTGACTTATTTTTTAAAAAACAATTCCTCACTTTATTTATTGAAGGAATTCCTGTTCCTTGGAAAGAATCAAATACAAGATGTTGAATATAGACACAATCATTTACAGCACAGTCACTCAAATCCATGCGACATGTTGATAATTGTTAACTTAAATTCCACTGAGTTCAGCAGGTACACTCTATGTTTCAAAACATAATAATCAAGGCAATGCAGAAAATTTGCATTATTACACTAGTACTATCTCTTTTTTGCCATTTTTAGATTAGTTTTCTTTGTGAGAACCAGCAAGGTGTAGTGATTTGACCATTGGATTTTGACCATGGAGACCGGAGTTCGATTCCTGTTTTGGCCATGGAAACTAACTGGGTGTGCCACACACACTCAGCCCCAGAAAACCCTATGATAGGCTTGCCTTAGGGTCACCACAAGTTGGAAACAACTTGAAGGCACACAAAAACAACAACAACAGCAATACAACACCAGCATGAAATTAACTGGACCTGCTTAAAGTTTGGAAGGAAAAATATTGAGAATTAACAAGTACATTATGGAAGAACAATTGCTTATTCTTTAGGGAAGAGGATCTGGGGCCATCTCCCTGTCTGTTATTTACTATGAATGAGTTCCCAGGTCAGTGGGGTGGTAAATTCATTCCAGGTTTCCTTCCAGACTTTAAGGGAACTATGCAAGATGTGGAGTTCTGTACCTAAAATAGATTCAGCACCTTGGATAGCTTCATGGAAGTCCAAACTAAAACTAAAAATTCACTGCCCAATTAACAGGAAACCACCATCCACCATGATGTAGTGTCTCTTCAGTGCCCTTCAGGAATGAGAGAATATCAGTGAACTGAGTAAATAAAACATGGGCATAACATGGGCTGTAAGTCACCTAACAAGAGACTATCTCATTTTTCCATTGAAACATTAACAAAGTACAATAAAACTCATTAATAAAATAAAAAAATCCCAGTTATTGCTTTCGTTCAGCAATAATTTCATCCTACTAATTTGACTCTAGTTGGAAGGTAAGTTGAGTGCCTGTGTATGTCTGCTTGTTTATTAGTCTTGTCCTCAGCACTCACATCTTTCAAGAAATGCCAGTGATCTGGATTATTATGTCTATTGGGAAAGAAAGCTTTTCATATCACATCAACCTATGGAAATGACAAATCTGCATGGAGATGCTGGGGAAAATGAGGTTTAAAATTCTTCTATGCCATTACAATGTTCCAAGAGCTGTGTAACCTGGAATCTGACAAATCTCATTTTTGTTGTTGTTGCCCAAAAATGAGGTACATCAGCTGTGTGTGTGTGTGTGTGTGAGAGAGAGAGAGAGAGAGAGAGAAATCTATTATAATTTGTTTTTTTCTAGATGACAACGATATCTGTCCCTGTTCTTATATTTTGCTTGTAAAAAATTTACTCCAATGAGAATTTGGTTTTAAATCACTGACTCTAAAATCAGGTGTACATGTGGCTATATCCATCATGATTTGAAACTAGACTTCATAAAGATAAATCTGGTGCATCATTTGCAGTTCTGTAAGGGTTGTTTCCTTAGAACATTAGGAAAAGGCTAAAACTATGCTGGGACTAAATAGCTGTACTTTCAGAGAGATATAGGAAATATTTGACGTTTGTTTTCTCTAGTATTTCTCACAGCAAGTATCTCAGTCACGATTTCTATCATTCATCCTCTCAGGTCATAGCTTGGAATGTAAACATGATTTTTATTGTAATCAGAATTTAGGAAAATTACTTTTTTTTTTTTGGATTACAACTCCCAGAGTCTTCCAGCCAGCACAGCTAATGGGGATTCTGGGAATTATAATCCAAAAATGTAGTTCTCATGCTGTGATTACAACCTGACAGACTTGGCACAAGTTTTGATAGGGAAATTGGCTCTTTCTCCATCTTTCCTGTGCCCTTGAGACCAGCAACAAAACTGCTGGTCTAGTCACAAAATGCTGCCACTGGCTGCCATTTTAATACTCTCACAATGCCCCCTGGGGCCCTGAGATTAATGCTGCTGCTTCAGAACACCAGTAGCACTGTAAGTGAATTAAAATGAAGAGTGCCGGCCATTTGGCTGTTGGCTGAGCTGCTCAACCTGTATACCAACTTAGAACATGAACAGCTTCTTTAGATTTGGACACAGAAAGAAAAGAAAGGATTGTTTCCTCACTTTGATTGTGTAGGAAACAGTGAGGTTAAAAGCTGAGTAAATGAAATGTCCATTTTAGCACCTTTGACTGAAGAGCAGGATATACACAAACCAAAGACAATGGATGTATCAGGCCATGAAGCATTTTCTTGAAAAACATATGGAAAAGTAAGTACATTGTTGTGTTGTCTCAGGGTGCAAAAGGCTAAATGGAAAAATGGTCAGTCCCTTTAGGGCACTGTGAGCCAAGATAATGAACACATCACAGACACACTTGTGGCACTGTTACTGTCAGGAACCAAAATCACACACACAAATGTAACAGTGCTAAAACACTATTTATTAGGAGTGTGATGCGTTGCACAGGACTTCAGTGAGTGAACTGTAAGTAATTAACAAAATCCAAACATTAGAAGCAAAAGGTTTCCTTCCCACAGTGAGACACCTTGAAGGGCCAGCTTTGGCTGGTAATTCTTATCAATGCTGCACTTCTAGCTTTGTTTACCTAACGGTCTCTGGTTCTCATCCTTGGTTACAAGCAAACGGCTAATTAACTAGTACTACATGTCTCATACTGAAATATGGAGGGCTACCCAATAGTTACTGCTTAAAAGAATGAAAGCTAGTTCTCTTCTACAAGGTAGCTTTAAAAATGTTAAGAGTCCATGTGATATATTTGGTTAAATTTTTCTTTCTTAAGACACATATTCCAACCCAACCATCCCTTTCCTCTTCAATGTTATGCTTCATCTTAGCGCAGGAAGTGTTTCTTTGAAGGAGAGATTAAAATCTTATTTTATGACAGCTTTCTCCAAAACTTCCTGTCCACCAGCTATCTTGAACTGCAACTCACATTAGCCCCAGCAAGCTTGGGCCAGTAGTCATGTTGGCAGGAAAAAGATGGGAACATTACCACCACCACCACCACCACTTATATCCTGCTTTTTTTTTCACTTTAGGACTCACAGTGATTTACAACAGTTAAAAAAAAATAGCTACAAATTCACAACAGGCGAAAGGTAAAAAGGTAATTAAAACATAACCCCCCCCCCCCGGCCAAACCTGTTGAAAACATAAACCACAATCCAACACACGGAGGGCATGCAGTCGGGGAAAGCTGCTCTACGAGATGAAATTCTTTGGAACACATGGTATTATTGTTATTTTATTAAGTACTTCCAACCTTGAGAGATTACTTATATTCTTATTTTTCTTTTCTCCCTGCCCATCCCCACCCCATAATTTGACTTCTTTTCCTTCTTCCCTCTCTTTCTTTTTCTCATGACATTTCATTTTACTATCATTTTCTTCCCCTCATGCATCAGCCCTCTTTTGATTCGTCTCATTAATATTCTTTTTGTATCGTGGCTGAATACTGCAGATTACTTTGGTTTAAATACAATACTCTTTGCACATAGATGCATTCCAACTGTAAGGCAGAGGACAGAGTACCTTTCTTTTTCACAGCTCAGATATCCTCAAAGCCTTTTCTATCTACAGATAATGATTTGACATAATTCCTGCTATTCCTCTCCCTGCTCTTTGTCTCTTTGAAAAATTCGTGGAAGGCATGTTCCATGGGGCTGAAGGAACATGTTCTCTTTCTGAGCAGCATCACACACGAAGTGTAGTTTCAAAAAGATAGCTCTGCTAAGAAAAGGATGCACTTTAAGGAGTCCCAGACAAAAACTTTCTAGTGAATACAGCATGCTTTGCTTGTATTTTCTTTCAGTAAGGAACAGAACTTGGAAATGTTAAACGACAGTTCCCAGAATCCTCATCAATCACGCTGGCTGAGGTTTTCTGGGAGTTGTAATCCAAAATTGTAATTTTTAAAGGTCTGCTAAGAAGGCACTAGCAGACAGAAGCTATCCAGCATTAAGCAGGTCTTATCTTTTGCATTATGTAATACGGAATCTCTCTCTTCTGTACAACTTCCAATTTGCAGAAAAAGCTAATAAGTTTAATCCAGTACATTTAGGAATATTCATAGCTTCCTAAAAGGTGCAGGTGGCAGCCACACAAACTGTAATTACCTGTAGTATTTGCTCATATTCATATTGCATAACAGTTGAGATCAGTTTGTACCTCTGTCCAGGTGTACCTACGTCAAGTGCCTCCAAAATCAATCACAAGCTGTGATCAGGACTACTGGTTGTTGTTTACAACCTACGGTGACCCTAAGCTGAACCTATCACAGGGTTTTCTGGGGCTGAGAATGTGTGATGTGCTTAGGGTCACCCAAAGAATTTTCTTGACCAATCAGGGAATTGAACCCTGGTCTCTGGGTCATAGTGCAATGCTCAGACCACTACACCACACTGTCACTGTCACTACTAGCTTAGATTCACATAAAAGTATGGAGGACTGGGGAGTGTAGAGACAGAGGAGGTTCAGCCTGCCAAGGTTTAGGGAAAAGAAAGAATGGCTTCTAGACCCTAAGTCATTGACCAATACACGATTGTCCCCAGACAACCCTTCAAAAAAGAGGACGGTCCTTTTTCAAGTAGGTCCTATGACCACCCCAACTTTTCAGGGCACCTGAGTTAACACTGGCTGACATCCTACTCAGCATTTATGAGATTGTAAACTGAACCTACTATCTTGTAACTGCAGGGATTCATGTTTGTGGTCATTACCTACTGAATGTGACCCCGAAAGCCTACCTTTTGAGCCTGGCAGTGTCCCAGGCAACAGGTTTCAGAGGTTCTGCAGATATAGGCACTCAAAAATGACATCTGCAGCATTCTCCCAGTTGTGGCATACCTTGAGAGAAGTTGTGACAGGATTCCGAGAAGGGGGGGGTCTCTTGAGATGCCTGTTCTTGATGCACCCCATAACTGAGAGAGCACTGCATACATAACATCCCAGCTCTTTGGCCTTCAGTGCCTCAGAAACCCTTTGGCTTGGCTGCTGCCAGACTGAAAAGGTAGGTTTTCGGGGGTGGCACTGACAGATGTAACTACAATGATGGAGTTACATCTCGCAATGCAGAATCTCAGCTACTGCTGGAATGTCAAATAAATGGGCATTCAGCCCTAAATCTTATTGTTAGTCCTGACTAGAGCAGAGGCTTTGAATATATTGTATTTCCCTATGTGTTAATTTACCATTCAGCAATTGATTCAATGAGTCTACACCAGTTGAGGTTAACCAAGAGGGTTCTAGCCATGGTCTGATCTGATGTAGATAGTTCATATATTCTTATAGATCTGGATCCATCTCAAGGATGCAGGAAATACAGATTTGGACTCTAAAAGGAAATAATATGCTGCTGCCTTTGGAAATATTTTTCAGCTCCATTGTAGGCAATCTACATGTTGAGGCATATTCATCAAACTGTCCCTAGGATCTGTAGTTAATTGCCATTGGATCAATTTCAATAGCACATTTTTGACAGCTTATTTAGAGCATAATACCATATTGGCACAATCTTATGCAGGTGTTCTTTTAAATTACTACACAAAGTAAATTTTATGTCTTTAGACCACATTTCCTCTCATACATCCATATGAACATTATGCCCAACATTTTGAGACCAGCTTATCATATACCCTTTTAAAGGCTCATCTTCTGTTTCTAATTTCAAAAACCATTTATACCATTTTTTAAAATTACATGGTCATTGTCTTTACACAATTCTAAATAGAACTCATTTTCTTCAATCTCTGTGACTGCATTTCTCTTGTCTTGATTACATCTGTCCTTAAGTTGCTTATAAGCAAACCAATTAAGATCTTTGCCTTCCTTAGAAAGCATCTCTCTTGATTTAAATTCCCAACAGCTCCATTCGAAGTACAAAAGGTAATTGTAAAGTAACCACTTCTGATTTTAACTCATTTTTTCCTAAAAAAAAAAAAAAAAAAAGGCTTCCTGTGGTTAGGTGGCTAGTTTTTTAAAAAAGTTTCTGCCTATACTTTCACCATCTCATGGAAGAGTCTTTCTAATTCAATGATTTTTTAAATTCAGCATGTACCTTAACTTTATCATACTAAATATAACTATCCAACCAAATCTTAAATCACGACCTTCAAGTTCCAAAAGGCTGACTTGGCTGGGGAGAACAAACTGACTGAGTTAAAATGAGGGCTAGCAAGCCTGTGCACCCCTCTCCACAGACACTCCCGAGGAGGAGGGCTTAAGCCCCTCCTGTTACTTGTGTGCACAGTGCAAATGTTGGGAGTACCCACTGAGTGCACAAATCTTCCCTTTCGTCATCTTCTCGCCCACCCCCTTTAACTGCTCAAACCTGGGCTCACTCAGCCATGCCCCTTTCCCTCCCCCAAATGGGCCTTTTCATTTCCTTTTTTCTCCTTTCCTTCAGTTCTGCTACTTGAGAATGGAATGTACCACCAGCACAGAAATGGAAGGGGTGTGTGGATAGGCAGGATATGGAGCTTAGTTTAATAATCTTACTCCCAAGGTTTGAACTTTGCCCTCGTTAGGGATGGGATTGACAGGAAAAATGGGTGACTCCTTAAGGGAGGCTGTGTTGGGAGGGAACTGAGGAAGGAAGAGGTCTTGCTGCACTGTTGTTTTTAGGATGTGAGAAAGAGGGAGAGAGGATGGAGGGATTGGACAGGGGTTTGAACCTGAAAGAGATGCAGAAATTTGGTAAGTGCCTATGTCATTTTTGCACGCATCATTTACACCGGTGTTTCCCAAACTAGAGTTTGGGAATCACTGCTTTGCACAGCCTGATATTTGCTTAACTGCTGGTAGAAGATTCACTTTTTTTCCTGAAAAATACTGTTTGAAAATGGGGTGCGTCTTATGCACTGGCGTGTCTTATATGCCAGCAATTAGTATTTGCCAACGTATAAATGCGGTGTGTCTTATGCATGGGTGCATGTTATGCACTGGCAAATATGGTACAGTTAGCCCTCCACATTCGTGGGTTTCACATTTGCGGATTTGATTATTCACGGATTATTTGCTGCTACTTCTGCTGCCTCCCTATGCCATTTTTAATAGGGACTGGAAGACTCATGAGACTGAAAAACTGTGAATGAAGCCTGTAAGTCCCTATTAAAAATGGTGTGGGGCAACAGTGGAGATGGCAGTAAGCCCCACCAGCTCCTGACTTCTGCCTTGTGAAGGAAACCTGGTGCCTCAAAGCAATCCACAGTGGGTTGAATAACGGTGATCATATTCTTTCCTGTGTTAAATATGATTTGGGAGGGCCTAGAGTTATTCAGGGTTTTTCCACTTTCATGGGGGTCCTGTGCCCCTAACCCTAGCAAATGTGGAGGGAGGACTGTACTTAACAATTGCTAGTTTTAATGGTGCTGTGCTTCATACTGTCTTTTATATTGGACACACAGTGTCTTATTATACATTTTGTTGGGCCTAGACACAACTAACTGTTGTTGAAATGAAAATCCTAAGTAGCACAATTACACTGGACTATAGTATTGCCAAATCTACGTGATGTAGTGGTTTGAGTGTCAGATTGGGACTCTGGGAGACCAGGATCCAAATCCTCACTCAGCCGTGGAAACCCACTGGGTGACCTTGGGCAAGTCCCATTCTCCCAGCTTCTGAGAAGGACAACAGCAAACCCAGTTTGAACAAATCTTGCTGAGGAAACCTGATGATAGGGGGTCACTATAAGCTGGAATTGGCTTGAAGGCACATAACAAGAACAAATGACATTGTTAAGTGCTTATGCAACCTCTCCTGCAGCAACAAAAAACTGTGCTGACTCGGAAGTGTCCCAACTGCCAGTGCCATGGGTTTTGCCCTAGCACAAAGACATAATTGGATACAGGCCTTAATCTTTAAACATTTGTATTCTACTCTTCAGCTGAACAGACTAAGGATAGTTTAGATAGCTATAAAAATCAGAGTAAAAGGACTAAAATCACACAAAGACTAAAGAAAAGGGAGATGAGAGATGACAGGAAAGCAAGAAAATTTAGGCACAGGGGCCTAATGTTATAAGTCTTCTGTAGCCACAGTTATTAACACGGGGGGTGGGTGGGGACTCCTGGGGGTCCCTGGAATCCTCACAGGGGGTCCGTGAGGCCCTGTGCTGGACACCAACAATAGCGGCAGCAATAGGAATATGGCAGCAGGGTTGTGTGCTGGTACTGAAACTGCTCCCTTGTTTGCACTGGGAGGGGCAGTGCCAGCCCCAGAGGGACCAATGGTGGTACCCTGCCAAACATTTGCTCCAGTCTATCAATTCAGAAAGCAAAAGCTGAAGGCTATTTTTGATGGCCAGGCTGAAGGCTTACCTTGCTGTTTAACACAAGTGGCTGGATTTATGGCAGCATGGCAACCGACGTTCCGAGCAGAAGAACCCTAAGGTGAACCTATCACAGGGTTTTTTTGGTGAGATTTGTTCAGAGAGGAGTTGCCTTTGCCTTCTTCTGAGGCTGAGGGAATGTGACTTGCCCAAGGTCACCCAGCGTTTGAGCCAGGATTTCCTAGTTTCCAGAAGCAATCAATCAATCAATCAATCAATCAATCAATCAATCAATCAATATTTACGGAAATATTTGAATATTTAAATCTTGATTTAAGTCTTGGGGGTTTCCAGCGAAAAATCATATCTACAGGGGATCCCCAATAAAGCAAACGTTAAGAACCACTTTTCTATAATGACTAGATTTAATGCCTAAGGTCATATGGTCCTGAACATGCCTGATCTTGTAAACTAAGCAGGTCTGGGACTATGTAATGCCTAGGTAGGAGACAACCAAGAGTATCAGGGATCTGCAGGTAGTATTAAGAAAGAATGCTGGAGAACAACCAGTCAAAGCTGATGATATCATCATCATCATTTATTTCTATAGTGTCATCACTATACATGGTACTTTATGAAGCAAACAATAACAAACTATCAGCCCAACCAAAGGCATTTAGTTGTACACACACATACATGCCTATATATAGGGGAAAGAATGAGCAATACAAATATAAAACCAATGCAATATGGGACTGGGCTAGATGTACCAGTGGCCTGATTCTCAGTATAAGCCATCTTCCTGTGTTCCCAATGGAATTCAAATGCTATAATATTATATTTTTCTCTATTTCATTTTGAAAAAGCTGGTTTAAATCTAGTACATAAACAAATTGACTAAGCAGTCATCTTTGGCTTAATACAACCTCATGCTATGAACTCTTGCCCCATGGTCACAAAACCCTATCTATGGAAATAGGTTGTCGTAACTCAATGACAAAGCACATGCTTTTCAAGCAAAAATTTCCAGGCTGAACCCTTAACATCTCTAGGTAGGGGTAGTCAAGAATCTTGCCTAAAACTTCAAACAGCCAGAGCCAGCACCAGTGAGGGTTGACATTACTGAGCTAGTTGGACTAATGGTGTAACACGGTATAAGATAGCTTTCTATATTCCTGTGCTTTGTGCCTGGCAAACTGCATCTCTATGTACTAGTGGAATAAAAAACCCCTGTTCAGACAGTTGTGCTCAGTTTCACCTTTGCACAGTTGTATAAAACAGTTGTGCGAAAGACGGTGCAATCAGTTGTAAATAAGCTCAATAAGATGTATTAGGTAGGTACTGCCCTTGTCTTAAATTTGTAAATTTGCAATCATTAGTGAAACAGACCGTGTATTAGTGAAATGACAAAATGGAGACACCCTCATAATCCTACTTGTAGGCTCTGTTCAGTTCTTCTCTCTAAATGCATTGTTGGCTTTTGTATTTATAATAGTGTCATAATTATCTTTGATCGTGTCAGAGTAGAGAAGAAAAAAGAATGATTATCTTTTATTTCTTTCCTTATTTTGGTAGAAATCAGGTGATTCTGTTCTTTTTCACATTTTGAAAGCAATAGAACTTCTTAGAATCTCTCCCAACCCTTTCACTAAGCCTAAAATTATTTCTGACAATCTGTGTGTCTGTGGCTTCATGTGAGGGGAGCTTTTCAAAGCTGAAACTTATAAAAAAAAATATTTGCTATTACCATAAGACAGCCAAGGCTTTCCAGTCCTGCAATACTATCAAGCTATTGATTTTGATGAAGTGATTCACAAGTTTGCAGCTTTGAAAGCCAGGAAAGGAAAGTTCTGATTTAGTCCAGATATTTACTAAGTGTGGAAATGCTTGTGTTATTTGTTCCTGTTTATTGTATTGCATTGGTATTATTTCATTTTTTTTTTAAAAAAACACAAATCCTTAAAATTGCATCCTTCCAAAGCATTACATGAAATTTAAACCGTCTTAACATAACATTTTCAGTTTAGAAAAGATTGAATTACCATAAAGTTTTCCAAACATATGAGAGAACATATATCAATTCCACATTTCTCCCTATACCTCATCAAGACTTCCTTAGCCTCCTCTAGTTCCCATTCTGTGATATTTTAACGTTTCTCAAATAACACCTCCCTCCCACAAAGGAGAGGGACCCCCCATTTCTATTTACACAAATATTTAATACCGTAATATTCATGTTCATTCAGCTTATTGTAGTTTTTGCTTCAATAATCCGTCGACCTTCTCAATGGTATTATTTCATTTATAAGTATATTTCCATATGCATTTGTCTACAACTTCTACATTATTTGGGCCATTACTGATTATGCAAACCTAATCCATCAATGTATCTCATGTAACAATTAAGTTTAATGTTAAAATGAACATAATTTTGATGTAGTCATTAAATGTTTTTACTATGATTTCTGTTGTTTTCTTACCAAATATTCACTTTAACTGCATGAAGCTATGTACATGTAAATACATTTAGGCTGTGCATGATATTGTAATTTAAAGGCATAATTTTAATTTTGCTAGTTGTTCACATCACTACTGTTACTATTACATTCAGTGACAACATAGGAATTATGATTTACAAGTAACATTGAAGGGGTTAAGTCCAATGCCACTTGAATAGGAAAAATAAGCGAATTGAATTGTGCTTCTGAGTAAATAGCAGATGTCTGTCTTATCTCAAATTTTAGAAATAGCCTTGCAACATCCAGAGGTCTGGGAACTAAATGGGAGTAAGCATACTCCCTCATTTTGGCTGTAATCATTAATTTGTATCACTCTAAGTAACCTTGTAAACTAACCCTTTTGTTCTCTTCTGTACACGTGTGTGCTAAGTTAATGATGTAATGGAAAGTTAACCAAAGATCTTTTTCTCCAGTGATGGGTGGGCTAAGTGAATGATTGATTGCTGACATAGAATGCAAAAGGTATATAGTGATGCTACCTCAATTAATCGACACAACAGCTCTGAATTAACTGTTGCCCCTTGCGCAAGGTATTGTAAGAAAGCTGGCTTTTTGATTTTTCCCTGAAACCTGGTTTTCGCCACTTTCTTGGCCGCTACATTTCTGGTGCATTGGCCGGGAAACGGGGGGAAGGGACTATTCTGTCTCCCTTGACGGACATTTGGACGTCGGGGATTGCGGCCCCCCTTGACAAAACCCAGGGCGCCCTCGACCTTTTGTCGAAGAGGTTTGGTTAGGGGAGCGGTGGCATCCCTGGCGACAGCGATCCAGTCAAAGGACCTCGGGTTACAGCTGGAAACCAAGCCTCCCATCCATGGCCCTTTGGTGAGTAGTAGACCCCCCTCGTGTTTGGGAGGGGGAAGGGGGAACTGATCACTCCTCGAGGTTTCGGCTGAGTACCTCTTAGCGGTGAAGAGGGAAACCCCGAAAACTTTTGGTATGGCGGAATAATAAATGAGACGTCTCAGTTGTGGTTTAATGGGCCAGATGGGAGGTTGTTTGTCTGAATGAAAGATGTGTGTGTGAAATGCTTGCAGCATTGCAGTTCTTGCGTCATGCCATGACCGTCTGGGTGGCCAAGTCAGTGCTGGAGTGACTGGAGTGAAAACCCTTTGTGTGTGGGCGCATGAGACCCCTTACTCGTGCGTCAAATCCATTCCTATTGTGTCTTGTCTGGAATTTGGGAGGAAATGGGAGGGGGAGAAAATCGGCAAACTCCCTTAGAGTGTACGATAAAAGAATTTCAAAAAGAATTTAAAGGAGGATTCAGTGGAAACTTACTATTGCCATTGTAGTGTAAAGTGTAAAGAGAAAAAAAATGGTTTGTTTCCTCTCTCAGTGTTCAAGCCATTTCCTGAAGCCCCTCCTTCTTGGGCTCTCTGTTGTTTTTAAAAGAAGTTTTAAATACCGAGGTGGGAAAAAAA